>OZ008345.1:9201304-9656835 GCA_963931975.1 Cataclysta lemnata | reverse complement strand
GTATTTTTAATTGCAAAAACAATGATTTATTTTTAATTATATTTTAGCGATTTCTGTCTCGGTTAGACTTAACAGCTGTATAGTAATATTTTTTAATTTTTATTAACATAATGCTTTCATGGAATAAAACTGATCTAATCCCCAATAGACAAAGAAAAACCATGCTTGTGGAGTAACAGGGAAATATAGAAAAAAGTCCTGAAATATCTTACCTACTAATGGACAGTAATCACAACAACAGAAACAACATTGAAGGAGAATTGGCAAAATGTTCGTTTTACATACTGAATTGCTAATATTTTATATTTTAACATACGTTTTTATGTGTTCCTGACAAAAACATTTCCGTATTTTAAAAACACATTAAGTACTCGAATATAAACTTTATTTTCGTATATCTGCGATAACATTTAAAAAATGATGCCTATTAAATAGTTTTACTCTCAAGTATTAGTATAGGTATGTTTATGCAAAGAAAATACTGTCATCAATTTAATTAAACAATGGACGGAAGCAATAGTTAAGATCCAGGAAATAAACGATTCCCAATGAACGTTGAGACGTGACGAATATGAATATAGTGCTGTAATGGCAATTAAGGTATTTGGCAAATTGCTTAACTTGGCAGTGTCACGGCGTCAATTAGGCTTGTCTGGCACACCGAATTCGTGCAATTTGGTTCTGGAGCGACCCGATTATCCAAATAGGTGAATTCCCACAGGATCCATGTTTATTGTGAGGTGATTAATCATGATCAATTAAATTTGTCGTTGTTGTTCAAATTAACGAATTGCATCGCAGCTTGCATGCGTAATTAACGGAATGGTCGTAAAGTACGATTTATTTATGGCAAAGACCCACCTAGCTGGATAAGCCAGTCTGAATTTTTTTTATTTGAATTACGATTAAGGTGGCCCGAGCGGATATAATACTACAACCCAAAACGGATACTTTGTTATATAAAATAAGTTTTAAAATGGATATGCATGCAACCGTAAAATTGTAGTAAACAGATTATAATCTGAGGTGGGCCAAAGAGAGCACTGCGAATGCTTTGTGGTCACTTTCCCATATTTATCGCTTCGATCACTTGGAGATGATCTTCAAGCTTAACAGACGCGAGTGACTTGTACGCGTACTTCTTGAACCTATTCTTTAAAGTATTTCTTCTTAGTACGCGCATTTTTATTAAGTAGTGCCATTTCCAAACTAGGCCAAACTGAATGCGTTTCCGATTACGCAGACAAATGCATTGGTTCGAATAAAAATGTTTCATGATACAGGAGCGAATGAATGCACCAGTTTGAATCTTTGTTGGTACACGAGCGAAATGTGTGTAAGTACATAAAATCTTGCGGTCCGGATCACGTACTCGCCCACCCACCACGGAATAATCCTTTCCGGGGCAGAGTTCAATCTACTCCTCAGTCATAAACCGGTGTACGGACGACGTAAACTTCGCTACGTGCTGGCGAACGGGACATTACCTACATGCATATTGCATATATTGACCTACTGTGAAATATTCATGGAATTTTTTTATACCTACATTACCTACCTACCTATGTGACGGCAGAGTAGAATACAATTGTCACCACCCCAAATCTCTCCCGTGGGTGTCGTACAAGGCGACCAAGGATAAATCAGTGATGAGGAATAGGCAGCAGCGGTACTCTTATACCACCTAGCAATGTACTGCGAATTTTGTGTGCCCGATAAATGGCAATAGGCTCGCCACCTATTACATGGGACTTAACATAATTGACGAAACGTGGGTGTTAGCTCACCTCTGAATACCCCTTTAGGGATATAGGCGTGATTTATGTATGTATGTATATATATATATATATATATATATTTTAATTCAGTAAAACGTATCATAATAATGTTACATACATCACGCCTATTTGTAGTTGGCAGAGGTTTCGCCAATTATGTTAGGTGCGGGGGGCGAGCCTATCTATGTACGTACATACATAATTATTGCTAGGTGGTATGAGGAACACTGCTGCTTCCCATTACTTATCTGTCCTATTTATTTATATATTGTACGACACCTGGAGAGATAGAGGTGGTGACAATTGTATTCTGCTCTGCCGTTGCCACTCGTTTCATAATTTTCATTATCTAGCCATCATCATCACCAGCTCTTTAATGCCCCCACTGCTGGGGCATAGGGCCTTACTTGAGAAGGAAGAGAGGGGGCCATAACCCACTACGGTGGCGCAGTTCAGATTGGTGGGTATTAGCGACCGCAGATGTAACCAGGACCGGCCGTATGGTGACGGCAGAGTAGAATACAATTGTCACCACCCCAAATCTCTCTCGTGGGTGTCGTACAAGGCGACTAAGGTTAAATCAATAATGAGGAATGGGCAGCAGCGTTCCTCTTATACCACCTAGGAATGTACTGCGACATTTGTGCCCGGTAAATGGCAACAGGCTCGCCACCTATTACATGGGACCTAACATAATTGGCGAATCGTGGGTGCTAGTTCACCTCTGCCTACCCCTTCGGAGATATAGGCGTGATTTATGTATGTATGTATGTCGATGTAGCCAAGACCAACGGCTTACACGTCTTCCGAAGCACGGAGAAACTCGAAATTATATTATTTCTATTCACCCATATAACGAGGAGCTCGCTAGCGTGCCTGCGATTGTGTAAACAAAGCAATGTTCGCTAAGACCGGTCGATGGATGGGTGACCAATATTATCTAATCCTAAATATAACTAATCATGTAATGCAAAACTTTTTATTTTATATATCTAAGTAGGCATAAGCTACATACATGTACCTACATGATCCACTCTTGCAAAGTAAATTTAAAAAATATATAACCCGAGTCATGTTCTATATCTTAAACGCACCATGAAATAGAAGTTAAAATAAATCGTTGGTGAAATACCCACAGACCAGACCCACATCACGCCGCGTTAAGGATGTACAAGGAATATTTTTAATCTCACCCACTTTCTGTGAAAGCTTAGCAGGTACATTAAAGGTTATAAAACATTAATTCGTAACGGCATCGCAATAAAGTGAGAAATTTATTGATCTAACTTAAAAATAAAATGCGTTTGCTAACGTAATAAACCATCATGTACACCTTTTTACATTATTTTTGATGCACACTTTCATTAAATTAATATTGTAGAGTGAAATAGTATAATATAATATTATGTATTTAGTAAGTCTTTTGTACGCCAGATTTTTGGGAGAAATTGTTATTCCAATCCACCTTGCAAGTTTTGGCTTAGGTTTTGCAGCCAAATAATATAAAAACTAAGAATAATTATAGGTTATTAGAATTGAACAGTTTGTCCTCGGATAAGATTGTCGGTGTGACTATTTGCCAAGTTTGGCTAACGTTCCAAAAATTACTTTGGCAATAGTTCCATAAAATACTAAGGCAAGGTTACAAAAATGATCCTCAACTAAGATAAGGTATAATTTATGATATAGTTTATATTTATTCAATTTCAATCATTAAAAGTACGGAGGAACTCGAGATAATAAATTTTTGGTCACCCATCCAATGACCGGCTTTAGCGAACATTACATAGTTTACGCAATGGCAGGCCAAGTGCGCTAAGCCACTGCGATAGCGATCTCCTAGATTTAATAGAATTGTATAGGTACATAGGTCAAACCAGAATCAAGTTTTCCGATGGGGAGATACTCAATCCAATGTTCTTGTTTTCAGTACAACGAATAGCTACGCTGATCATGTTACGCACGTTGGTGGCAAAACAGCTATATTGGTACTCGACATTAAGGAATTCATCTTTGTTTTTTAAGTTAAGGATAAAGTGACGCCGCTCTACGTAAATCTGAGTGTAATCACTGCCGCCGCCCGACTCTGCGACTAGGGGCGGGTTGTGTCGATATAGGTCAAAATTTCCGAATAATATAGGTACATATTTAAAATGACTATGGTTATCGGGTCATTGTTTGATGTTTCAACGATAAAGACTTATACTTAACTAATTACAACATATGAAAATTATTTAAATTGAAAAGTGTCGACTGTTTCATACTAAAAATAAAGAGAACTAATAAAACGTAACTTAACCTAACCATTAACATGACATTCAGCATTTCTTGATACAACAACCGATGAAGCTATTGAAATTTGTTTAATAATTTACACATTTAAAAAAGAATTATAAGTAATAAATACACTATGGGCCTGGAACTCGCACACAAATGTTCTAGGCGGTAAGCTGTAGAAGTTCTTTACATGCAAGACAATGTCCACTTTGGAATAAAACAGAACTATAGAACGAAGGCGTTTTTGCATTTTGCAAAAGAGTTTTTCAGCCCATCACTAAAGCCTGCCGGCAATGAATATTCATACCGCGATCGACGTGCCGCCTCTTTATTCACTGTAAACACGTGTACGTGTCCTTCCAAGCCTGTCTTGTATTATGTATAAATACTCAATCTATTTCCACCGTTACTTACACAAAATCAATTTATGAATAAACCCCAGTTAGGAAATTAGTTACGACTATATTGACTTAATTAAAATTATTATTTTGATTGTGTTAATTTTTATAGGTGCGGCGATGTTATGTTGTAATGCAAAGCACGGGCAAGAAATTCGGCTAGATGGATTACAACATACCTACATAGTAATATACTACTTTTCCGCCTAAGGGGTAGTCAGAGGTGTATTAATTTCCACTTTTCGCTAGCTTCCACCACCACCGTCCCACGCAGCAAGGGGGACGGGCCTATTGCAATTCACCGGCAACACTCCTTTCTTTCAATCCTTGTAAATATTATTGTGTTGATGCGGGATATTTATAAAATAACAAAACTTTAACGAAAAGAATAACAAAACTGTATTCTGTTAAAATAATAAAAAATAAAATAATAATTTTACAAGAGTTTATTTTCTTTTTTTTCGTTTGTCAGTGCACCGCACGGCTTCGGCTATCCATTTACGACGCTGCACTTTATCGATATTCCAGCGAGCGGAGTAGTCTTCGATTGGGAATGAATCAGGTAGCCAGTCCCTACGCAAGAAACTGTTAAATCTCTGTCTCTCAATTAAATACTCTATTCTATATCTATACTATTTCTATACTCAATTATGCAGTATAAATCAAAATCAGAATTCTGTTATTCATATTGGTAAACACACGTGTCCAAGGAAGAATGGGAGTGCGCAGCATGTCTCAATCTATAATGCATTTAATTTCTTGTGTTACATACGTACATACTAGGTAGGGCTTACTATGTACAATTATGTATGTATAAATAAGTAGGGCCCCGGGATTTGAGCGCGGTACTTCCTGGTAGGTAACTAGCACACCACAACAAACCATGGAAGTCACTCACCAGATACAATTAAAAATACACAAATATAACATAAATTAAAATTTATACGCCACATCTTGCGTTGGCTGGACAAGTCTCGTTATTTAATGTGAAATACTCGCATGTTACTTCAGGGACATATAGATTATAATAGGCCTGGTCTATAGCCCACCATTTGTGCCTAGTGCGTATTGGTAGGTAGGTATGAACGGTTTAGCATGCTTTTCTAAGACCGGAAATTTCGATATAATGAACCATCGTTCTCTAAACCTAAGATTCATTTGATAACAGTATTTTTTGGTCGCCAATTCCAAGCTATCGAGTTGCTCGAAACCCCTCAAAGCGCTCATCTAATATAAAAACAAATATTTCTTTATCTAATTTACCTGTCGTATGTTTTGTCTGGTAAACTAATATCAGGATAAAGTTTTTCAGTCAGCCCACTGGTAGTCATTGTGCTTTTACGTACACTGCTTCGACTGCGGGATTGCTTCGAAGAAGATCTAAAAAGTGGCAAGTGATAAGGGGAAGGGGCCCCAAAACGGGTATACTACCTAAGGCTAGAACACTATCTCGTGTATAAATTAAATAAAAAAAGAGCACAGATAGGTACTTAAATTTCCACTTAACGTTCCAATATTGGTGACAGGTATAAAATATAAGATTTATTTAAATAGTTTTAGACATAAGAGTGTCCGTATTAGGCAGTATACCCAGGCTCCGACATTGACGCAATTCGGACAGCGAAAAAATGTTGATGACGACGAAGGATAAATAAAAAAAACTATCTAGAATAGCTACTCCAGGGACTTAACCACCAACTCTAAATCGCGACTCAATTCCCATTATTAAAGTGAGACAACGCTGTAGGCTGATTAGAGGGCGTCCCGTTTTGTCACCCGCGTTTGGATTGCTCTAATACAGGCTCCATAGAAAAGTTAAAAAACAAACCGTGCGCGAACGCTGACAGAAGATTCCGACGTGGAAGCAGGAATCTTGATCTCCTTCAACATGGTGTCGAAGCGGGAACGTCGAAGGCCGAGTATACCCAACGTCAACGCTTTATCTTCAAACGTTTCTTCGCTAGCCGTCAATATTTGTTTCAGATATCGTTGCCGAGATGTTAAGCTGACAAGAAAATAATAAAATATTTAGTTTAATTTCTAATTTCATCAAGAATATTACATTAAATACGGGTTAAAAGCACTACGAAAACTGAGTGAGTCCATTAATGCTAATAACGATATTATCAACTCTTATTAACATTATACAATATGTTACAAAAAAAGTAAAATTATTTATTATTAACGTTTTTAGGTGCTTTCCGAAGAAAAGAGGAACTCTTGATAATATATTTTCATGGTGATCCATCATGCAATGACCGGCTTTGGCAAACATTGCTTAGTTTACACGATTGCAAGCCGAGCGTGTCAGTCAATGCCTCTTAGATCTATAATAGGAGCAGCAGCCACCATTTATGCATAACGGGTTTAAGTTCTCACTTATATAGTTCTATCACTTCCTGTTATTAAAGACTTAGTGAAGTTACCAAGCGAAATCAATAGTTCCGATACCAAGCAGCCGAAAATCTATGGGACCCGGAGAATACAACGTGTTCATCAAAGGAGACCGGATGTTTAGTTTCTTTTGGGTCTTCATGTGACCAAGAAGCACGAAACGTTCTTCTGGAGTCATGTTGGACAAACTGCGACTCTGTAATCTATGCTCCATAATGTTGAATGTCGGTGATTTGAACATTCTGTGGACCTCGATTTCTGAAAATATTGTAGTGTCCTTTTTTATTTTAACTAAATATTCTTTATAGAATAAAAAGTATTGTTTCAGCGTCAATGGTACTGATTTATTAGTATTTTTCAAGATTATTCAGGTCCAAACTGAGCGTAAGTTTTATCAAATCAAAAATATTAGAAAATAAGAAAATTAATGTCCTAGTTTTTAGATAATTTTCCAACAAATTTTGACGTATGTTTACCTACCAAAATTTTCCTTAGTAAATTTTTGGAATGCCAAGTCAAAATATAAAATATTTATTTTTTGTAAAAAAAAAGAGTTTAGTGGAAACTTTTATTACGTTAAGCGATAGAATTGTGGAAAAGTTGGTGATGTTAATGTACCTACCTATTTGATGCAATAGCTTACGGCCCAGAGCTAACCAAACAATCTGAATACAGATGATAAGGATAGTCTCGAACAATACAGCTTCCTTTTTTGTTAGCGATGGAGATTTCTTCTCAGGACCCATGTGGTGATATTTCTTGTAATCGTCACCACCTGTGTAAAATAGACATGTTAATTTATTTTTTATTTTAATGATATTTAAAAAAATAATAATATACATATGTGTCAAAATTTATAATTAAATAGGTATATTCCTATAACTGCTTGCTATTGCACAATTAATCAGTCCGCTTAATATTTGATTATTACCGAGAGGTCGTGTCTATAGAGTTAAAAAAAATTAAGTGATTAACTGCCGCATTCAGAGACGTCAATTAACTTTAATGAGTATTTAATGTCAAAAATGTTCATTCAAATCTAGACCATAGACCCGGCAAGAATAGCGACTAGTTTTGAATTGTCATTTTTTGACGTTAAGTACCCATTAACGTTATTTGACGTCTCTGAGTGTGGCAGTCAGTTTTGTTGCTAATTTGGGTACTTAACCATTGTCTCACTATCTTCAGACTCTAGAATATGACTGAAAAACCTATACGTATACAGGCTTTGTTATAACATGTCTATTTATCAGATTTGTAATAGCCCCATTATTACCAACGACGAACCTCTTATAACATGAACTCGAGATGTTAAATTTTCTGTCCCCCATTTAAAGACAGGCCTTTGCCATCAAAACGGCAGGCAGAGCGCTCTCGGCACTGTTTCGAGCTCTTGTATCATTTAGTTTTAGCTATAGCACTTATTACCAATAATCATAGTTGCATATTCCTTAGCGACTAGCACTCTCAAGTCTTCCAAATTATCACGGTATTCAAGTTGCACTTCCAAAGTTTTCGGAGTAGGCACCTTTGTGTTTTGCTCTACTACACGGTTGCTCATTTCTTCGGAGATCTGTTAATGCACGGTTAATATAGGAGCATACTTAGAATGTGACTAGGCCATAGTAAAAGTTAAGTTCTGATAAATGACATAGGATTAACTGCCGTACTCTGAGACGTCAATTAACTTTAATGAGTACTTAATGCCAAAACATTCCATCCATAGACCCCGCAAGAATAGCGACTAGTTTTGAATTGTAATTTTTTTGTGTTAAGTACTCATTAACGATTTTAGAAAATTTTATAAGATTTTGAAAAGCACGTTAGATGGATACATTATCATTTGTATGCTTCACATAACTACTACATTGATTTGATCTGATTATGATGAGGCTTTTAACATTTTTTATGTAAAAATAAAAATGAATGTTGCTACCATTTTGTAGTAGCATGACGTGCTTGACCTTACTAAAATATTTGTCAAATTGGTAGTTACCTGTAGGTAGTATTGGCAGTACAGTATCAGAGCCCTGATGAACCGCTCAGTTGTTCGCAAATGAAGAACGTTGACTAGGGACGGAGTCAAAATGTTTGATGGAGTCGTAAATAGGACCACGTCCTTGATATCCTGATGATGACACAGTTACTTTTGAATGATCCACCAAATTTCTTGTGGAATTCGGAAACAATAGACTTGAATAAGTTCATAATCTTTAGAGTATAGTCATTATCATCATCATATCGGTTAGACGTTATTAAGCCATCCACTCCCGTTAGATTTATATCATCTATCAAACCAGCCCGGCTAGCATGACCTCCGAAACACGATACGATATAGCCATTTATCGCGTTGAACATCGGATTTTAACACTTAAATAAGCCTGAATTAATTAATTAAATAAGTCTCTAAGGTTGTTTCATAAAGAGAAAGCGATTTATGGCTTTGAACTGTCGAAAATCCAATGATTTTTGTAAGTTCAACGCGATAAATGGGTTATATCATATCGTGTTTGGGTGGTCATGCTAGCCGGGCAGAAAGGTGTTACTGATGAATAAATGTATAAATATGTAGGTAGTATTTATCGCCAGATTGGGTCAATTTTCATTTATTTAATTATATTCACGATTACTACCTCTTACATTCACAGTCTACATGCATATATGGGAACAAGAGAATATCAAACCTGAAGAAAAACAATGTCGCCTTCTCCACGTATTTTTCTTTGAAAGCGCTTTCGAAATCTTTGCTGTAATAAAATAACAATAGAATTCTCACAATGATCTGATAAATACATAAACGTACATAAATCAGTACCTTTTTCATTAAGGGGTAGCCAGAGGTGTATTAACACGCACGTTTCGCCAGCTTATTTCAGGTTCCATGTAATAGGGGGCGAACTTGTTGCCATTCACCGGCAACTTTTATCGCAATAATTTGTTAGAGAGAGCCTTACTAGAGACGTTAATTAACGTTAATTAGTATACTTACTGCCGCACTCAGAGACGTCAAATAACTTTAATGAGTACCTAATGTCAAAAAATTTCAATTAAATCCCCCGGCAAGAATAGCGACTAGTTTTGAATTGCCAATTTTTGACATTAAGTACTCATTATCGTTATTTGACGGCTCTGAGTGCGGCAGTTAATGTCAATTCCAAACTAGTCGTTATTCTTGCCAGGTCTATGGTTTAAATGATTTTTTTTACTACTCATTAAAGTTAATTGACGTCTCTAAGTGCGGCAATTAGTAGCCTAGACACCCACCCACGAGAGAGGTAGGAGCGGTGAGAATTGAATTCTTCTATGCCACCACATGATGATCACCATTGACCTCTATTAAAACAGTTTTAATAATAATGTTACCTGCTCAATTAGATCACCGTCATCTTGGAATTTTACTGGGCCCACTACTGCGGGTGCTGGCAATTCCAAATCCTTATTAAATTTTATAATGTGACTGAAACAAAATCAATCAAAGTTTTAACCGACGAAAAAACGGAGGAGATTACTCAATTCGTACCCGTATGTTTTTTACATACCTACTTAAATCACACCTATTAATCATCGGAGGGGCAGAGGTGTACTAATGTAACGTGGTAGAATATCAGATCCTCCTTTCATCTCAAATTTACTGGCCTTAATGAAAATATTATTTAAAAATAGCTTCGCGTAAAAATTCAAAATTTGAATAGAAATACTTTGGCATTAGATTCAGCAACTCGCTTATTTTCAATTTACTGCTGACTGTCGCAGGAGACGGATGTCTCCGAATTCCATCAAGAAATAAGACGTCATTTTAATAAATTACTATGTTATGATATATTCTCCCTAGGCACTTTTAGTGCCCTTAATTTTGGAATATATCATATAGCGACGGCTAGTGGTTTTATTTCTTGGACCCCCGATAGGGTCACACCACCACACCGTTACACTAAGATCCAGGTTTCGCCAATTAGGTTAGAACTTAGCATATAGGTTAGATATAAACATAAATCATGCCTATATCCCCGAAGGGGTAGGCAGAGGTGAATTAACACTCACTTTTCGCCAAATCAGTCAGATCCCATGTATATAGGCGGCGAGCTAGCTTACGCTTACTTAGCTATTAGAGCGCTTACGCACTACATCCGATACGAATCCAAGGTTTTGACGGTCCGTTGTAGCCGTAGAACTATTTCTATTGTAACTTACGCACTACATCCGATCTCTGTCCGTGTTTTCTAGACCAATAATTTTTTCTCGGACTCGGATCGGATTCGGATCGGATGTAGGGCGTAAGCGCTCTTACTCATTAGTTCTTATTATTTTCACCTTTTAAATACTAATTCATTTGTAGCGTCGCTCCATTCCCAGTGACCACTATCGTAAATGGTTTCAAACCCGTCGTCATCTTCGTTTTGGTGCATTTTAAATATTCATGTATAAAATAAAAGGTTTCAAAAATACAAAAATCGTAACAAAATAAATAAAATGTCTGTGTCAATGTCATTTTGATGGTAGGTAGGTACATAAGGCAAGGATTAGACATTCATATGCTCGCGATATTTATTAAATATGAACTTCTTTGCCTTCTTATTGTGGAGAATTGGAGAATGTTATAGTTGTTATAAAAATCTATGAAAAGATAAATTAATTAAAAACAACAATTAATAATTGTGTATAAATAAAATGTAAATTCGTCTGGGATACATGATTGTATTATTTCTTTTTTAACTTAGCTTTACGTTTCATTAGCGTAGATAACAGCAAAGGGGGATAACTGATAAAGGGTAGTCGCTCGTTGCAATTATCACTAAGACAGTTTAATAAGCACATTATATCTAAAATATCTTGTGATCACAGTGGTGAAACGAACGGGTGCTTTGAAAACAGTTGGTGGAGCGAGTGGAGCCATGGGCATCAATGAACCGCTCATGGGTGTCTAACGAGTTCATACGCTGGTCCGATCTCCTGGAAACTCGGGCAAGGGCGAAAACGGATTTTCACGATACATTTTTTTTATCGTAAATAGGCGTGACACCTTGCCCTTCATTCTCGTCCGCGTGCAAGTTTAAAAATACACCCTTGCGTCTATTTCTGTAGAATAAAGGCTTCAAAGTAAAGAGAGCGGAAAAAAATTGGTGATGCGGTAATCGAAACCGAATTCGGGCTTACCTGTTCCTACCACTCGGATGTTTTTCTGACTTGTCAATAATTTATGTAACATTATTATATAATGTTCAAAGAAATATCAAATAATAATGTTCTGACAATGATATGATCAGAAAATTACATTATAATTTCTGTCTAAAACTAAACCTAAGCCGAAATTGTTATTTAGGGGATCGTGGCCCAAAGCGAGCATACTTTCTCTTGTATAAGATAAACTATTTGCAAATCGCAAGGCGAAAGGTGGAAAACAGCGTGGCGGGTGCGACTATATCTGCATATTTTCAAAATTATTATATTCGCTCTGGGCCGCACTCCCCTAGGTGTATTTTATACTTAGTAAGACAGATGATTTCACTCACTTGACGGAGTAGATATCGGAGAACGATCAACAAAGTTTCTGTAAGATTATCTATGAAATACACGCTGTGTTAATGGGCAATTTCGGATACTAAAACTACATAATATGGTTTTCCTATGTTAATATAAATAATTAAAAAAACGTATTAAGTTACTGTAAAAAAAATATTTAACAATACTAATTTTCAGTGTATTGTTTTAAGCTTACGTGATCACTTTCATCTTTAAATTGTGAATAAACGGGCCATCCCGTTTATTCACAATTTAAAGATAATTTTCAGTGATTGTTGACGACTATAAATCAGGCCTATATTATATTATATATCCAAAGGGGTTGGCAAAGATGACTGTATTGTTTACGAAGTGAGACAAATATAAAATACTCTGTAGTTTGTGTTTAGTATGGGATAATAACGTAGAGATAAGTAGTAGCCGGTCGCCATTTCTAAATATCATAAGTAGCTGCAACCGTATTTGCTGTTCTAAAATGGCTTTTCCTTGTTTCTAGGTTATCGATTCAGGCAGAGCGTGTGGTGTGTGGTTTCGACAGCTGAAACTATTCACCGGTTTTGACCGGCCAACTACCATCGCGAGTCAATAACTTGGTCAAAGGAGTATTTTATTTGTGATTTAATAGAGCCACTTATGTTTAATTTTTTAATATTGATTTATGATAGGGCTGTTTCGCTATTTTGATAAACTAGTTATTTTTCTGGTTTGCTTCATGACTGTTTTAGTTTGTGCATACGTGGCTACTTAAGTAGGTACATAATGTGTTCTGTCCCCCAATTTCAAGGTTTCTTGTCTATGTGACAGACGAAATGTGGGAGTTAATTTACATTTGTCAACTCATAGGGGGAAAAAGGCCTTAGGTTATTATGTTCGATCATCATGTTTTCCTCTGTTGAATGATAGACTCTATGTTGAGATAGCTCAATAAAATGCATGTGTAACTATAACTAATAACAAACTTTGCCTTATTACTTATTAGAAAACAGGTGGGCTTCTAGATATATCTCTTAAAATACATACGTATAAAATAAATGCCTACCAACTTGGAGGATAAATCAAGCCTATTTATCCTCCATGTTGGTAGGCAGGGATGATTTCACCAACTATGTTTAGTCCCATTTAATAGGGGGCGTGCCTTTTGCCATCTAACGGGCACTAGAAAAAGGGTACAAACTAAAGATTGTGTTTAAGTTAGTCATGAGTGTATGTCTGAAATATTGTATTAGGTACTTTAATATTTAACTGACAATAATAATTGTGATGTATTATGTAAAATACTTTCAATATGGAGTATAATTACTGACGGTGAAAATACCTGGGTGTCGTACAAGGCGACTAAGGATAAATCAGTGATGAGGAATGGGCAGTAGCGTTCCTCTTATACCACATAGCAATAGCAATATACTGCGACTTTTGTGCCCGATAAATGGCAATAGGCTCGCCACCTATTACATGGGACTTAACATAACTGGCGAAACGTGAGTGCTAGTTCACTTCTGGGATATAGGCGTGATTTATGTATGTATGTATGTATGAAAATACCTGCCCATTTTAATCTTAGCAACTCCGCGAACGTTTTTTAATATACAAGAGCCAACATTGTATTAATAGATAGGTGGAATCAGATATAGATCTATCTACAAGTTTGATGTCAGTTAACAGTAAAAGCAAACATAATATAACACAATTTGTTATATGTTTGCCAACCTTCACAGCCATTGAAGATTCCCTTTTGTCGAAAGCAATTGGAAAATTTTGTTCCAACTAAACTACCAACGTTAGAGTGTACAATAACATTCTATCATCCACAGCAATAAAGCTGCCGACTACAATGCCCATACAATTTATCACTAAGAGCCGCTCGTTCATCCCGAACCGAAACGTCAGTAGCCCAATAGCCTGTCGATATCAGGAGCTCGATCAATCGATGTTTCAACTTTCGGGCGAAGCAAGCCACTTGCTTGCATTGACCTTGTACTAATTTAAAACGTGCCACGAAGACGTATGGATCTCGCATCTGACTGACCAATCGTGTTTCCGCATTCGCGTATTGTCATTCTAACTGAGAACTAGTGTCGTGTATGCGCTGTTAACCATGTTAGTTGTTGAATTTCCTTTGGAAATGGAGTATGAGAAAAATAAGGCTATTAAGCCCGAAGATGTTTTGGCTATTCGAGAATGGCTGAAGGAACAAAACCATCTCCCACACGCGCTCATTACTGGTTAGTTTCGTAAGTATATTTAAGTTTATTAAACCGTGAAGTTTTACAACACTACGATCAGCTGATCCTGATATGTTATATAAGTGACCATTAATGCAAAGATTCCTTTGTCAGCCACCAGTGTTAAAATATTTATTAAAATCACGTTTTAATTCAATTTTATTGCGTTTGAATTTGTAGAAAATGTTATTATATTGATAAATAAAATATGAAACCAACTAAATTAAAGAAAAATATTGTCTCCGTTATTTAATTTGTGTGTTTATATAAATATGGTCGAATGCTCAGATTGCTGGGTATTGGCCAAGAGGTCCCAGGTTCCAATCCTGGTAGGGGTAAACTTTGTGATGACCACAAATGTTTGTTTCCGAGTCATGGTTGTGTATATGTTTATGTAGTATATTTTCAACATTTATATACATAATTATTTTAAAAATATGTCCGTCATCTGGTATCCATAACACAAGTGCTTAGGCTACTTACTTTGGGGTAGACGATAGGTGTTAGTGTAAAAATATTTATTTATTTATTATTTATTACATACATACATACATAAATCACGCCCATATCCCCGAAGGGGCAGGCAGAGGCGAATTCTCACCCGCGTTTCGCCAATTATGTTAAGTCCCATGTAATAGGTGGCGAGCCTATTGCCATTTATCGGGCACAAAAGTCGCAGTACATTGTCAGGACGGTAGTATAAGAGGAACGTTGCTGCCCATTCCTCATCACTGATTTATCCTTAGTCGCCTTGTACGACACCCACGGGAGAGATTTGGGATGGTGACAATTGTATTCTACTCTGCCGTCACCACACGGCTATTATATTATTTATTAATTAATTGAATGCAAGTTTCCTGTCGCAGACGAACACGAAGTCTCTTATGCGATTATTTGCAATAAAATAATTTCGTTATGGCTGCGTGATGAACAGAGGCCAATGTCCGCTCGTTAGTCCGAACAAATACAAGGCTACTCATAATAATGATTCCCATAGCTATCGGCGAAACTTTAGCTTGGTTATCTCTACATTAAAAAATATCTTTGTATCCTGTCTTCATGTAATAATATCGTGTTTGGCATTGTTTTTATTTTATATTTAAAAATTTACTCGATTATTTTTAAAAGTATTGTAATAATAAGTAAAAGTAATTGTTTTTTCGTAAGGATAGATCCAAAAGTGCAGACGATATTAAGGTATTTGTTAGTGACAGCTGTATTAGCCTATACGCCTAATGTATCACCTAGCTATATACATACTGCGATTTAGGATTATGCCAATTGCTCGCCCCGTATTATATGGGACTGATAATTTCGGGTATATACAGGCGTGATCTATGTATGTATTGAGTTATAATTTTTAAGAGCTAAATTATATTTTCTTTACAGACTTAGAAATTATTTTAGCACACCATAGCTGTATGTGTGATATTGAGCTGACAAAGCGGGTGATTGACCTCAACTTCACGCTGAGGACATTGTTCTCCTTTTATTCTTACAGACAAATCAACAAAGCTTTAGAAGTGGCTTGTCATACATGGTTTGTATGTGGTGAACTAACGTTATTATATATTATATCGAGTTGTAACTTAAGCAGAACAATGATTCCTAGCAATAAAACGGTCGTATGCTCAGATCGTTGGCTTTCGGCCAAGAGGTCCCGGGTTCCAATCCTGAATTTTTTTTGAACATGAACACTTTGCTCTCAAGTCATGGTTGTTAATTATATTGTATATTTTCAATATTTATTTATAATTACGAGCTTTATGAATAAACGTAAATTATCAATGCATAATGTAATTTATGCATTGCAATTTACTTTGTTATGTTGGAGTAATGATTTACTAGTTCTTTAGAAAAAAAAACATAGATATTCGTTGGGACTTATTTAAATTATTGCTTGCAAGAATACTTCATTAGGCAGTGAACTGCAAAAGAAACGGGTTTTTTTCTTTATGAATATATTTGTTAGCATCAATCGAATATTTTATTTTTATAAACTAATGCTGTAGTAATGATATATCGATAATGCTAAATTTATACAATTGAAGAAACTTGTTCAATTTCAGGTTAATAACCCCGCTGATTACACCATCTTTAAGTGGCTGTCGTATTGTATATTGTCATTTACTGGACCCTGATACAAAGAAATTTGTTTACAGTGATGTCGTGAGGTAATCCATGTTAGCTATAAGAACTTAAAAAACTTTACATGCTTAAAGATACCCTTTAAGCAGCAAGGAGTATGTCAAGCCACTGCACAGAAAGTTTAAGCAACCTATTATATATTTAAAGAGGTATAAAAAGTGAAACAAAACACAAATAGTGGCCATTATCTAAGTCTATATTATTTATATCGTTGGTAGGTTAGTTAACTCGTAGAATACCATTATATTTATATAAAAAAATAGATATATCCTGGACTAGTATATCAAGTCACTCTGCACCGACCCCAAATTATTTGTGAGCAGAGTAGTAGGCAGAAGCAAGCTTTAATATCATACTATTTCTATTTACTTTGATATAAACAATAACTGGGTTACAAAATAATTGTAGCAAATTTTCCATTTGTGCCTAATTTTTGAGATAATGGCAGCGGCGTAATTTTAATCTAAAAGTTTGAAAAGAAATTTACGGCAGTCATCCCAAGTTTTTAATAACATTGAAGTGAAGTAAATATTTCAGGAGAAGCTCGCTAGCGCAGTGGTATAGCGCGCTTGGCCTACGATTGCGTAAACTAAGCAATTTCGTTAAGGCCGGTCATTGGATGGGTGACCAAAAATTTATTACCTCGAGTTCCTCCTTGCTTCGGAAGCACGCCTTTGGTCCCGGTTGCATCTGCAGTCGTTAATACCCACCAACCCGCAATGGGCCAGCGCGGTGGGTTATGGCCCAATCTCCCTATATTCTTCCATCCATAGGGAAGGCCCGTGCCCCAACAGTGGGAATATTAAAGGGATGGTGATGATGATAAAATATTTCAGGGCTTTCGTCATGGTAATGGATCTATTGCAATATGAAGAGGGGACTTGGCCCGGGGTAGCAGTTGTTGTGAACATGGAAAGCGTGTCTCTTGGACACATATCTGGAATAGATCTTCATGTAGCACAGCAGTTCTTCTATTTTTTACAGGTAGGTACATCTTAGGAACACCACAGATATACATATATACATACACAAATCACGCTCATTTATCCCTAAAGGGCTAGGCAGAGGTAGTAAACACATTGTGCAAAATTTTTTAACATCTTAAACGTAATTTATGTATAAATCAATAGGGAAATTTAACACTTTCCAATAAGCTTATGTGTTGTAGCTTCGCCGCAAGTTAAGGGAGTATTCATGATTTCTTTGCATTAGGTATCAGAATTTGTATGCCTTACACAGGCAGTCGTAAATTGCTACTCTTAATTATTACTTGGTAACCTTTCCACCCTATCTACTTTAGTTCTAAAATTTCAGGCCCTAGAGATTCGAGTTTCATAGTTAATGTAATATTTTCCTAAGTTTTGAAATTATTGAGTCACACTCATGGCACTTTGACTATTTATTTAATAAAGATTTGAGATTTGGGACATTAAAAATTTTGCTGGCCTGTTTATATTACAGGAAGCAATGTTCATTCGCCTAAAGGAATTTCACTTTGTGAATGCCCCGAATTTTATAGACAAAATGCTCTCTATGTTAAAGCCTTTTTTGAAAGCTGAGATGCTGGGCATATTAAAGGTTCATCCAGTGGGCTCTGATACACTAGAACAATATATACCGAGAGCCGCATTACCGAAAGACGCGTGTGGAGAAACAAAAGACTGTTACACACTAAGGGGTAAGTAAAAATTATTATCTACTTTTGGATTAACATTTACAATTTAACTAATGAATAGGCAAATTCAAGTAGTTTATTTCTATTAAGATCAAATATGGAGATTTCAAAAATTTAAAATAATATGTGTGTACTCACAGTAACAAGAGCGAAACATGTCTAGTGATTATACAAGTATGGTATATTTCAACGGAGTTGTATACCTTCACTGGCGTCTAATGAACAACTGCAGTAACTGAACTACCTACCCGCAATACATTTTCTAATGATTATTGTACATTAATTTAATTACGTAATGTTTAGATGAAGTCTGGAACAAAATTCAGGCTAACACCCACTTCTTTGAGGAAGAACGCAAGAATAGAGTCGACGAATCAAAGCGGCTGGGTGGCCCGAAGAGCATTAGCACTTTCTTTCCTAGCATTGAAGCGTCTTTCAAGAAACTTTCTATTGACTAACTGAATATGGAACATGGTAAACGTCCAACCATAATAAAATATTTTCACATTCCAATTTCACTAGAGTTATTATTTGATTATTATTTAAACAATATAATAATATTTATATGGTAATGGCATTTCTATCAATTTTCTTCCATCCATAGGGAAAGCCTGTCTCCCAGTAGTAGGTAAATTAAAAGGTATGGTCATGACGGGGACCCTAGTGAATCATTTACAACTATGTTCTAAAAGAGTATTTTTATTGGTAACCTAACTAATTAAAACTAAGGACAATGAGCGTTTTCGTGCCCAGTTTGTATCAAATTGTGATATATATATATGTAATATATGTACATTTATATGATATAACAATCGTATATTTTCGTAAATATCAGAGTGTATACTCAAGAGAATCAATAAACAATGCATGATTACTGTTCTGGCCTAATAAGCTAATAGGGCGAAGAACAATGCCCCATGCGCTCATATAATGTGCATTATAATTATGGCAGGCACTAAAATGATATTTAGTTGCCAGCAACCTTTCTTGACGAGATAATCATGAAATTCTAATATTGGTTGTTGAAGAAACAGTGCCACCAGCTTACCTTGGTTTACATAAGATTTTGATAAATATGTCATTCTTTTTTCACCAGTAGTGACATCACCAACTTGATACACTATTTCTGGTTTGGTGGAACGGTCAGGTATTTGATCTAAAAAGCCAAACAGAAACTCTAGACTTGGGTATAAGCTCAGAGGGTTTATTTGCTCTTAGGGCATAAGCTTCCAATTTATCAAGCAAAATCAGAAAAACAAAAATTCACGATTTTGTAGTAAGTATGGCTTAGAAAGGTCTAAGCCTTAGACCTTCGCCTATCCTAAACAAAGGACGAATATAAACTAGGTACTACTAGGGATAATTTTACGATTCGCCATAGCCTGATGTGCTGTGCTGTTGAATGAATAATTTGTTGTACTTATATTAATTTTATTTATTTATACATCATGGTTATAAGTACTCTGAGGGCGATTATATTAAAAAAAAAAAGATTAATTAAACCTCAAAGGAAGGAAAGGCTACTTTGTCTCGGCTATTTTTTTAATAAATCACCCGTTTTTGTGCAGCACAGATATCAGAGCAGATTTAAGAGCATCGACTTCCTGTGGACTTTGTCATCTTGAAGGGACGCTTGGCATTGGCAAATTAATCTCGCCGACGGGGCCGACTAATCAACAACAGCACGCACCGTGACATTTAACATTTTCGGGGACGTTATCTAATTTGTACAAGAATAGAGTGTCTGTTGATTGAGTGGAGCGCCGCTATCCGGCCGGCCAAATGGCCGATCCATCGTTTCCTCGCTTCTTTCTCTCGATCTCGATGAAACCAGGCAACGGTCCAGCACCTATACAGTATCGCTTTATCGGTAATGAAATTGCTCGCAATTTATCCAACGAACCCATTCTTTGTTCTGCCATGGTCGGCTTTTACAAGAATTCAGATCGTGAAATAAGTGTTTGTCAGTAATTAAATTCATTGTAGAAACGTTAAAAAAGTCAGAAATAAAAAAATATTATCCTAACTAGGGTATTGAATCGTTATGTATGGTAAGTCAATGTTATTTATAGTTTACCAATAGATATTTGGGGTGGTGATGGGGTGTAGATTGATGGGGATATGATTTAAATTTTATAACGTTGCTGTTGTCGCGATTCTAAAAAGCATGTCTTCTTAATAATGATGTTAAAAGTACTTTAACACCGAATCTACTAAAAGATTATAAGTTTTTGTTTTATTTTGTGTAAATTAATAACGTATTTCTAATAATAATATACATAACGTATGATCATTGGCAAGATACTTAAGAACAAGTCTAAAGTACAGCTTATTCATGCTAAAGTTGAATTATAAGTGTAAAATGTAAAAATTCGATCTGGAATAACTGACCAGAGTATCCCTCGTAAATACACAGTGTGATGTGTGTCGAGATCGGAGAATACTCTCAGAACGTCCCGCATTGTATTGATACAATGATTTTACCGACAATGGCGTAATGGTTGAAAATAAAATAGCTAAAGCAGAACTGCAATCGGCGCACCATTGTCCCTAAATACGGCACAAAAGAAATACGAATTTAGCGAAAAGCTTGCATTCAGCTGCAGATAAAAGTATAGTAATTTAGGTTAATCTCCTTCGAAGGGTCTTATAGAGTCTCAGGTGATCACTTTGTGATGCAGTTTTAAAATATTTCAGACTTCCAAATATTATGTATGAATCAAGACTCAGCAATGGTACTCTTCTATATAAGCATTAAGCTAATGAAAGATGTAATACAATGTCGTAACTAAAATCAGGTCGATGTTTCAGTGTTTCAGATGCCGTCACTGTCCGGTCAACTGTTCAGTATTTATATGATAGTCACATATACAATTTGACCATCAGCTATAGTTTACATAAAGCACCATCCATAGCAACCTGTTTTGGGCTAAAATAGTCATCTTCCATTATTTAGCGTCGTCCCATTCCTTCCACCCAGTAACATTCTCGCTGATAGCTCTACTCGACCAACTATAATATTCAAGTAAGTTTCATGTGTAACCGGCAAATGTATCATCGGTCTTCAAGTTTCGGAGGTTCTCCATCTTGCTCATTGCGTAAAAATCCCTAGCGGTCGAAAAACCGTGTAACACCGTCGCTTAGAGAAAGTTAAGGCATTACGTTTATCTTTCTTGCCGCAACAAACTCCTTTAATATTTATATGAATCATTGTTATGCTACCCTGGTAGCTGCTCTCAGCATAATTCGATTACCGCGGTAGGGTCAGTTAGTTAGTTGCATCTAGTTTATTAATGTGAGGCAGGCTTCATGCATAAACAGCGCACCTTCAGGCGGTCCCTTGGCCCTGAAGTCTACACGCCTTACTTGATAATAATGGGGGAGTTTGTTGATAACCATAGCATACAAAGTATTGATAAAATTGTGTCTTAAACTTTTTTCCAAAAATATATGACCGAATTTTCTTAGTTTCATCTAAACTTAGCGTTGTTTAATTAAAATTATTTTTAAAAGACTGATAATGCCAAAACCGTTGAATCAACTCAAGCAACGATTGTTATGAAAAAAATGCTTTTTGTTAACGAATCAGGCTGTTGGCGTTTGCTGATGGGTTGCATCATCCGAGTTTTTTGGAGGTGGCGAAAACTTTGTATTTTAGCCTTGCATTCGAGCACTAGGTATTATAAATATCTAGTTTTAACACAAGCTGCTTACCTTGGGCCGGATAATAGGTGTGAATGTCAGGAATACTTATATTTATGCATGTATATAACTTTTAGAACGACTCTAAATACAAAACAAAGGATTTCAACTAAAAACCGGTACCGGAATAAAGTGCATGTGCTGTTACATAGTAAATAATTCTGGCGGGCGCCCCGCCATCCGCACTTGCAATAAAACGAACAATGCAATTCAGCTAGTGCTGCATTCAAGCGATGGCTTTTCAGTAAAAGTTGCCGGTCTGTACCGGCGTCGATTACCCACGAACTCAGCAACACAAAAATAACGGGAATGATCGCCACATATTAGGGTCAGGTGCCGAAATAGCAACTGAATGTATTTGTAACGCAAAAAGTATGCCTCAAAACACATGCCCGCTCGCAAAAACCAAACGATAACATTTTTGTGGTCGAATCGCTACACTCTACCACTGTGATGCGTAATACATAACTGTAATAGTAATAGTATGCTATATGTATGTTAGTGAGCTGACATCATAATCACCAGCCCTCAAATACCTCTACTGCTGGGGCACAGGCCTGGATAGGAGAATATAGGGAGAAAGGGCCTTAAACCCAGGTCCAGTGCGTATTATTATATTATTAACTACTGCAGATGCAACTGGGAGCAACGGCATAACGTGACTTCTGAAGTACGGAGGAACTCGAGATTATATAATATGTTTTTGGTCAACCATCTGATGACTGGTCTTAGAGAATATTGTATATTTTGGGAATCTTAGGCTAAGCTACCTACTCTAAGGATCGAGTTCACCAAAACGTAAAACAAGCGATTAAAAGATAACATGTCATAAATCGGCGGTGAAATAATCATCGCTTGTTTTACGTTTTGGTGAACTAGAGCCTAAGCCACTGCGGTATCTGTATAGGGTATATATCGTGGATAAATAGACGTGATTTATGTATGTATATGTACTGTATGTATGATTTATTATGTACGAGGACAACAATTCGCATTGGATACTGGATTGACACAATAGCTAACTCATAAAACAAAATGCATCGCGGTCCGATTTGCGGGAATAGCGTATAAAAATTTGAAAGGGGCCGCGTGCAGTGTCCACGGGCGGAATCGCTCGCGCCCGCCCGCCGCATAAAACATGCAAATTGGACCACTTCGCTGGTGTGCGCCGCGCCTAAGTTCGCTCGCTTTTACACTTTTATGTGAAATTGAGGCCATTACTCATGTAAATATTGTTAAACGTGCCTTTGAACCACTCAATAATTAGGTTTTATTATTTATACAGACATACATACATAAATCACGCCTTTCTCTTCTAAGGGGTAGGCAGAGCTGTTTTCACAACCGCATTTCGCCAGCTTATTTCAGGTCTCATGTAATAGGGGCGAGCCTATTGCCATTCCTCGGTAACTTTAGTGGCAGTAATTTGCTAGACGGTCACCACCAGTAGACACCAGAAATGCTTCTATATTCCTCGTTATATGTATTTAACTCTTACTGCCGCACTCAGAGACGTCCAATAACTTTAATGAGTACTTAATGTCAAAAAATGACAATTCAAAACTAGTCGCTATTTTTGCCGGGTCTATGGTCTGAATTTGAATGAAAATTTTTGTCATTAAATACTCATTAAAGTTAATTGACGTCTCTAAGTGCGGCAGTAAGAGTTGACATACATATAAAGAGGAATATAGCAGCATTTCTGGTGCACCGTCTAGCAAATTACTGCCATTAAAGTTCCCGTGGAATGGCAATAGGCTCGCCCCTATTACATGAGACCTGGAATAAGCTGGCGAAACGACAGTTAGTCGCCTCGTAGTGTGGCTGCCAGATAAGTTTCCGCGTGGTCGACATTTAAACTAAAACTCACTCAACCATCGCGCGCAGACTTATCTGCCGCGAACTCCACGACACCTACAAGAGACCAGGGTGCTGGCTGGTGATAGTTCTCTGCCGTCACCCACGGTTATTTAATTTTATGAATGCATGCATAAAGATCGAGGGGTGGTGATAATTGTATTCTGCTCTGCCGTTACCACACGGCCGTCGTATATTAAGGTTATATTATTTATACATGCATGCATAAATCGCGTTTGTATATCCCTAAAATGTATTAGCACTACATGCATTATGACGGAGACAGGGAGGGCTGTATTAACCCCGCAAACGTCGACAGCTGAAGGTAGATCACATATTCTAGGAGGCGAGCCTATTGCTATTTATCGAGGACGTGTTCAGGATATTAATTAGATGCTGCATCATGAACAATGCTGCCCATTTCTGAGTGTACTGTAAACTCTTGGTCGCCTTGTACGACACTCGGAAGAAAGATATAGGTGATGACTACTTTATCCTGCACCATACGTTCAAAGTTCATATTTGACCAGAGTTTTTACCAACTGTACTACTATTTGTTCTACTAATAGAACCACACTATTATTTAGTGGCCCTGTCGTTCATTCGCTGAATAAATTCTAAAAATAGAAATAGACAGCTAGCTAATATATAATATGTACTTTAATTCTAAGTTGATCAGATACTTGTGTTGGCGGCTGTGTACACACCCATACTTTGGTTAAATTAAATTAAAATAGCGTGTTGAAATGTTTTCATATTTATCTAACAGTTCTAATTAGTGTGATAGAGCAAAGTGCTATTTAATTATCTGTTAGAAGGGCTTTAAAAGAAAATTAAATAATGGCCGTGATTGTTTAGCGCTTGTGGCTGAATGGGCGGGCAGGCACAAGTACTATAATGAGCTTCTGTATTTAATGAGTGCATTCACATTTCAATTCTTTTCATTTCTAAATAAATTGTGTACGCATATGTGAATGTTGCGATGTGATTCTCGTTATACTAACCACCATATTAAACATACTATCACCATAATATGTATACAATTACATACTATATTATTCAAAGTTTAGTAAGTGCCCAGTGGTATATGCCTGGATTGCGGAGGTCTTTGGTTCGATTACATTTTCATTGGGGTAAACATTTCTTTTGGTCTTTTGTTAAAATAAAATTCAATAAATACTTTAATGAATACGTTCAGTCTTATACGTAGAACACAGCAGCGATCTGCACAATGGACCTAACATAATTGGCGAAAAGTGGGTTTAAGTGAACACAAATTTGGCCGAAAGAGGTGAAAATAGGCGTGATTAATGTATATGTCGTGGCCAAATCGTAGAATTGATCACATCATGATGTGGCCGACCATTTCATGAAATGGTGGCATTTCATGAAATGGCCAACCAAAACTGACCATATCGTTTAAACGCCAACGTTTGACGATATGGCCATCCACGTTTGGCCATATCATTAATGTAGGGTATCCATGATATCAAAGGTTAATTAAAAAACAAAATAAAGAAGAGACACATTTATTCTATTATTTAGAATATATTTAATTGTTTAAATAGCACACTTAAATATACTTTAAGTCTAAAAATGGCACAAATTATCACACTCGTTTTAGGACAGAAATTGCTACGACTGTAACATTTAAAAATGTTGGTGGCGTTAAAACTTTTTTTTTAATATCGCCCACCATGTCCAACATTTTTTTGAATTTCTGTTGATATTTCGTAATAATTTTCCATCGGGACTATTCGAATGGTAGGATCGTCAACACTTTTCGTTTTAAAAATTAAAATACCTTTACCCGCAATTTCCATAAGATCGTATTTTGTTATCCAATAGTAGTCCATTGATTTTCTTAGCGTGGTCACCCTACTCTTTTTAATTTGTTGTATAACCTATAAAAATACGTTTTAAAATGACTATATCGGAGTATTTTTGGTCAATAGATAAATAAAAAATGTTGAATACTGATCTTTATTTGTTAAAAAAATACCACTAAAATAAGTAATTGATATTTACTAACCTTTAAAATACATTCCGTACTCCAAGGTTTCTTAACATTGCACTCTTTTTTTGCGTGACTTTCGTAAAAGTCACGTAGTTTTCTGTCGTAACGACATTTTACTTCATGTTTATCTTCCATATCAAATTTATCATTAATAATAATTCATATATCAGGATAAATGTACGCCGCCATGATGCATCAAAACAATAACAAATCGACGTGAGCGCCTCTAATGGCGGTTAATATAACTATTTTACGATATGACCAATAATATTTGGCCATATCATGAAGGGGCCGTGCGTTTAGCTGTTCATATCGTTAAACGTTGTTTATTCATTGATCTGGCCAGACCATTATCATGATATGGTCAGTTTTGGTTGGCCATTTCATGAAATGCCACCATTTCATGAAATGGTCGGCCACATCATGAAATGATCAATTCTACGATTTGGCCACAACATATGTATGTAGTTAACATGTCCAATATGGGCCTCCTTGCCTAAGGAGAGCAGTCCAGTATTTCAGTGAGTTACTTTTAGGGCCGGTTTTTTTATGCATTGTGGTTAAATATCAGTCTGATATTGTTACTAATGGTTAAATATGAGTCTGATATTTAACCATTAGTAACAATTTTAGATACAATGGTTTTATATTAGTCTGATATTTATCAATAGTAACAATTTTTAACAATTGGTTAAGTTAACTTTGCATCAAAAAACCGGTCCTTAGGGCCGGTTTTTTGATCCATAGTTAACTGTTAACCAATTGATAAAAATTTTTACTTATTTATAAATATAACTGATATTTAACAATTAGTAACAATATCAGACTGATATTTATCAATTAGTAACAGTTTTTAACAATTGGTTGAATTAACTATGGACTTAGTGGCGTGCTCAGCTGCCGTTGCACCGATTTATAAGTTGCCTGAAGGGTCCAAATGAAAACTTAGTTCTTGGTCAGAGCTAAAATTAAAAGGGGACCCCTTTGCCGTCCTGGGAGTAGATAAAGTTTGTCCTGTCGAAGGTGGCCGGGTGGGGATTAACCGCGGCGAGTTCTCACGTCGACTTCATCAATTATCCCTCCTTAAGGGATGGCACTTGAGTCAACTTCCAGCAGAGACTTGTGCTTTATCTTTCGACTTAATTACTGTCAGTTTACACCTTTCAGCTAACTTCATCATCACCAGCCTTTTTAATTTTCGGACTGCTGCGGCTCGCTAGCGCAGTGGCATAGCGCGCTTGGTCTGCGATTGCGTAAACTAAGGAATGTTCGCTAAGGCCGGTCATTGGATGGGAGACTATCTCGATTTCCTCCGTGCTTCGGAAGGCACGTTAAGCGGTTGGTCCCGGCTGCATCTGCAGTCGTTAATACCCACCAGCCCGCACTGGGCCAGCGTGGTGGGTTATGTATGGCCCAATGTCCCTATATTCTTCCATCCATGTGGAAAGCCCGTGCCGCAGGCCCAGCTGTGGGGACATTAAACTGCTGGTGATGATGATGATGACTGCTGGGGCACAGGCCTTCGTTATAGATGGAAAATAAATTGGAAATATGGGCCATAACTCACCACTCTGGCCTCGTGCGGATTGCTGGGTTCACCTAACTTGTTATAAAATAATTATAAAGGTGCCATGTGATGAAGTGACAGTGATCAATGGCAATGTTTATAGGCCACTAACTGCCCCACTCAGAGACAATTAATGTTCTTGAGTACTTAGGTATTGTCAAAAAATTACAATTAGTCGCTATTTTTGCCGGGTCTATTAGTCGGTTTAGATTTGAATGAATTTTTTTGACATTAAGTAGTCATTAAAGTTAAATGACGTTCGCTAGCTGAGGCATCTTGATCAGTGTATTGACTTTTTCGCATAGTCAATTGTCCTGTGTATATCAGGTGCATATAAACTTTAAAGCGCTTGCTGTTAATAAAGAAAAATAAACGTTCCGCAAATAACAAGCTTATATTTAAGGCCCCATATTTATATGCATAATGTTTATGATTGAAATACAACTCAGATTGTGATACCCTCGAGGTTTTTATTGAAGCAAATCTTCATAAACATTATTCAGAAAACTAATAAAATGAAATTTTATATTTACCATTAAAAAATTACATTTTATGTAATTATATTATTGCCTGTACTGATGTTTTACTTATATAAACAATATTTGCAAAGGCGGTCATTGGATATATTACCTCGAGTTCCTCCGTGCATTGGAAGGCACGGAGGAACCCGAGCCGGTGCTCCCCGTTGCATCTGCAGTCGTTAATAGCTACCAATGCGCAATGGACCAGCGAGTGGATTGGTGAATAGTCCATCCATAGAGAAGGCCTATGCCCCAGCAGTGGAGACATTATAAAGCTGGTGATGATGACTAATATGATACAAATGCAAGTAAAATGGAGGAGCCCCCTAGCGCAGTTGCATATCGCGCTTGGACTACAATTTTGTAAACAAAGCAATGTTCGCTAGGCCGGTCATTGGATAATTTATTATCTCGAGTTCTTCCGTGCTTCGGAAGGCACGTTAAGCTAGTGGTCCCGGCTACATCTGCAGTCGTTAATACCCACCAACCCGCACTGGGCCAGCGTTGTGGGTTATGGCCCAATATCACCCTATATTCTTCCATCCATAGGGAAGACCCGTGCCCCAGCAGTGGGGACATTAAAGGGCTGGTGATGATGATGATGATGCAAGTAAAATAAAAAATAATCCCTAAAAACCTTTTTTACGGCACTGCTAGCAGCCCTACTGCGACCCCTCCCATGACGTCTGGCCGTAGAACAGACAACGAAGATACGCCTCTTCACATTTCCGCCGCGACAGCCTTCGCACTGATTGAGTGATTGATCTAACGCTAATCGCATGTAGACACATGTTGACAAAAACTTCAATAGGCATCTAACGTTTGACGTCTGATAAACTACAAGTATAAGATTTTGTTCATTTTTACTTTGATAATAATGTAACATGCATGTCATTTTGTATTTTTTGTATTACATAACTGTTTGTTATACAATTTTTACACTTACACTATTGTTAACCAAATATACCAATTAGATCAAAATTTATTGAACAATTAATGAAAAGCCAGCCATATCCCGCAATTTCGTCAATCCGTATATTATAATTGTAAATATCAATACAATATGTGTTAAATTTATTCAGTAAAATGTTTTTCTTCAAAACGCAATATGTATTAATTTTTAAGGGGCTAAAATTACCCAATACGAGGTAGTTTTACTTCAGAGCTTCAGCGTGGGAATAAAAAGAAACCGAGTTATAATGGGCTTTTTGCGCCTTGTGTTATGCTCTACTTTTCACTACGTAAAGTAAGTAGGTACTTAGTAAAATAATTTAACCGCAGTTTACGCTATTTGATTACTTATTTTACTCAATAACTTTTCGTTCTTGTAGACAAAAAATCGAAAAGTTTCGTAATTTTTCATCTGTTTCTGTTAACAGAAACAGATAAAAAATGGTTTCACTCAGAAAAGTTATAACTATGATATTTTATTCTAGTCGGTGTGTTTAATGATGGACTTTTTTTTGACATACATACATAATTCACACCTATATCCCCGAAGGGCCTACCCTTTGAGTGAACTAGCACCCACATTTCGCCAATCAGCAAGCCTATTGCAATTTATCGGGCACAAAAGTCGCAGTACATTGCTAGGTGGTATAAGAGGAACGCTGCTGCCCATTCCTCATCACTGCTTTATCCTTAGTCATCTTGTACGACACCCAAGGGAGAGATTTGGGATGGTGACAATTGTATTCTACTCTGCCGTCACCACACGGCCGACTTTTTTAACAACATAAGTAAAAATTGTTTTTCAATATTATTTTAATGTGATGTGTATTCGTAAAGTTAAAGATCACAGAAAAGCTTTAAGTAAGCTTTTCTGTCAAGTTGTCAATTCTAGTAATAAAGGAATTTGATTGCCTAGCCTACAAAATTTTACTCGGAAACCTAAAGCTTGTAGCGTGTTCATATAATTGCACAAACACGGTATGCGGTGATCATCGATGCATTGTTTATTGCGACCAATCGTGTGCTGGCGGCCCATACAAAACGAATTGAATGTATTAACTGGCCGCGCAGTGAATACTATTTTATAGCGCACTTTTACGATATAACATGCGTGCTGTTCACTTTTATGATGGAATTATCTTGTTATACGAGGGCTGGCGTTTTATCGTCCAACGAGTTCTTGAACAAAGTCTTCTTATGTACATGAACAATTCAGCAATTTAGCTTGACTGCCTTGTGATGTTACCTTCGACACCTTCTTGTTGTTATTTTGTACAGCCCAACGGTGTCTTCTGTTGTATTTTGTAATATGTTAAAGCCACTTGACGTGTCTGTCTGATCGTCCTTTTCCAATTCATGGCTTTTTAATTGCAAGGATGTCGGATGTCATACGAAGATTTACAAGAATGAAGATAGACAATTCTTTGTCTATCTTCGTTCTTGTAAAATGACTTTCCAAAGCCGAATATAGTTGAATTGAAGTTGATTTATATTTGAAAACGATTTTTCAGGGCTTCGAATTTTTTTCATAATAAAATGTAGGCAAAATACGAAAGCACAGGGTTGGAAACTTAGTTGTAAGGGTAAAAAATATTGGCATCCTGAAATTTGGGTGTCCCAGACAATGTATTTAAGGATAAAGTATTATAATTAGAGTGGTCCGCATTGAGCGAAGTACCACTTGAGCTCTGCGACCTTTCACCTTTAATGGATACCAAGACCTACTCAGCTTTTACGTGAAAAATCTTCTGGAAAATAAATGAATCCATACCGTAGGTATGTAAATCGGACTCCGTGGAAAGTTTTTATTGAAAAACTTGAAGAACTGATGAAAATGGGCCCGCGACGTTAAAGATCTCTCCTTTCATCTTATGAATGTGATACTAAGTTCCGAAACGTTTCTAACTTTTACAGAACTTACGGAGAGCAGTGGTATGACTTTGATCAATATTTTTTTTTATTTCATCGGAACCTTATCTGGTTTTTTAAGTGAAACGTGCCGTGTTGTTGCTATATTTGATAGATACACAATAGTTTTGGGAAATTTTGATTATTTCGCGTGATCAAAGTTTGGGTGGGCGTGTAATTAAGTTACATAAGATTAATTAAAGGCCGGTGGAGTGGACGCAGGAGAGCGCGGCCGCTGACTAATTGATAAAGCCAACCCTGCGATCCTTAATCAGGGTCAGTTCAGAGCGTAATTTAATAAGCAGGTATTTATTAAGTTGTCTGCGAACTAGGCAAGTCCTTGATGGCGTTTGCAGACCGCCTGCGTCCCCTAGGATGCAATCGTGTGACGACGACCCTAACGGTAAATTCAATGACGAATTCGAAGATTAAATTAATATTCATATAACTAATTGTTGGTATGGTTTACTATAGTAGTTGAAACATAACATAGTTGCCTATTATTCATCATCACCAGCCCTTTAATAATTATGCTGGTGCTGTATTCCATATGGGTAGCAGAATATAGGGAGAATGGGTTATCCCACCACACTACAGCGGATTGGTATGTAAATTACCTATTATTGCTATAGAAAATTTAGAGATAAATAAAGAATAGTATCAAATGACATAAATCACGCATATTTATCCCCGAAAGGATAGTCAGGACATAACCAAATAAATATCTGAAAACTTACGAGAGGTAAGTACTATATTTAAGCAATTAATAATTAAGCGTGTATTGTTTTTTTTAAATACTTTAACATGCAATCTAAAAATAAACAATAAGTAATAATGAGTCGAGCCTAAACCTCCCAAACAGGCGTTTCCATTTCGTTGTCAATGACTTGTTTCGAATTCCTGCAGCAATTTACGGTACACACACTCGCGCACCGCAGCCGTGACTCATGCCAACTACTAGACCACTTATTAATAAATATATACAAAGGAAAGTAACAACCAACTTCCTTTTGCGTGCCTCCGGACATAAAAGTTCCTCGTGCGTATCCCGACGAAAACATAAATTAGGTAAATTTACTACTTTTTACAGAGCGCATCCCCTTTTTTCGACAGTATGTTTGTAACGATGGCAGGGGTCAGCGCGGCAGATCTCCCCGGCACATTCGAAAGCCGCTCGCATCGGCTAAATTATCAAAACTTTTTAACTTACAACTTTTGCCGAATGAGCGGGGCGAGTGAGCTTTTTTATCAGTTCGCGGCTCTCGTAGTTCAGGCGCTTTGTCTCTGTCTAATGCAGGGCGAGCGGAGATAGGGGCGAAGCTTGTCGAAATAGAGCCGTCGTCTCGCGTGGCGGGTGACGGCCGCGAGTGGTCTGCCTGAGCCGCGTCAGTGCTCGACGCTGCGATGTCGGTGGTGCACGTCCCGACGGTCGCCTGCCGGTCTCACGTAGCGACGATCGCGCCGATACTTCTTTCCAAACTAATAAATCAGTCGATCCGTACGTAGCAACCACGCGGACAGATTATGACTCGATATGAGATAACGAGCTCGCGTTCCCGCCGTGGTGATTAATCGTCAAAGTCGGCTCGACTCCAGATAATCCGAGTTTCGTTTTAGGAGCGAGTAATGTAAACAGATAAACATTGTTGAAGTTTTCCGGAGTCGGTTGTTGACTTGCCAGTTAGTTGTGGATGCACGCCGGTCTGTTATAATGTTCGGGGGGTGCGAGTTGTAGCCGTGTCGAGTGTGATGGAGATGAGGATGGTGGGCGCAGGATGGGTGGCCCTCGGCTGCGTGCTGGCAGTGGCGGTGCGGGCGGTTGCAGCCGACTCATGGGCCGCCTACCAGGAGCAGCCGTGCTGCCGCCCGGTGTCGCACCACCGCGTGCGCCATCACAGAGGTGAGTCATCATTACCAATATTTGGTTAGTTCATTGCACTGTCTAAGTCAACACTCAACGGTAAACTCGTTACTCATATTTACAACTATGATACACGAAGTTTGACAATTAATTTACAAATAAAAAAAATATTCGTCATTTTGAAAACTAAAAGTTATACCTAAGTAAGTACCTATGAACATACACTTTTTATTTACGATCTAATAATTGTACTCTGACTGACTACTTTTAAAAATAGCATTCATTCAATAAATATTTCTGATTAATTTAAACTACCTTAAAAGTACAATAAAATATTTTTTTTTCTCAAAAACGCACTATATGCAATTCCTGATGCACATAAATATTTAAAAAAAACCAACGAAGACTACATTTTTTCTATCGATTGTCCAAAAAAAATACACATTTCGTCAACATTAAAAAAAATGTTGGTTTGAAAAATGCTCACATCTCTATATTTAAAAATGCAGTGTTCTAAAATGAAATGTGATATATTTTTTTCTAAATCCAACCGGCATGTCACGTAGCGAACGAACTGCAGGTTCACACATTATTCTACCACACATTTCGCACGGTTCGTTGGCTACACCGCACCGGAACAGTCGGCGAAAAGATTAATTTGTGTCAAATCTATGACAGGGATACATAGGACGCTACGTATATTACGTTCGTTTTAATCTCTATTCGGATATCTAGATACCGGGTATTGGATGAATAATTCTCGGTTAATTATTACCAATATGCTTTTAATATTTTGCTGTCCTTAACTATAATTTTTTTTATCTATAAGTATAAAGCAGAGAAACGTTAAGCTCTAAAGTTACTTTTTGACTAAATTTGCAAAAAATTGGGAATCGTTCGATCGAACCTATTAACATGGGTACTTTTAGATAAGTAGATAGTCTAGAAATCCAAACTATGTAAAATCCTATGCTGTTCTTATTAAGCTTCGTATTAATTAACCTAGCTTTTGGAACTATATATAGATATAGGTACCTATTTGCAATAGCCATAATCAGTTGTATAATTATATTATACAATTCTATAATTATATGGAAGTATTATAAATAAACGATATGCAACATTGCAAATATATCTTTGTTGATAACATTGTAAATAAATTTCCCATAATGTACTAATAAGATGCACAGAAATTTACTCTACAATAATATAGTAGTTCTTACTTTCCACAAAAGGAAATATTTTAACTATGTTTAAACCTTCATTAACGTTTCGGATTTTCCTTTTTGATAAAAACTTAATGGAGTGAATCATATCCAGTGGAATGAATATTAATAATATGAAATATTAATTGATTATTAGGCTACAAACATTTATTATTGCACTGGAATCAACCCCTAAAAATGAGCGGGTTTACAATAAACATAAATAATTATCTACCAATTAAAAAATACTTAATTAACTGATTGACACAGAGACACAGAGTGCTAAGAAAATAAAACACGCCACTTAACCCGAGTCACAGTATACATAACCAATACAGGCAGTAGTCGTTATAATTTCATCACTCCGCAATATCAGTTCTATGAGAACCGTTGTTAGCATTATAGGCAAATCAAATGCGTTTCAAAGCAAGATCTGTCGCACATAAAACGAGACAAGCAACTTCAAAATAGACTCTTATTACAAAGGGAGAGAGGTTACGGTGTGTGATATTTGATATAGCATCGGTTGTTAAAGCCAATCCGAGTGATAGAGCAGCGGTGGCACGCGAACTTGTGTTTAAAAGCATACCGTCAAACGGGACTTACGCACGAAACGTGAGTTACAGCCCAAATATTGGTGTTGCCCTCATCTAAAATTAGTATGCACCAGTTTTGTAATAACTTGAGGCCATTATATCAAAACTAGAGTAAAGTAAGGAAAGCACCTGTTCCGGAAGATCTATTTAAATCCATTAATTTGATCCAAGTTCAGTATCCTGATTGTATAAAAATAAATATAAAATTATACTCACTGTATTTGAATACAATTTTAAGAACCTTCAAGCCTAATATTATTAGCTTATGGTTGATGTTTTAATTTTTTACTGTGAAAGTTTTTATAAATTAGATCGCAATTACGTCTATACGCAATTGCGATAGACATAATGAGAGGTTTGACAGGACTGTCTCACCACGTCTCACTCTCTTTCTCTTAGTTACCACATACTTAAAGTAACTGAATATAAAAATTACTTCTAAATGAAAATAAAACAAACTTCACAATGGCTACAACAGCTCTGATTCCGAAACGGTTTTATTTATTGAAGAGTCATTGTTATAAATATTTATATCTTTTTTATGGAAAAGGCGATTACTTTCACGTTGTTTAAAATAATAAAATTGCATTCATTTAACTCAATGACTATGCAGTGCGCTCTATCTGCGTCGATATCATTATAAATTGTATTTCTACCAAGGTTTAATTAATAAGAAATTAACTTTTGCATTTAGGTAAATTATAAGCTTGCGTAAAATTGAGTTTGTACAGGAAAACCTTCTGGTTTATTATCAACCATTAGTCTTGAAAAATGGCGTTAAAATTTTGTTTTTATGTAGCGGCAACGTAAAGGTAAGTTTAAATATATCGAATGACTTATAACAATTTTATTCGAGGATTGGAATCTAGAACTAGTCTAGAACAGTTTCCAAAACTGATCTCCTGAAGTTGAACTTCATTTTACTATGAGCGTCCCACATTCGCTAAGCACATTTCCATGTCTGTATACATATTTAATTTTAGGCACAAAATAGCCCCTCTCAAATCCGTTTCGGACATCTATAGCTGAAGCGGGAACAATATGCCGTCATTAGCAAGACACAAGCAATCCCCTTTAGTGGACGTAATAAAAATAGTTCACATTGACTACCATGACGTCCTTTGCGCATTACCTATAGATAAATGCTTTAAGTAGTCAATTGACTATTGAGAGCAATCGTTGTTCAATTAATCATTCATTCCAATTAACTACTTAAACAATTTTACATAAACGTAAAGAGAAATATTATTTATAGTTTTTCATTTGACTTATATGCTCGCGGAGCCGGTTTCAAACGAGTTTATTCGTTATAGATAACGAGAATTGGTTAAGGTTCTGCTTTAAAGAGCTAGAGCAAAAAACACATTATGCGGGATAGGCGCGAGTCGGGCCGGCGCAGGGGGCGCGGGGCTGCGCAAACCGGCTCGCGAGCGCTGCGCCGGCGCAGGTAATTGACTCCGCGCGAGCCAGACCAAATTAAGTTATAAATGTGCTAGTATAATCGATATGTAAGCGGAGCTCGACAGTTTTATTAATGTAGTCATCTCCATCACAGAGATCGTTAATGGTCACACAGATTAATACCTACCTGTGTTTTTTCAATCTATTAGGCAGTTATTACTTGTCGTCGCTCAACAATTGAGAAGACATTAACGTGGCCTGTAATTTTTCGGGGGTTTATTGAATATACTTTTAAATTTAAATTCTGACATCACGTACTACGCAAAGAAAGAGAAAAAAAAACTAATAAAAGCTACATATTGAAACGTTATCGTTCCATTCACGTTCTCCGTTCATCGGTCTCTCTACATGGTCTTGTCCATCACTTTTCGATACATTCATTCATCATACCTTTCGGTGTGCTGAATCAAGTGTGACCTATATCAATGGACGAGGAGACGTGTTTCGCTGACCCCAGGCAAACTAGGAACTGGGCAAAGAGATGACGATAAAACTCTGCCTGTATTGTTAAAGAAGTGTCCATTGAATAATGTAAATGAGAGAATTTCTAATAATAAATAGCCGAGCAAAATTATTGCAGCTGCGCTCTATAATATAATCTATGGCTTCGTTAATTCTGATAAAGTAGATGGGGACCTACGTATATCTCGACAACATTAGTAGTCTTTCTGGCTAAATAGGACTGGTCACTCATAAGAAATGTGTACAATATTAATGTATATTTAGATGCCAGATTGCTTTCTCCCAGTTACACGTAGGACGTAGATATATTAATTTAATAGCAAACCTTGGAGTTTTATGTTCAAAATGTAATGTTTGACAGCCCTAAGATGAATAAGACTGACAGCAAAGCCGCAATCTGATATTATCAATGTAATGTAAACTTATTTACCGCAGTGTATATGTACCGCTATTCACGAATAAGTTCATCGGTATGGTTTTAATAGGCCCCGTTGTATCTTTTTTTCAACATTTATTACAGGTTTTAAAAAAAAATGTTCTTTATTAAACAATATTATTCACTCATAATCAACAATTAGCTAGATGTTCTTGATACTTGATAATGACATTATTATAATGGTAAAAATATGCTAAAAGTAATAACTATAAAATAAATTATCAGGAATACAATTTGCTTATTACTTTTACACAGCCATTATTTTTTTTAATCTAATCCGGGACCTTCGTTGTTGTAATGCAGAAAGATTTAGCCACTCTACATTTTTGTGGTATTTTTCCGCAAATTTATAGAATATCCCACAGTTTATCATACATTTATATTCACGTACATTATTATGTTTCACAATAGGCTATTTGTAATAATATTGTGTGACGTGCCGTATCTTTATTGACTCCCCGCGGTGACAGAATCCAAATTAAAAGCCACCTAGCTTAATAGGATAAAGCAAAGTCTGAAGTAAAAAGTTTTGTTGTTCATAAATAAAACTACACCATGCTAGGCAACTGACAAATTTGATAACACATAAAAAGTCCGAATGTAGTGTAACGGCGGATTTATAAGTTTTTACGCCCCGCTGTGTTAGATAAATGAGTTGCTTATTTCATTTTATTTGTATTGTTTCCTTTAAAGATTGTGTGAGAAACAGTTGATGTAGTAATAATTGTTTTTGTTTCAATTCTCATTAATACATTGATCGAGTGTTTAGTAGGTACTATTCAATGTCAATCTGAAAGAATTAATAATATGAGAAATAGTAGAAATAGTAGCTTTTTAATGAATTTATGTAGTGTTTGTTATTAATAGAAGTTGTCAGAGATTTGTTGGTTTATGCCCAGAGGACTCCTTCCTCGGCATTTGAGAATTGGGTACAGATGTATTTTCTGTAGCTCTGCTAAGAAGTGCCGTATGTCGTGTGGTCACGGCAGAGCAGAGCACAATAGTCACCACCCCAAATCTCTCCCGCGGGTGTCATACAAGGCGACTAAGGGTGATCAGGAATAGGCAGCGACGTTTCAATATACTGAGAATTAGGTGCCCGGTATATGCCAATAGGCTCGCCACTTATTACATAGGACTTAAAATAATTGGCGAAATGTGGGTGCTCTGCCAACCCTTTCGGAGGAGTAGAATCCTCGACCTGCGTCTGTATCCCTGAACTGGGTCTATGAACCCAGCAATATTTAAGACTTTATTGAACTTCTAGTAAGCTTGCTTTACACTCAGGCAAGCCAAGAGTAAACCCACTTAGAAAATTATTTAGCAAAGTAATCAAATGGTAAGAATATTTATATAAAAACTAGTTACTTAATGAATTTTCCTTAGTATTTTAGTTGGTTTTAGTGGATTATAAACCTGAATCTTGCTTGTGTGTGGGTCGTAATGTTGAGTGATTTAGAACATTGTTACTGTGTTCGTATAATGCACCTTTTAATGACTTTGTTTAAGGTCTTTAGAAAGTCGTATTGTGAGCGAGACTGCGGCTGGAATCCCGTTATAGTGGGAACAGTATGACGTCTAGGTACTTCCTTTATAGTCTACACGTAGTGTCTCACGTATGTCGGTTAAGATTCAAGGCACTCATTTACCTATTATACTCGTATTAATCGTTGCATTTCAGGGAAATTCCTTCTCAAATAATAAACGAATTACAGTAGGCAATGCTGTTCAAATTGTCGTTTAAATTGGCTTGTTGTTGTAATTTATTGGAATTGTTACGACGACAAGCCACTATTCCAATTGCGACTCATTCATATTTACAATCAAAATATCTTAACCGTAAAAATTACAACGGATCTAATTTACCCATTGAAAATATCATTAGGACAACAGCACCCGGGGGTCCCGTCTGTACTGGCCCAATCAAGTAAAGAGCCGTTCACGACCAAATTGGTGGGAAAAAATAAACTACGTAGGTAGGTAATGTAAAGACCAACCTTCAAATATTTCGCTTTTTAAAACAAAAGTAATTTTTAATATAAAAAATGTAGAACCAAAAATGTTTAATAATGACTTTTTATCTGTGCAATTGTTTTAACAAGCCGTTTTTTTAAACTTTGGAAATAAAACCAAATACATTTTTACCAACACCTGAACTTCACTTTTTCAGTCAGAGCTTTCTAGTTTTTCAACCCCTTACACAACCAACCAACAAAATTTTCTGGCCTAGTACCTATTAAGTTATGTTAATTTCTATTATATAATATTATACAATGTTTAAATATAAGATTTGCTTAAACTTTGGGCTTCAATGGACTACAGTCTTAACCCCAGCAATAAAACTTGTAGAGCAGCCTGTAGCGCTACAGCGCTGTCAGCTAAAGTGGGGATCGGTTTGTGCAGTGTTAAACCAGCTCTATTGCTCGTGTGGCATCGCAAGCGGGCTTGTGTTAATCGAACTGACAGACATGCGCTGGATTGACTGACGCGGCTTGAACCGGGCACCCTGATCTTAATCACTACGGGCGCCAACCTGTAATTGGAGACCGCCAGTCGCTTTCGGCCGGCATACCACTATCTCAAACTACGCTGACACATTACACTTTTAAATTTACAAAGTAGCCTACATTGATGTTAAATTTCGAATGATTGGTTTATTGATCGTAATTGCCTTATGTAATGTATAAAATATGTAAAAACTGAGATTTAGACTATAACGAAAGTAAGACCAAATTTTTTTACATCCTTATTATCTGTTGAAGCCACCGCGACCCAAGTTTCATAAGCAGGTTCATTCTTACCTGTTTATGGAACATACATACAGAAAAAGCCTTTATAAAATAACGAAGGTCTGGCCGTCGCGGGCTCCTAGGCTATTAGAATATCTAATATATAAAAATCTCGTGTCACAGTGTTTATTATCTAACTGCTCCGCTGTTTAGCTTGACCGTTTTTTATGAATTTTTTTGTGTATATTTAGTAGGTCTGTTGTTTTTCCCTTATTCCCTTATTCTTATGTGATAAAGGCAAAATAAATTTTGCCGGATCAGCTAGTAATTTAATATATCTTAGTTCTAGTCTAATTTAATTTTCTTTTTTAAAAGATCAAAATTATTTATCTCGGAAGTGTAATAATTATAAATATCCTAAATATTTTTAGGCCTTTACACGACATCTTTAAACATCTAATTCCCTTCATATGATGGTCTTGATATTTTTAAACATTTTCATTTTTGAATACACATCCTACTTAAAATGTAATGTCTACATTAAATGTGTTTAGAAATATGTCATGCCATTAATTGAACGTCTTTCTCATACGAAACTCATTATTTCTTCGCTTAATTACCCGATGAGCAGCTGACACGAGATACTATCTAGCATCTTATCGTTTTATAATTTGGAACGGACCGTTTATATTTTCGTCACCAGATGTTTTTGTTAGTGGGGAAAATGGTGTCAGTTATTTAAATTCCAAGTTTTATTGTTGTCTCTAGTAAACACGTAATTAAATCCAGAAAATATTCTTTTCAGTTTTTATTTTGATTGGTTGTCCAAAGTTATAGATGAATACTTTAAACGGAACGGTGTAAAGATCAAAATCTATCATTATAGTTTCCATACCACAATCAATGGTAGATGATAAATGTATGAAATATTTATTACTTTTGTAAGTTGGTACTTATCTGTCTCACTTGTAATTGAATAAAGATTATTACAATAATGTTTAAGTTTAACATGAGCTATTCATTATTTGCTTATAATAGTATATTTACCACTGTCTCTAATGGCGATCAATAACTAACGTAGACTTTAAACTATTGACTTGGGTATTCAAATATTGAGCGCGTTGTCTAGCCGATAAGCGTGGTAACACGGTACTTTACGGCTGTACAAGGGACATTTCTCTGGTAAACGTGCCGGTCGACAATAGAGAAATATTCCTACACGTATACGATTGTGCTCTGGTCGTAACTAAGTATCCGTTGTAGAATTCAAGGGATTTATACATTCTGGCCGGACTGTATGTCGGATAGACAAATTTATCTGACGTGGGGTTGCTGCTTGAATGCTTCGTTAGCAGGTCAAGAGTCAGAGGGCGTGAGTACCAATTCATAGTTTGCTATTTAGTTACGCGGTATGGCTATTTTCAAGTTCACACAATGGCTGTAAAGAAAGTCGGTAGTTATTTCATGCAATCTGAAATACGTCTAGCTTAATCCTGTAATTGAAAAATAAATGTAATTTATCATTGAAAACAGATGAAGAAATCAATGTTTCAGGTGCAGCAAATCATTTCATAAAACTAATAAATAAAGTTCCTCATACAAATTTTCCATGGCTATTAAATTTCATTATTTTTTTTAAATCCAAGGTAACACGAAAATAGGTCTAATAAAAATATTAAATACCCTAAATTATTAGGTTGCATGGTTTACATTACCATGTAGGAAATACTGGGATAAAACTATTTTATAAGAATCCTGACTTCCCAATAAATAGGTCGTCATTGGAAAAATAAAATTAGTAGCACGGGTATACACTTACCAACTTTATCTAAGGATATTATTATTAACTTTTATTGTTGTTATATCGGCGATCATTATAAAAATACTGACGATTTTAATGCAATTTATTCAATGTTATGACGGATGATCATACCTTATTAAGTTAGTAATTGAAAAACTGCAAAGCATATGTCAGTATTAAAAGAATGGAGGATGATAGTCTTCTATGCTGGCCTGGGAGCGAACAAATAACGTAGAATAGGCCAGCCCCAACTCATCCCATGGGTGTCATAAAAGTCGGAATGTCTCATTCCAATCACTTTCTCCGTTCATCGGTCTCTCGACATGGTCCGTTCCGTCACTTTTCTATACATTCATTCATCACTAGCACCTTTACGGTGTGATGGATGATATGAATCAAAAGGGAGTGGATAGCTTGATGACGTCTGACCGATATGAATGGAAGAGGAAACATACTGCGCCGACCCCAGATAGACTGGGAACAGGGCAGGGAGAAGAAGGATGAGACTGATAAAACATGAAGTAGGTGAGCATAAAATACCCTTAGACATTGTTGAGCAGTATAGTAGCATTTGTAAGTTCAAGGAAATAAAGTCAACTCAAGTGGCAGGACTGGACCAAACCCTCACGTAGGGAGCTAAAAGTATTGCGCGTCTTGCCGAAGCCACAGCTTCGTCTCAACGCTACACCGACGTTGACAGGTTGTAAAACTGGTAAAATACGGGGAGTTTTGTTTTACGACACGACGTAAACAGCAAAACATTAATTTTCTACTTCAGTTAATGTTTACAGCAGTGGTAATTACCGCGCGGCTGTATGTATATTAAATATGTATTTTCTATAGTGGAATTCGAATTAGAATCAAGCGAAGTTGGAACCTCTACCTTATTTAAATGCCAATTTGTACAAGTAGTTTTCATTATATCTTTATTGTTGTGCTACTTTTGCATAATTTGAACATATTTTACTCTGAATAGTTAAGTAGGTAATAATGAAGGTAATTAACTCATTATGGCAACATAAGTTTGAAATTAATGATTTATAAGTTTAGTATGTTGTCACGTTGTGGACGGAATATTTAAGCGGTGTTACTTATTTGTGTTTAGATTAATATAAGCCAATGGAGTGTACTCCGTTAGAGCTTTTTAACTGGCGGAGAGAAGATTGAATATTGGTACAATAATTATTCAATAATTATACAATAATTATTATCATACGAAGTTTCCAATATTAAGAATATATTTCAACTTAATCTAAACACTTTAAGTGTCTTCAGTGAAACCGTTTCGCCATGATAGGTTCAATGTTCAACACCAGACGTAGCTGTGTGCCCATCAGGGCCGCAAATTAAATTTTCACGTGTGCGAAAGCTATACGAACAATAAATTGGCAATTATTTCCAATTTTTTGTGCAATTCATACCCGCCGGCTTGTGTTTATGGCAACGCTTAGTTGAGTGGAATGATTGTGTAAAGCGTTGGACGGCATCCAACGGGTGCGCGAGAAACAAACGCCACAAATAAAGTCAAATAAGTGAGCCGCCCAGGGCTGCCCTGCATGAATATTTTTGGCATTCAATAAAATATTATTATGCGAATAAATTCCTTTGTAAATAATAATAATATAGTTACGCTTCGTCGTTTTTTATACGACTAAACAGCACTATTTAACTGACGTATTTTGCAATTTTACAGAAGCTTTTTACTGCGCTCTACCAAACAGCACTATCGATCAGCAGATTTGTTTGTCTTCTGCACAACTGTTTATTATTAATAGAAAAATTAAAAAGGTAGTAGTGAGTACCACATATATGATCAGACCGCATTCTCTTTGGACAATAATATTGTCCATGGGTATATTATACCTATTAGAATATTCTTTGTATAAACTCTGTCTTTAAAAAGAAGTAAATCTAGTTTTATTTATGGTAATTGAATTGTATTTAGCACTAGTTTCGTCTAGTCTATGTTAAATAGTTATCCTTCTTACACAACACATAACACTGATTGCGATATAAAAAAAATAATATTCGATAAAAAATAACTTAAACTCTCATTCTACTCTTCACTAATTATCTAGGAAACTATACAGTCTACTTTAGTACTGGCGTGCTGCATGATATATTGAAAATGTAACATCGTCTGGCCATAAAATTTTAATGGATAATAACAAGTGCAATATTAACTGAGAAAAGCTTATAGTTTGTGGTAATCTGACGCTGCACTATAATAAACTAATCAAATAAAAATAATAAGTTCAATACGGATTAATTTTCACTAATTAATAGAACATCGCTAAATTTAGCTCAGTTTTAGAACATTTTTGTTAATATATTCGTAATCTTCATCCGATTGTAGGTCAACCAACCTCTTTTCGATCTCGGATCTTCAGTCCAGCATTTATTGGTATCGACGCATGATGACGGCAGTCTAACTCGCTGCAGACGAAACTCGCTTCATTTTACGCGTTTGTCTAACGGTAAATAATCTTACAGACGGTTTCTTTGATGTTATGTAATTAAGCTTAGCATTAATATACTCTGTGTATGTATGTATACCATTTAGAAAGCAATTTGATACTCGGTATTGTTATTATTATTAGAAAAAATAATTATAATGTACTTAATTATTATGTACATATTAGTATTAGGAGTTATTAAAAAAAGTACAATTTCATAAGCCTGTCTTGATCTGTCTAAGGGAATTGTACGAGTGATAGGGGTAGACGATTGCATCTTATTTATTGACAACTCTTTATTTTCATTTACTCATATAATGTTGTTTCAGTCGATGTCGTATAATCATCTTGACGGGTATCAAAACAACGCTTTGAATGTTTGTTTATTAAAATCATATTTTTAAAGAAGATCCATATCTAACCTAGTAAAATACTTAGGTATAATAACCCATCTATACCACGATTCACGACTATAAGAATTTAAGCAATAAAAATATTCTTATTATTATCCCAAATATTTTGATAATTTCACTAAACTGTAAGCCTTCGTAAAGTCAACAAACACATCGGGCTACCACAGTACCAATGTCAAATTTTCTCATTTGGTTTTGTGCTTTGCTCCAAACAAGTTAAGGTTGACAATCTATTGGAGACATTTGACAGTTTCGTTTAGTCTGTCGTCCTGTTGAGCGTACATTGTTATGAGAAGTTATTTTTGAGATTGAAAGACCTTATGAAATTCTCTTAACATTGAATCCTTGGGGAAGTTTGTCAGAAAACTTTGGAGCTGAAAATGGAGTGTGCCTACTTTGGCCAACTAAAACTTAGCTGGCTTCTTCAATAGGTATTAGGATTCCATAAACGACATGGAAGCATTTCCATACAGTACAATCTATGATTAAAAGACATGAAGTATATTTAAATTTAATTGTGGAAGAATTTCAATGATGACCGTAAATCCATAATAATCTGGAGCTGTTCAGCCAATTAGGAAAATTACCTTAATGAATTAGGAAAATTAGGAAAAATATCATTTGTAAATATATAATAAATTCATTACCTATACGTCTTCTTCCTGCCCTTATGTGGTAAACTTTAAAAAATGCTTTTTCATTGTACGTTGCAGAAAACGTCTTTAAATTTAAAAGAAAATCTTGTAATTACTCAACAACTAAAGCAATTTGTTCTTAAAACAAAAGAAAAACCTGAAAATGGCTGTTCCAACACCCCTAACAAAGGAAGAGGAACAACTGCCTCGTACGCGATGCACCGATTGGACCAATGAGGGAAATCAACCGGAATATTGGACTCCGGAAAAATACATTCCAGATAATAAGCTTATAATACTGACTAGGCTTTTCTGCTTATTTGAGCACAGCGGAACCTTATTGTCGCTTACAGGCCGGTAACAGAAAAAATCACTGTGAATCGTTTAAAAGTACATAAATATTCAAATATATATAATCAACGTTTTGTTTTTAATTTGACGAAATCATAATTAACGAAATGAAAAAGATTAAGCTTTAAGTTTTATTCTAAAAATAAAAATTTCTAAGAATTATAAAATTGTAAAATGTGCTTCATTTAATATTAAAGCAATCGAATTACGCTGTTGCTCTATATGTTAAGCGAAAACGAGACAAGTGCAACGGCACCTTCTTTAAAATGTCTAATGCAAAGAAAATTGTATTTTGGACAGTTACGCTTTAAAAAAATTTAAGCAAAATGGCTCCGGCTAGTGACACAATTAACGTAACGAGCGTGGCCCCTGTTTTCGGTCAGATGCTTTTGATGAAGTGACATTTTGTCTCGTGATTTTTTGTACTCTACTCCGCTGGGCAGATATTGTAGCGCAGATTCGCGGAATATTGTCGCGCGGTATTTCTGTAAACCGTCACATGCTACTTCCTGGAATTGTCTCTTCTCAATCCTTATTATGCTCTCATGTTTGCACAGTATCTGAATGCAACTGATAAGTGTAATATAAATAAAAGTCGGTACGGTTCTTATAACTTATAGAAACACTTCTAGAACAATTCTGCAAGATATTTTGCCGGGTCCATGGTCTAGATTTAAATGAAATTTTTTGACATTAAGTACTCATTAAAGTTGATTGACGTCTCTGAGTGCGGCAGTAAGTATATCATTTATTATTAGGTCATTATTGATTTACAATTTCGATTTTGCAAGAATGTATAAATAAATGAATTTCTTTGTGGTAACCCGATATGGTAATATCTGTAGATATATTGAACGGCTTTTACCTCCACACAAATACCACCGACTCCAAAGAGTGGAGAAGTAATTAAATAAGTCGGTGGAAGCTTTTAAGTAGAAGCTTTTTTATATTTGAAAATTATCAATACTAATATTGATAATTATCAATATTGCAGGGCTTATGAGGAAAATGTAATACATGGATTAATTAGATTAAGATTCTTAAAAAAAGATATATTGTTTTTTGGCAATTTTATCAAACCCAAGCAGATCAAAAATTTAATACACGTTCTTATAATAGTATATCAATTGTCATATACACAGTATTGATGTTATTTTTACAAAAAGTTTAAAATAACTTCGTATAGGCATTGGAAAACTGCACTTTGAGTAATAAGACATAGGAAACTTTATAATGATTGTAATCATACATAAAATCTTTATTGTAGACAATTTTCATAAAAAAAAATTATTACTTAAAAGTTATATTAGTCGTACGAACGGTAATGACATGAATATGCTGTGCTCTTGTCATCATACTGTAAATCTGCGCCTGCGTTAGTTTGCTTTGCATCTTAATATAGACATACATACATAAATCACGCCTATATCCCCGAAGGGGTAGGCGGAGGTGAACTAGCACCCGCGTTTCGCCAATTATGGTAGGTCCCATGTAATAGGTAGCGTTTATCGGGCACAGAAGTCGCATTAGGTACATTGCTAGGTGGTATAAAAGGAGCGCCTTGTACGACACCCACGGGAGAGATTTGGGGTGGTGACAATTGTATTCTACTCTGCCGTCACCACACGGCGTTATCTTAATATAGCCCATAATATTTTGTCTGGTACAGTCAACGGCTCTTCAGTCTACCCAAAACTGTCAAATTTCTTCAATCGATTGTCAACCTTATCTTGTTGGCAGTAGAGCCATAAGTCGACTGAGAAAATTTAACATTTTGTGGCATTCTAACGTGCTGTTGTCTGTACTGTATTTAACAATGCGCCCTGATTCGTGGATCACATTGTGTATTCTTTGATCGGTCATAGTGTAAACTAGTAAATTGTTTTACCTATTGTCTTTATACGACTACTACTTTAGTTTCCGAGAATGTATTGCACATTGCAATAGAATACCCTGTGTTCCACTGAAAGCGATGAATCGCAATCGCATGTGGATGATAATAATTATAACTTGTGATTAGGAAAACTGGTGTCTGTAAAATAAACACTTTGCTACTAATGATATTGTATTCTAATTAAGCGCGGCAGCTAAATAGCCACACTTTAATCTAGAAAAATAAGTCAGTGAAATTGTATAAAACTAATTATATCCTACTAATAAAGGAATTCTGTTTGCATAATTACATACATACATAAATCACGCCTATATCCCTGAGGGGTAGGCAGAGGTGAACTAGCACTCACGTTTCGCCAGTTATGTTAGGTCCCATGTAATAGGTGGCGAGCCTATTGCCATTTATCGGGCTCAAAAGTCGCAGAAGGTACATAGCTAGATGGTATAAGAGTAACGCTGCTGCCCATTCCTCATCACTGATTTATCCTTAGTCGCCTTGTACGACACCCACAGGAGAGACTTGGGGTGGTGACAATTGTATTCTTCTCTGCCGTCACCACACGGCCAATTACTAATCTTTAAAAAAAAAATGAAAGAAAAAAGTAGAAGTTAATTCTTTGAATCTATTAAGGCAATTTAAAAAAAAAGTTGCTACTGCCAAACGCTTGTTATAAGAGCAGACAATTGAAACTTACTGCGAAAGTATAAGATCTGTAATACACGTATAGATTGCGTGTTGCTCTTCCGCTGGCATCGCTCCAGTCGTTTCAATTTAACCCCGCGGGACGGTCTCTGTAAACATCCCTAAATGATAAACGCATAATTTAACGCCCCAACGAAACACGAAAAATTGTCCACCCATTTATTTTCTTGATCATAGGAGCGTGAAGACGTACGCTGCAATATTTATGGGTTCACGTTAGAGTTCAATAGTCATAGCGAATTTATATGTCCGGTGTTTATTCGACCTCGTCCCATTGTACTATGTCAAGTGACAAATAAACGCAATTAAGTCGCACTCTATTTCTTTACACATCCAGCGTCGTATTATTAAAGTTCTTCGGGACGTGATGGCTTGATTACGGATACAATAAAACGAGATACCAACAGTTATATTGCCTGCGTTTATGAAGTTTTTTATACACCATTAAGAAGTTTATTAATCCAAAAAGGAACGTAAAACGCTTTAACGTCATTAAAACCGAGTTTGAAGTGAAATCTTTGGACTTATTTCTTTCAGTGTGGCTTCGAGCTAATTACGAAATCTATTGAAATATTAAAAAGTGATTAACATTATGTACCAGTTAGTAATCAAGAAAGACAGCGATGAGTAATGGGCAGTTGCATTCCTCTTAGGTATACCTTACCTAGTAATATACTGCTATAATTGGCGAAAAGTGTGTGTTTAATTGACCTCTGCCTACCACTTCGGGAGTATACGCGTGATTTATGTATGTATGTATGGCATTGTCAATAAAATTTTAAAGACGAAAAGTTGAAAAAAATAATTAGGAACACACAAGCAGTTCCCAGCACATTTTTAATCTATCTTAGCCCCCAATAAAATTAAATATAGATTGTTAACGGCATAATTTTCGCCTCGCTCCACTATTGGTAGTGTACAATTATTATTCAAACACCTACACCAATTAATCGAGTAGACAATTCGCTGTGTAAAGCGTGAACTTATACATTTGTGCCAGCGCTCTCTTTAGGAAGCAGTTCAGCGCAGGAGGTTATTAAATTTCCCTCGACTTTGTACTGGTGGTACTTTGACAAGGTACGTAGTGCAAAATCCAATTCCCACGGAGCACAATGGGAGGCGGCGCGGCTGCGGCACCGCAGGCCCGCGGCCCGCGCGATACCATCGTCGCCGTCGTCGCGCACCACATAAATCTAGCTTCGATACATTTTGGTAAGACGCCAACTACGGTGCATCGTACGCCCACTCGACCCGCAAAATAACAACAATCGCGTTCATTTCCCACAAACAAACTTGCTCCCACAGAAGGTATTGAATCGCTTTGTTTTGTAACACGCCTACGTGGTCATTGTCGCGACAATGGGGATTGAAGTGTATTGTAACACTGTAATCGGCACTGAGCTGACTCAGCACGCATTCACTCAGTATTCATATTGAACAAATCCAATTGTAACAAAGATGTATCTTGTGCAATAATGGCGTTGTGGAGTACTCGCCGATGGGGCTCGGGGCGCGTTCGCATTGGAATAAAGACATTACATATTATTATAATACGGCAACCAGCGGGCAGCTCCGGTAATGAATCACGGCCGCTTGCGCCGATAGCATCTGCGTCCGCTACGACGTCGACGCGCATTCCAATATGAACTGTCTTCATCGAGTTTATATTAAACTTAATGGGTGGTCAATGAAAGTACCTATCTAAGTTAAAGCTTAATAAAAAAAAACTTCTATAAACTTACGTCATTACCAGCCATTTTAAATAACCACTGGGGGAATAGAAGAATTTAGGGAGAGTGGGCCATAGCCCACTGATGATATTTTAATTTTTTGGTGCATCCTCAAGCAATCCTATTCCTATCATGCTGACTTGGGAGCGAAAAAATAACTTACCCCAGGGGTGCTGTAACACCCCAGGGGTGCTGTAACACCCCAGGGGTGTTGTTAGACAGACTGGCTGATGTAAAGTTAAGCACCTTGGGCCACCCAAGGTGCTAAACAATCAACAAAAAACCCAAAGAGGTCAGACTGACGTTCGTAAATCGAGCAGGAATTTATGCATGTTACTAGGTATGTACAAAACACCAATGTTACCAATCATAAAAGTTAATAAGGCACCAAATACCCACTCGAAGGCTAAACTAAAAGTCAGCAATTAGGGAGTTATTTTCCTTGGCCATCGGGCTGGTAAAGTAATAGGGTTCATTTTCAACTCGAAGAGGCGTGCTCGTTAATCAAGCTCGCCGGTCACCGCACGCCGGAACACAAACTTATTTTTGATTGTTTTTGATAAAACAAACAAAGACAGATGATTAAAGCAAACCGTTAATCATGTGTGCGGATTAAAATGTACTACTTCCTACTGCAGTGTCGTATTTCTCGGCAAACGCATGGCTTCTCAATTTCGTTTTATTTGTTGCACCGAAAGCAGTAATGAATTAAACCAGCGTTAAAAAAGTGGTCCATTTAAAAAAGCAAGATATATAGTTATAATAAATCAAGATATATAGTCTTTGTAATAAGGCAGTTCCCATTTCTATTACCCCATCATCCCATTTCTATTACAGTTGTGAAATAATTTGCACCGACTTCCTATTTATTAACATTTCAGAAATAATTTTTCACACATAAATCAAAAGATACAGAACGATGTGCTGATTATGCTCATTGGGACCCAAAGAAAAAGTAAATTGTATGTATATATTTTATAGTATCTGCAACAAAGGAAGCTTTGGTCTAATGGTTAAAACACTGGGTATCGGCCATGAGGATGAGGTCTCGAGTTCGATTCCTGATAGAAGCAAATGTTTGTCTAAATATTGGCAGTCATCTAGTATTTATAAAAAAAGTACTTATGCTACTTCGGGCTAGCTAGATGATTGGTGTGAGTGTAAAAATATATATTACAAAGAATACTTTAGATAAAGTTTATTGCGGTTTGATTCTCATTGTGCAAGTTGATTCGTTATTGAATTTATGTACATAAATTTTCACAAAAATGATTTCATTAAGACTACGTTTAGTATTTAAATTTGAAATTATATTAAAACATGATTTTGCTAAATTATCTCTTCCAAATACTGAATGAGACAGTGTTTTATTAGTGAAATTGAAGAAATGTCGATTCTTTGAAATTTTTATTCTTTAAGCAATTCTGGCGTCTTCAGACTCATACAATTCGTAGAAATACTTATGTTTGATAGAAAGCCTTCTAGTATCTTTAAAATAAAAATGATATCGTAGTGTAAGTGTTCTAGATAACCAAAGCTCCAAATGGTTTCGTAATTATCATAATTTGTTTTTTTTTTATGTATATATATATAATAAGAATGCATGATTTTAAGGGTGCTCTGCCTACCCCTTCGGGGATTATAGGCGTGATTTATGTATGTATATTTTAAGTTATGTTATTTTAAGAAATAATCAAATTTTTAAATAAATTCAATAATGTGTAATACTATACTCAATAGAAGTTAGTTCCTATACTTGATACTAGATGGCGCTGGCGTCCAGTTACATCGCGCTATCATTTTCTTCCGTTTTAACCTTAAGTTAATACGCGATATTTTACGCTTCCACCTCGTTGGGATATATTAGCAGAGGTGGTGTAAAAGTGACGAAAAAAAGTGTACACGTATCGTATCGTAAAGTATCGTTATCGTTATTCGTTACTTTATTAATTGACGTCTCTGAGTAGGCATTACGTTACGTTCGTGTACCAGTATGACGTCGCGTCGCGGCGTCGGTCGCAGCATTCGTTATTTATAGAATATTTGTGACATACATTATTATTAATTAAACGCTTGAGTCACAGACACGAACTGACTTTATTTGAAAGGCAACAGATTTCACATACTCTATGGTAGGATATTGTCGATACAACATAGACAAAATAACACCCCCACTTATCGCAATATTCGCCAAACAATTATATACAAAATTATTCTATAGAAACTATGCCTAGAAGCAACATAAATCTATAATGTTTGGCCGAACATAAACTTTTAGTTAAAATGTCAGCCGGCATATCAGCTGTTGGCAAATACAGTACTTTAACTATTTTGTCTTTTACTAGATCACGACAAAAATGATATTTAATATCAATATGCTTTGAACGTTTGTGAAAGACTGGATTTGCACACAGCTTTTGTGCACCCTGGTTATCATTGAATATGCTAATTATGTATTTCTTATTGGTTATTTCATATTGTAATACTTTTAGATATAATGCTTCTCTACATGCCTCAGATAGACTAATATACTCTGATTCAGTGCTAGAGAGGGCTACACATTTCTGTTTTTTACATTCCCATGATATTACACCATCAGATAATAAAAAACACATCCCAGTATATGATCTCCTATCTATAGAGTTAGAGGCCCAATCTGCATCTACATAGCCTGTTATTTCTGAATTACCTTCTTTACAATATTTTATTCCATAACATTTAGTTCGTTTTAGATATTTTAATACTCTCTTAGCATATTCCCAATGTTCCTTTGTATAGCAATTATTAAATTGACTTAAAAAACTTATGGAGTAACTAATATCTGGCCTAGTTAAGACTGACAGGTACATCAAGCTACCAATTAGGTTTTGATAGGGCATATGGCTATCTACACCTACTTGACCTTTATTTATATTTAGTTTGACCTCCATCGGAGTATCAACAGTCTTACAATCACTTAAATGAAATTTGCTCAAAAGTTGATCAATATAAGTTTCCTGACTCAAAGTTACATATCCTTTATCTTTGTTGAAGGTCACATTCATTCCCAGACATAGTTTAACTTCACCTAAGTCTTTAATACTAAACTTATTAGATAAAATCTGTTTCAAATTCTTAGTTTCAATTTTATCATTTGAAAATATGAAAAAATCGTCGACATAGACTGTTACAATTGTTTTACATTTGTTAATATCCTTTATATACATACATGGCTCTATTTTTGACCTTTTGTAACCATTACTGATCAAACAGTTATCAACCTTTTTGTTCCAAGCTCTAGAGGCCTGCTTAAGTCCATAAATGGCCTTTTTTAGTTTCAATACTTTACTAACTGAATTACTACTATTATAACAATCTGGCATTTTCATATAAATGGTTTCTTTCAAATCACCATTCAGGAACGCAGTCTTTACATCTAAATGGTTAACATCTAAACCTAACTTTACAGACAATGCAAATAATAGTCTTAGGGTTGTATGTCTCACCACAGGCGAAAATGTTTCAGTATAGTCTACACCATATTTTTGGGAGAAGCCCTTTGCGACTAGACGAGCACGGTAACGCACATTGTTTTCACTATCATACTTTTTCCGCAAAACCCACTTGCACTGCACTATAGTACCAACTTTTGGTACATCTACGAGTTCCCACGCACTATTTTTTTCGAATGACTGTAACTCATCCTGCACTGCCGCTAACCACTGTGCTTTCTCAGGACCTTCTAAAGCTTCTTGCAATGATATCTCACCCGTGAATATGTTGTCATCTTCTATACAAGCATTTGCAAATCCATATCTGTCTGGCTGCTGCCTACGACGAGGACCACTTGCTGTGTTAATATTGTTGAGTGGAATGGAGTCTTCACTGTCTGTGGTACCAGACTCAGAGCTATCTAATGTATCATCTTCACAAGGTACGTACAGTTCACTGCTGTCATCTGTGTTCAAGCTCTCTGATTGTTCAAGTGAATCTTCCTGAAGTGTCAAATCTTCTTCCCCCACTGGAACTATATTCACCTCATCTGAACAATTTTCCTGTACCTCTAGAACATTCTCTGTCTCTATTTTCTCCAATACTATAACATCTCTACTAGTAGTGATGTTATTAGACTTCGGATTATAAATCCTGTACCCTTTGACTTCATTGGAATAGCCGACAAGGATACATTTTTCAGACTTTTTGTCCCACTTAAGTCTCTTCTGTTTCGGCACATGTACCATGACTGTGCTACCGAAAACTCGTAAATGACTTACATCAGGCTTTCTGCCAGTCCATTTCTCAAAGGGAGTTTTATAATTTAATGATGTGGTCACCGTCCTGTTTTGTAAGTACACTGCAGTGTGTGCCGCCTCTGCCCAAAACCTTTTCTCGAGACCTGCATCGAACAGTAGACACTTGGCTTTCTCAACGATAGTCCTGTTGAATCGTTCTGAGAGACCATTCTGTTCGGGTGTGTATGGATTCGTTTTTTGATGTACTATTCCTTGCGACAACAAAAAATCATCAAACTTGTTGTTGCAGAATTCTGTCCCATTGTCACTTCTCAAAATCTTTATGCTGCAATTAAGTTGATTCTCAACCTCTGCTCTGTACTGTTGAAAGCATTTCAAGGCCTCATCTTTCGTTTTTAAAAAATAAATATATGTCATACGACTGAAATCATCTATAAACAGCATAAAGTATCTAGACCCACCTATAGATTGGTTTTCCATCGGTCCACAGAGATCTGTATGCACAATATGTAGCAACTTAGTACTTCTGTTACCTTCTTTGGGAAAAGGTAAGCGGTTCTGCTTGCCCTCACAGCATGCGACACAAGATGACTTTGATATATCAGTCTTATTATCGAGTGTCAATCCCTGTACTGCATCTTGCATCTTGTTCAAATACTGGCTGTTGACATGACCTAGACGTCGATGCCAAACTTCACTAGACACCATCACTGCAGCTGATGCACAATATTCAGACACAGGCATGTTTAATTTATACACCCCATTCAACAGACTCGCTGTAGCTACCAATACTCCTACTTGGTTGAAAATCTGACAACCATCTTTGTTAAATAAAACTTTGTTTCCTTTTAATATAAGTTGACTAACAGACAACAGATTTGTCGTCAACTTCGGCACGCATAATGCACCTTCTACTGTAATGTCGTATTCACAGGCACTCGTCTTTGTCGTAATCTGCACATCTCCAGTACATAATACAGGTATTTTATCTTTGTTTGCCACGACAATTTCCTTGATCATAAGATCACGCGACACATTTGATAACCATTCTTCGTTTGCGGTAAGATGAACACTTGCCCCGGAGTCAACATACCAATCGTTTTTGCTAAATTCACCATTCAGAAACACGGCACTGAACGCATTACTGCTTTTACTTTCATTTTTATTTGTATTCGACGAATTTTTATTCGAAAATGTACACTGGTTGCGGTAATGCCCTGTTTGTTTACATTTGTAGCATGTTATTACTTTTGGTTTCGACTTTGACATCTGGGCGTTGTTGTCTTTAGTCGCCGCAGTGCTACCAACATCCCGGTTCTTCTTGAAACTCGCAAACGCGCTACTGGAATTGGCGGTATTGTCTCCGCCATTTCCGCTTTCTTCCATGTCCAACAACTTGGTTTTAATGGCGTCCGCTGTCAATGGTATGCCGCAATGTTCAATCGCCATTATCATAGGGGAATATTTTTCTGTTAAACCCGCTAATAAAAGCGATGCAACCCACTCATCATTAATGTTAAAACCTGTACCACTCAATTTTTGGCTTGTTTCGATGATTTGTGTCACGTACGAAGTCATTGAAATGCTATTTTCGAGTCGTATGGAAATCAAACTCCTCAGTAAACTGATTCTCCTCGTAAATCCTGAGTCGTCAAACAGGTTCTTCAATTTCTTCCACAGCTCATGGGTCGTTTGTACACTTTTTATGTGCACGTACAGCGACGAATCTATTGTCAGAATCAGTTTCGCTCTGGTTTTCGCGTCACCTGCTGCTCCTATTTCTGCTGGTACAGTCTCCGACTTGATGCAATCAGACATTCCCTCCAGAACTAAGAAATTCTCAGCCGCGAAAGCCCACTCACTGTAGTTCTCTCGTCCTTTCAATTTAGGTACACTGACAAGATAGTTCGTCGACATTTTTACAGCGTTAATTCCAGTTTTTCTCAATCTGCAAATCTATTTCAGTCCAAGAAAATTGCGAGAAAAAAAAATCTGGGCACATAACCTATTATTAATTAAACGCTTGAGTCACAGACACGAACTGACTTTATTTGAAAGGCAACAGATTTCACATACTCTATGGTAGGATATTGTCGATACAACATAGACAAAATAACATACATAAACCTCACATACTAACTGCCGCACTCAGAGACGTCAATTAACTTTAACGAGTATTTAATGTCAAAAATTTTCATTCAAATCTAGACCATAGACCCGGCAAGAATAGCGACTAGTTTTGAATTGTAATTTTTTGACGTTAAGTACTCATTAACGTTATTTGACGTCTCTGAGTGCGGCAGTAAGCTGTTTAAGTTGAACTGTTGACAGAATCTACTAAATTTGCAATAGACTTACTATTTTGGAAAAATTTTAATGACAATAATAAAAAAAGTCACACTAATATAGCAATCCATAAAATTACACTTTACATAACAAACAATACTCTTTCCTTGTAACGTACACTTACGGTAATTTCACCGAATAAGCGCGCTCATGCTTAAAACAAAAAGATTAATAATTATCGCATCAATGGTGTAAATACTACAAACTTATCTGTTTTGGTGGTGGTGTCGCTAGTTGTGAACAGATATGTGTAGAAATGTCAAAATATCTATGGGTAAATTGTAGTTCCAATTTTCGCCACCGGCACAGATACTTTTGTGATGCGACACTGTAGTACTTGAATGAACTGAAATACGAAACATACGAAACATGCGAGTAACGACATACATTTATGTGTAACGTTTTGTTACTCGGTACTCGATGGCGTACCCGTTACTCAGTAACGAATACATACGGTTTGTTACTCCACTACATATTAGTATCAATATATTAGACTAGACAATTATCCGATACGCCAGCCTTTTTGTACTTCCTTTCCCCTTGTGGGATACATTTTTGACTGTATATTGCGATTCTCATTCTTCCCCTACTCTTGTAATCTCTTGTTCGTACTTAGTAAAAGTTAGTAGTCCATACCAGTGTGTTTTCTCTCCTCCCCCCTCACTCACCGTTACAAATGTAATTTATTATTATTTGTTGTGTATGTATGTATGTATGTAATATGTTTCTATTACGCTTAAAAAAAACATTTTGCATTGATTTCCTATTTATATGTATACATACATACAAACATATGTCACGCCTTCTTCTCCCACAGGGGTAGGCAGAGATCACTTCTTTCCACTTGCTACGATCTTAACATACTTATTTTGCTTCATCCAATCTCATCAATCTCTTCATGCATGCCCGTCGGTTTCGGGTACTCTTGACCTGGCCCTTTTATAATAGACTCTAAATTTGATTATGAAAGATCCGCCTAGGCCTTCGCCTTCCCATTTCTCCATTCAGTTTCGCCATGTAAATCCTTTTTGTTATTCTCCTTTCATCCATTCTTTCGACGTGACCAAACCATGCGAGCATCCCTTTCTCAATCCTTGTCATTACATCTTCTTTCAAACCACACCTTTCTCTAATCAGACTGTTATACAATCGATCGCTCAGCCTTACTCCAGCCATGCTCCTCAACGCTCTCGTTTCTACTGCTTTTATTCTACTTTCATGCTTCTTCTCCCATACCCAACTTTCACTTCCATACAATAATGTCGGAACCAGCACTCCGTTAGGAACAGCCATACTAGCCTTTCTGGACTCGCTTTGGCTGTTCATAAAAGCTGGTAATATTCCCAGCTTTCACCCGCTTTTCAATATCACTATCACACTTTCCTTCTCTCGTAAATACAGATCCCAAATACACAAACTCTTTCACTTGTTCAACATTCTCACTCGCAATCTTAATTTCACACTTCGTCATTTGTTCATCCCTTTCAAAAACCATGACCTTTGTCTTACTTACATTTACTTTCATACCTTTCTCTGTCAAAGCTTCATGCATAACTGTTACCATCTCCTGCAAATCTGTTTCTGATGACGCTAATATAACCTGGTCATCAGTGCACAGCAGGCATTTGATTAATAACTCGTTCATTCTTAATCCACAATCAAATTCTTTCAGTCGCGTCAGACAGTTGTCCATATATAAGTTGAACAGCCATGGTGACGCTACACATCCTTGTCTCACACCTGTACCGATGCGAAACGATTCTGTGTATGAGCCATTTATCCTAACACAAGCATTGGAATCTTCATAGAGATATTTCAATGCTTGGATCAGGCTACTGCTCACCCCATACATCGACAAAATCGACCATAGTTCATTCCTCACCACACGGTCATTTTTGCTTTTAGCCAGAGATTTCTGAGTTATGCATCGTAGAGAAAAGCCTTGATCCATACAACCCATTCCCTTTCGAAATCCTGCTTGCACATCCCATATTCTGTCATTAGTCTCTTCCATAATCCTTTCAATCAGAATCTTTGCATACAGTTTGCCAACAACACTGAGACTGCGACCATTGACCTTTGTATAGTGGCACAATGACGGCTTTACGGCAGTCTTCAGGTACTTGGCCACTTACCCAACAAAGGTTCAAAAGGCGGTGCAGCTGCTTAGCAATGGTACTCTCACCAGCCCTCAGCATCTCGACCGATATCCTATCACACCGTGCCGCCTTTCCTGCTTTCATACCTTTCAATGCTTGCACAATCTCATGCATACTTATTTCATTCTCATTCAAATTTTCTTCCATATGATTAGCCTGGGATTGGACTATATCATCTGACCTTTCAAAAAAACTCTCGAAATATTCCTTCCACCTATTCAGCACCCTTTCTTCGCCATTTAAAACACTTCCATCCTTGTCTCTGACTCGTTTCAACTCCGAGTTTGCACTCTTTCCTCGAGCTGTCCGTACAGATTTCCAAAAAACTTTGATGCTATTTTGGAAATTGTCAGAGATTTTTCTGTCAAACTCATCTTTTCGTTTATCTTTCTTTCTGTTCACTACACTCTTCACTAATAAATTCAATCTTTTATATTCCTTTTTTGCATCATCTACATCCGCTATTTTCACCTGACATATCCTTTGGTCAGCTCTCTTTGCCAAGCTTTCTTCTTATCTTCCACTACCTTCTGTACTTCTCCATCCATCCATTCACTCTTCTGTCTCTTTCCTTTTCCTCTTTTCGCCACTCCGCATACTTCAGTAGCTACATTCACAACTTCATCTTTAAAAACCTTCCATATGTCTTCTATCTCAGCTACTGAATCTATGTCAGATTCATTAAACCTTTCATTCAACTTCCGCACATATTTCTCATGCACCTCTTGCAAATTTTCTACTTTTATCCTTTCCAGGATACTTACAGGGGCCGTGGTATGGTGCCGCCATCGTTTAAACAGACCACTTATTCGGCTTACTACCAGGAAGTGGTCTGAGTAAAGACCGCTACATCGGAACACCCTTGTATCCTGAACCTTACTTCTCAATCTTTCATCCACAATCACAAATTCAATCATATTTTTCGAGTATTCATCCTCTCTTGTATACATATGGATCCTCTTGGACTGACTCGGAGAGGATCTTTGGGAAAAAGTCGTAGTAGCTCGGGAATCCGGGGTCGCATACCCGTATGCACTTGGCGATGTGCACCCCTGGGATTTTAAGTATATTATCCCTGAATTATATGTATAATGTGATAATATTCTAAAAATATGTTACCGCAGTTTAACATATTTTTAAAGTTTATTATAAACGTTAAAAATATATTCTTAACTGTGATTATTTTTCAAAATTAATTTATTGTGAGACCCCGTAGAGTTTATAGGTATACTATAAAATAACGAAGCCCTATAGGTGTATGAATTATATATTATGTCAGAAATAAGGCATTGCATAGAAGAGCAAAATCATAATAACATCGTCGTATTTCCGAAGTAGACAGCGTGTTCACGCCGGATGGCGATATGAAAAAGCTATCAGGGTTGTAGCACCGGTTACCTAATTAATGTGTCAGGGCGCTATGAGCGGTGTGACGTCACGGCACGGCGCTGATGTTGAAAAATGACGCGATTTGACGTTCCAATGGAATCGTAAATCTCCGCACAGTAAAACTGCTCTATGCATCGTAAGGATCTATCAATCATTATAAAGTACATGATTAAATTCTAAGCCTTTTTAGTGCTTTATTGACTTTAATGTCTATAAAATGATCAATGGCCTACAAATATATACAGTAGTCAATTTACATTGGTAAATATGCATACCCCTTAGAGGAGAAAGGGTGATTAGTATTGTATGCAATTTGTCGGTATCTATAATTATATACACGTAATGTCGGAGTGGCGGATGTCAGAGTTCAATTTTTAATCCTACTTGAAAGTTGTAAAAAGTTTCTAGAAGCATTTTCTAATGTACGTGACTACGAATCATAATACCTATAGCGTAGCGTTTGGTTGAGCAACTCTGTAGCAGTTACCCAAGTAATCCAACGTATCTTATGATTAATAGTGGCCTTATTCACCGAGTGTGGATGCTGCGCGGTTGAGATCGGAATGATTATCGTTGCTTACGCTCCACTGATCGAGGCACAAAATTAATTTTAGTGTACACTGGAAGCTCCCTCCTTTCCTCGGGTGGATATCACTTCTACCAGATCATAGTATTGTATCTTCCTCAGTATCAACCTAAATCGTGCTGCCTTATAATATATATTATGTTCTTTTGTTATTGTGTTGATAAGAAAGCGTCGTCCGTGTTAATTTGTGTTAAACCAGGTTCTTTCTATATTAATTTTCAGTTCTTTCTATATTTTAAGTCTAGAGGTAGGTTTGAAGCAACAGTATACTGACTCATATAATTACAAAAGAAATAAAACACGTCGATTGTTTTTCTCAATGTTTTGATTCTTGATAATTTCACTAAAATAGTAGTGTCAAAACACTAATAGACAAGACAGAACTGCTTTTAAATTTACTAGTTTATAACATTAAACTACTGGACTTTTTCTTAGGAGACGTGTCGTAAATTCTGAATTATTTTGTAGTAGCGTCACACTTTTATATGCATTAATTCGGCTTTATCACTATTTGGTTCCGAGTGGGCTGTCAGTTGATATTTAATTAGCTTGACGTTCTCTGATTTATGATTCCAATATGCGTTTTAACGGTGCATGTATTCCGATTCCTGATTTCGGTTATTTGTTTCTGATCGGAGTTTTATATTGTTTTGTTCCAGTTATCACCTTATTACTTGAATAAAGCTGTTTACTCATAAAGACCGGTTAAATTTTCTACATTTAATATTATTGTAGGTAATAGATACAGATAAGATAATTTTAATACACGGTCTTACTAGATCAAGTGCTAAGAATAATTAAATCAACACGAAGAAATACAATGTAAAACAGGACAGAAGTTTTGAAACTTAATAATGTAGCGAGAGATATTAAAATTGAGACTAGTTTGTCGTCGAGGACATAATTTATTGATTCTTCGATATATATTATTTTATAACGGTAAATTACCAAATAAATTATGAAAGGGCTATATTATAATAGTGTTACATTAAGCCATGGGTTCAACGCTATATTCTGATCAAATAATTCATACGGTGCTGTTACCGGCCAATGTTTGTTTTATCCTGTTTGCAGTGTGAGAATTCGTTCTCACCAGTGGTTCATATTTGGATAGTCAGCTTACGGTAGTTAATCTTCGGTTTTAAACGAGATGCTCCATAGTAACATCATATAGTTGAATACCAGTTTAAATTCGGACCTAGATATATAAATTTGAAATTGGTAGGGTTGAAAAAGCCTATTTGTTCAACCGTTACCTAACCCAATAACATATTTTGTCATTAGGTAGCCATTAAAATATGCCGTGTAGTGATGGTAGAGAAGAAGGAGGAATCTAACCCGCGTCCTCCGCAATCTGTGAGGCTGCCTCTACACATTGTTATCTTAATGGATCTCCACAAACCCTGTAGGTTTTAATAATTATAAGAAAATGTCGTCATCGCTCAAACCTTCAGCAGAAGCAGATTAATTGCAAGAATGGCGTGGACAACAGACCATGGACCATTGGACGACGCAATTTTAGAACAATGAGATGGGAAATTGCTTTCTGCCCGTACGAGTGTCGTGCCGGGCCGCACGAGTTGCGGTCAGATCGACCACGGGCTACCGTTTCCGTGCACCGGTTTCAGCCAGTCTTCAGTACAATCTCCATTAAGTATACTGCATAAGCACTGGCAGCACTGCCATGTTTTCTCAATCGATTTTGCATTTTGCGCCCCAAGCCTTAAGATTGAATAGCTTGAATCAGATTGACAGTTTTGAATAAATTAACTGCCGCCCTGTTAGCGACTGTGGGACAATTCAAACTTCTATCTCTATTTGACGTTTTCACGTGTTCTTTATCAATCAGTATCTGTATGTATGTATTTTATTAATCCAATAAATATGAAATAATCTGTTATAGTGACGCCTTATTAAACTGGAATGCTTATATAGACATGTAATATTAAGTAATCCAATCTGTACTACTACCATTACATTGTTTTGGTATCGATTATATTATTCTCTTAACGATCTTTTTTTTAAAATTGGCTTAACGTTCCTAGAAACAAGTCCTTTAGGAACTTTCTTTGTATACTTTCGTTTACTTTTCTTAAATTTGAATGAATGATAAATGAATGAATGTAAACAATGTATGAAATGAATGAATGATATTAATGCATGAAATGAATTTTACATTAAAATATGGGTGGAACATATTTTAACGCATCTAGGGAGTGCTTGACGCGAGTCAAATGGTAACAGAGTTCATGACGGTGACCGATGAGGTGGTGAAAACCACTATAAAATTCTCAACGTCAAACACGGCACAACACTTTTATTTCAATGATTCTTTATAATTGAACATCAACACGGATCCTTATGCATTAAAATAACACCACTTTTTCTACACAAAATCCACTCTGAAACAATTTTTAAATGATTGAAATATAAATTTGACTGACGCCATTGAAAGCCCGCCAAGCACTCCTCATAACGATCTATGTTGGTAATATCCACAGATTAAATATGTCATGTAAGTAATACCTTTGTGTAACATCTTAGAATTCATCATATAGATAGTCAACCGGCATTATTGAAGCAATTAGATCCTCCGTGGGCGTAAATGACGGTTATGTTCTGTGATAATTTATGGCTGTCATTAAGTAAAATTATTTAATTAAAAATTTTATACTATTATTAAGCGTTATTTTGTTTTCATCATCGCACTAATTGCCAATAATTTCATTAATCTTGATGAGCTTATGGAAATGTGATGCTGAGCAATAGGCACCTAATGTAATTAATTGAGTATGTACGCAGAATTAGTACTTGATTATAATGTACTGACAACGGCAGGATGTTAGCTGAACAACTGTTTAATTTTCCCGATTGACTTTGTACTTTATGTCCGGTAAGTTAAGTATTTTAAACCTTGCCGTTGTTGTGATATCTTGTATTTGAATTCAAGGAAATTGGCGCTCTAGATTTTTATTTAAATACTCTTATGGACAAAGGAGATACACTATAAGTCAGAATCGATCGCAATGAAATATAACCACCAATGATAAAGATTCCATCACCACACGGCAATTATGTAATTGTGTTTTAACAAAATTATATTTCTATATTTTTTGAGGGCGAGGCTATTACCATTTACCAAGAACTATAATCGTAATATTGCTAGGTTATTTAACACTCACACATACACATACGTTGTTGGCCATTCTTTACCATTATTGTAACCCTTAATCACCTTGTTTTATCACCAAGAGAGAGATTGGGTATGGTGATAATTATGCAACACACAAGATGGTTACGATTGGTCGACCGGCCTCAACACACGGCAAATATTATTTATCTTGTAAGAAAGCAGAAATGAAATATGACAGAAAGGTTTCTTTGCAATTCGACGATTCAATTGCGTATCCTATTGAGTCTTTCTTTCATGGGTAGTCAGAGTTTACTTATTCAAATTTGATACAATGGTAAAAAAAGTGTGTGAAGGTGTGTAAAGGGTGTCATAAAAATTAAAATGTTCCTTAAACAATATTGTACAAACACGACAGATTCGAGTTAACAACGCGAAGCGACATATAACCAAAGAGGAGATGAGAAATTTTGGATGCGGTAAAAGTGACGCCAGATTAGCATAATTCACCGATGTCACAACACAATAAAGCTCATTTCGGACCAACAGCATTAGTGGTAAAAAAGCGCGCGCTAATGGAAAGCAGACTTGGTCACAGTAGATTTCAAAATACCCACATTCAAAGTTTATTACATGCTGCGAGTGTTTTATCACATTTGACTGATGCGTGGTCGTGGTCATATGATCATATGGCCCACCGTAAATCTGACTGCACCGGAACAGCTCGCGTTCATAAATTGACCATTCGTGGTTTACGATGCAGTGGGAAAGGAAGCCGCCGGGACCGCCTTACTTCGCACTGAACGCTCACTTGGTAATACACGATTTATGAATGCCCTATAAATATCCAGAAAATATTGTTAGCCATAAAGCATTCTCTGTTACGTTCACCCTCAGTGCTATAATAGGCTATAAAACAAACGCGGTCTTCAATTCATTCAAGGAATTATATCTTTTGGCGTAAAATTAACTTAGATCGATATTTTTATGTTTTTTTTTTTAATTTTTAAATAATATTTTAAGCCATCAAAAATATACTGCGGAACTCTAATATTTGATAATACATATAAGAGTTCCGTAGTTTATTTTTTACGTCAGATTTAAAAGACCTTATTATTGTAAAATGTATTTGGTACTATTATGTGGCATAACTAAATAGAACCTAAAACAATTTCATAACCAAGAGGAACGCATTCTTGAGATTTTCCTTTATTGTGTCAATTGTTTCGTTAAACTTTAACAAAGTAAATTGCACACAATGTGTCTTAGATTAATTGGTACCAATGAGGGGTATATAGCCAATTGACAGCCTCGTCTAAATTTAGCACGTCACTATGTAAGTACCAATTATATAATTGTGACATAGAATCTACAACGCTATAGTAATTATAAAATAAAAATAATATGAAAAGCCATTGTTTAGGGCTTGCACGTTTTGTATCTTGTAGGTCTCAGTAAAAAAAGGACTTGAAGGATTGTATAGCCGAGTTAAAGCTGTTTACAGTTATTATTCTAATACTAATACTACTGTCTAACCCCAACCCAAATCTTTACCACCTTTGTACCAGCCCAAATCTCTCCCGTGGGTGTCGTACAAGGCGACTAAGGATAAATCAGTGATGGGGAATGGGCAGCTGCGTTTCTCTTATACCTACTACCTAGCAAAGTACTGCGACTTTTGTGCCCGATAAATGGCAATAGGCTCGCCACCTATTACATGGGACCTAGCATAATTGGCGAAGCGTGGGTGCTAGTTCACCTCTGCCTACCTCTTCGTGGATATAGGCGTGAATTATGTATATGTCGTGGCCAAATCGTAGAATTGATCACTTCGTGATGTGGCCGACCATTTCATGAAATGGTTGCATTTCATGAAGTGGCCAGCTAAAACTGACCATATCGTTGAAACGTCAACGTTTGATGATATGTCCATCCACGTTTGGCCATATCATTAATGTAGTTAATGTTAAGTATTTTAACGTGGCGCTCGTTTTTTGAGTGTCTTAAAACGTAAAATTCTAATAATTTGGTGTTGTAACGAACTTTCAATTCACTTTTATCTTCCATTACAACATTACTAATAGTTTGTTTATTAGGTTATTTGTCCGCCGCCATGATGCATCACAAAAACAAATCGAAATAAGCGCCTCTAACGGTGGTTAATGTTACTATTTTACGATATGATTAATAATGTTTGGCCATATCATGAAATAACCATGCGTTTAGCTGTTCATATCGTTAAACGTTGTTTATTCATTGATCTGGCCAGACCATTATCATGATATGGTCAGTTAGAGTTGGCCATTTCATAAAATGCCACCATTTCATGAAATGGTCGGCCACATCATGAAGTGATCAATTCTACGATTTGGCCACGACATATATATGTATCAGTGGCGTGGCGTGAAAAAACAAGTTAGGCAAGCCACAACTATATGAAGCCTCTTATGGTTTAAGCATTAACTTTTAACACCGCCTGCTAGGACACGGCTACAACTGTACAACGCCATCTAGTGACGAAGCGGAGAACTACGTTGCCACCTTTCCGTGCTTGTGCTTTGTTTTATACAGCCAGAAAGAGAGATCATTATACAAACAAAAGCCGTGTTAATAAGGGAAGGACGATTCAACCCGGTCCGGAGCGGCTTGCAGGAGCGGCGCACGACCGCGATATTGAGTGCAGTTCACAAAAGAAATTCCGCTTTTATGGCTATTGCAATAAGATCTAAAATATTTACTTTTGACGGAACTTGTTTTCGTGGGAGTTTATTACTAATGTGTGCGTGTGTCGTAGTGTATCGATGCATAAGCGCGTAGGCTGCCGAAATGCCGGCTTGATGCCGGCTTGTAGGCAAACTTTAGGTACTATTTCGCGTTGCGTGCGCCTGACAAGACTACGCTTGTCTGTGTGCGTGCAGGCGCTGTATAGCAGGCGCCCATAACTCGATATTTAGCGAGTTAGTTGAAGGAATCTAGAGAGCGGGAGCGAATTGTATGTACCTGTGTTGCATATTGTTTCGCGCGCGTTTAATACTGTTATGATAAGATTATATTGATGGATTTTTTTTATTTGCTTATAAAATGGTATTGTACTTGAATGATGGTAATGATTTTTTTATGCTCGCTCGTTTGGTACGGCTGTTGGGAATCGGGTTATATGGACTCTCCGCCACTGATATGTATGTAATACTACTGTACTGTTGGTATTACATACCAATAAAGCCCATTTATCCCAGAAGGGATAGGCAGAGGTGTATTAACAACTACATTCCGCCAATTATGAAAGGACCCATTTAAATAGGGGCGAACTTATTGCCATCTATGGGGCACGTAAATCGCTGTATGTTCCTAAGGGCCGGTTTTTTGATCCATAGTTAACTCAACCAATTGTTAAAAACTGTTACTAATTGCTAAATATCAGTCTGATATTGTCACTAATTGTTAAATATCAGTGATATTAAAAGATAAGTAACAATTTTTAACAATTGGTTAACAGTTAACTATGCATCAAAAAACCGGCCCTTAGTCAACAAGAACGCCTACTCCTCATAACTGTTTTAACCCTTAGTCGCCTTGTAGAACACCTGCGTGAGAGATTAGGGATGTTGACAATTGTTTACTGCTCTGCCATCACCACACGGTGAAAATATTACTGTGCTTATTTCTAATATTAGGATCACATTTTAAAATAATACTTAACTCTTACCTGAATTGATTATAGTAAACTTTAACTATTTGTTGAAAATTTCAACAAATAGTTAAAGTTTCAAACAGTCAACGGCATGTCAGACGGTACAGAACTGTCAAACATCTCCAACCGACTGAATCACAAAGTGGAATGTGAATTTTTTGATATAAATTGTAGTAACTCGCTCGTCACTTTAGTAATTATCGGATAAAACCGTACAATTTATCAATCTTTGCGACCATGTGTTGCGTGAAATTCAATTCTTATTGATTTTTTACTTAAGATCTACTTTTATTAAATATATTGTCAGTGGCGCAACAACTATACTTTAAATTTGTTTCTTAAAAACAATTAGAAATTCTTATGTAATTTAAAAAAAAGCCATGTAGCGGTCGCTCGCCTCGATTAAGGCTTACGATGACTGGTGTAAAGTCTTTAAATTTGTTTAAGCTGTGGCGAAGAGGGGTCGGGACATCGCGTATATTTCAAGCGCTAACCTGCCCCAGGCTGTGGTTCCGAGACGTTTCTTCATTAAGAATACATCGCTTCATTACAGTTTTTATACTTAGCCCATTAACGACGCTCTGCCATAAAATTTTCCCACAGCAAAGCCGGCAAAAATATTATTTCGGCAAAGTCTGTGGGCTTCGTTATATTAGTGCGGCAAAGTATTATCAAAAAGGCCTGGTCATATTAAAAATTGTATATCGTAAAGACGAATTGACAAGTTCATGAGGAGGAGTAAGTAATTTTTTATGTTCTCTATGTCGTCATCTGTGAGGCACAATTTCTCGACTCCTAATATTTATTTATTGTCTATAATTTTCCTGACCCCTGATATTTTTCACTTATCAGATATTTAGCGCTTTTGTATTTTCCTGATGTTTATAGAATTGACAGTGGACACTTGTCATCTTTTTTCATAATTCAGTTATGTCGTAGCAATTGGAAAGGTGACCTCTACCCCTATGGAAGAAAGGCGTGATGTATGTATGTATGTAAGTAGTTAAGTAGGCACTTCTAACGAACGTGTCTACCAGATACCTATTCCTGTGTAGGCAAGAAGATCGATTCCAATCTGCCACACCTCCGTCCATCGGCTATCGGAACCAAGATTTAATTAAGGACAATAAGGAGAGACGCTCATGCGGAAGAGTAAATGGCAAGAGTGAGATCTATCGTGAATCCCGAACAGGCCCGAAATTATTTCCGTGAGGCTGAATCAATCAGAGCTATGTGCCGTGAGCCTCAACCTCATTGAGATGCAAGAGAGCCATTTATTACTTCGCATTCAATTTACGAATCCTCCGTTTTCTCTTGAAGAATTGCTAATGAAAAGGCCTATTAAACGCCTATTGTTTGTATTAATTTTAATAAAGTTCACGAGCGGCTGGGCTATGTCAGATTTGCTTTTGATTAATAGGAAGTTTAAAGAGGAGTTGGGAAATGTTTGCATAATTCAAAATTAAGCAAGTGGATGTATGTTGATGTTTTGTATAATGTCAATATAATATCGGTGCTTGTCGGCCACTATATATTGTTATAAATACCTACATCCCAAATGAACCTTTAAATCTTTCGATAGAGTTACTCACAACTTAATTTGACACAGCTGTTGGTTTTATAATAACAAATAGACGCACGACGTTAATATAAAATTGCAATAACTTTAAATATTTTTAATGTATTACGGCTTAATAGTGGATTCGGGGTTGATTAGGGCTTAATTTTTCGAAAAACTTTAGAACAATTTTTCTTTGCGATCACTTTACTAACATTTATATGATTTTCAAATTTTTATTTTCTTTTATTTGGATATCTTACAGCCTTATTCACAATATGTATAAAGACAGTGATCTACTAAAAGCTAATTACACGCTTCCACAAATAACAAATAGTAGCTATTCCTAGCTTAAGATTAAATACGTAGAAAAGTGAATCACCTAACTAAATAAATGTGAAGCAGTCCGTAGTAATCACAGACGTCCAAATGAGCCGAGCGCATACATAGCAAAATACATTTAACATTCGCTTTCGGGATTTGCAGTGATACGTGGAGTAGTCGTTGTTTATTTATTCTTAGGGATTAAACATGAAGCGAGTCCGAATAGTGGCGCGTATACCACTGGTCCGTACTTAAACTTCGCTAAACGGCAGCTCCGCTGAAAGCCTTCTAAACTCGGACTGCGTTTTGCGCTTCGCATTTTGTAGGTTGAAATAATATTGGTGGAGATTATCGCGGAGCTCTCCACTGCATTAGTTTTGTGGTATTTCCAGTACGAATTTGTGTTCAACGTTCTCGTTACGAGTAAGAAAGTCTGCGCCCGTTGAAACTAACGTAAGCCAACGCGAATAAGACGAGATTCGTATTTTTAACAAAACCATTAACCCTTCGAACGATTTATGCACACTCTGGTGTACAGATACAGATACATTTTATGCTAGACGCGGTGCGAGTACACCTTCGTGTATATCCAATTACTTGCATACATGAAGAGCTCGATGACGCTGTGTCTTAGCTGCGATTACGACAAATAAGCAATGTTCGCTCAAGCCAGTAGTAACCAGGATGGGTGACTAAATAGTGTAATATCTCGAGTTCATCCGTGCTTCAAAAGCCGTTGGTCCCGGCTGCATCTGCAGTCGTTAACACTCACCAATCTGGGTCTGGGTTAGTTTGGTGGGCGATGGTAGGTCCTGTGGCTCAGCAGTGAGGCCATTTAAACGGCTGGTGTTGATGGAACCCATTAGGCCTATATCCCCGAAGGGGTAGGCAGAGGTGAATTAACTAACACGCATGTTTCACCAACTAAGTAGGTGGCCAGCCTATTGCCATTTATCGGGCACGAAAAATTTACAGTTAATTACACATAATATTAGCAGAGTAATTAAGTACTTGCCTATTCTTGCCGCCACGAAATGAAACTGTGACGTAACAGGGTGCATCTTCCCACTTTTTAATGAAATATATTTTTACGCAGAAAATTATTATAGGATTATTTTATACAATCCAGGAAGTGGATGCAACAGAGTAGATATCGTTCTAGGACCAACATTCATAATTATTGATGGTAAGTTCCCATAGTGTATCAAGCGCCATCTATTAGATTTTTCGACCATAAATTGCAAAGTGGTAGAGCACATACCGCATCAATATAGCCCACGCAAGGAGCCATAGATGGCGCAATAGATCTATTGATTCCATTCCTCTTAACTTTAGATAATTCTAATTAAAGTTATTTTATTATTATGTTAATTTAATTCTTATATCCCTCAAATAGTTGCTGAATTATTAAAATTATAATTAGAGTAAATCCCGTATCAATATAGGTTGACGCAGGGCGCCATCTAGTGCCTTAAGTTCCCCTTAGCTTTAGCTTTAGGTTTTGTCTAATTAAAGTTATTTTATTATTAGGTGAGATTCAATTATTATATTCCACAAATAGTAGTTGAATTATTAAAAATATATTTAATACATTCGTAGTTTTAGGAAAATATTACGTTTTAAAATAAGTTACATAAATAGTAGTTTTCTGTGTATAATACAAACGATTTTAAGAGGTGTCAATGGAATTAGATGAATACCATTTTGGAGGCAATTCAGTAAGTCGGGTTGTAACGTTTTGTTTACATTGAAATTGGTACGAATGAACGGAAGTTGTAGCTTGTGGGTTGTCAACTTGTTTTGGCGTGCAAAAAATCAGTTCTGCCAACAGAGAGGCCGCCGGTCGGGACCAATGAAATTAGCAGAAAGATCGTAGGATATCTCAACGGATAGATGATTGGTCAGTGGATAGCTAGCGAAATAGGTGGGCTAACCGAGGGTATAAATAGGGGTGAAAAGGGACATTCGAGACCTTTCGACCATGGGCGGATTCGGATTCTTTTCGAGAGCGGAGACGGGCGAGAGGACGAGTCAAAGCGGGGAGGCAGCCGGTCGGTGCGCGTCGTCGATGGAGGAAATGGAGTTCGGTATTTGCGCCTGCGTTCCAGGTGATGGCGTACGGAGATTGGATCCGTTTGAGACGTTCGGTATCAAACGCCAGGTATGGGTTAGGCAAGGTAAGGGAACCCGACATAATGTTGGTGATTTTATTCGTACTTGAAGTGTTAGGTATGCCATGGTTATTATTACCCGTTGTTCCATGGTACGTATTTTACGATTATTTCATTTAATGGGTACCTATTAATTGATTATAACCTTGGTCATTGTTTTGTTGGTTCGCCGGTGTTTTGGATATGTAGGAAAGTAGGTACCTACCTACTGAGGAGGTTTCGGATTTGTAATTGTCGATTGCGGGGTTTGGATAGTCTGCGTCGATCGTTGTACTGTTTGTTGGTGAATAGGTATATAAGGGCTATGTATATGTGAAGGGGAGTTGGCTGAGCCTATATACCTATACTTTACTTACCTATGATATTTTATTTCATGACTGAGATGCTAGGCTGAGCATAGGAATGTTAATATGTAGGTACCGATAGGTTACGTATGTATGTATGATGGGGAGTTGGCTGAGCTTTTATGTCTACATTTTATACAGGTATAAACAACAGGTATATTGTTTATTTTACCGACTGTCGTGGATATTATTATTATTACATCATCATAAAGTTCATGCGTGCGGTGTATAGTATGGTCAGTTCTATTGGCGGTTGCAGATTTGGTTTGTTAGATTTACCGGAGTAATCTGGAATAATGGAGTATTTGCCTACAGTTACCAACTAACCTTATTTCCACTATAATATGCAACAAACTTAAGTTCATCTGTCTTCTAATGTTACGTATCCTTCTCCCTCCGTAGGGAACACGTCACATACCTCATAAAAGAGTCTTGGGATGCTACTTCACAACAGGGGGGGGTCCTACCATACTTGATGATCATTATTTACACGTTGGCCAGATTAAATTAATATAAATATTTACTCAATATAATAATAATAATAAAATATGTCATGATTTAGTTGTGTACTGGTCCCTTGTCATTTACGTGGGCACGCTGCTTTGTGAATTTGGGACTACATAATTGTGTGATGACATGATTATGAGGCCTTTTATATTTACATCGTAAGCGTGTGTTGCATGATCAATTGGGAGTATTTTGGTATTGAAGCTAGGTTAGGTCAGTAGACATATAAAGTGCCAACACTGATGCCCAAAATACGCCCAATTCTCTACACGCAGGAAAGACTATTTTCCCCACACTGCACACTCTCCAGATTGATAGAAGGGATTATCTGTGTCGGAGGATCGTGATGAGACATAACAGTTGTATCGTTATTATGGTTCAAACTAGGTCAGATAGCTTAGGTTAGACAGGAGCTATTTAAGGGAGCTAGTTCCATTACTGAGGATACTCAGATTGGAACCCACTAGATAGTTGCGACAGCGCGGGCTTGCCTCACAACCAAGCCGCCCCACGTAGAATCTGGGCTGTCTTTTGAATTATAATGACCTTCTTCTGAAGTGTTGTTGAAGTCAGGAGAATTCGGCCGGGTTTCTCTACCTATGATCTGGTTTAAATACACTACATATGACTTTCCACGGGAATGCTAACGGACTGGAATAATACACTGATTCGGGTAGGGCATATAAGGAACTTCCGGTGGTTTGGAAGGAGAGAGTGAATCGAAGGTTGTCACTCATTGTGAGGAGCGGGGAGCGGGCTTCCACTTCCTTATATTTTTTAATTATTCATAAGGTCGAAAAATGTTATCACCGTCTGTACCTATCATGGGTTCGTTCTCAACCACCGCGTATTAGCATTTAATAAAGGGGGGGTTCAGTTACAATTTGGGTGCCGTAGTGACCAGGATATCGAATAAATAGGTAAAATTATTAAAACAACGAATTGTAGTGGTAGCGGGTTCGATTCCCGCCACATTATTGAAATGAACGATTGTAGTGGTAGCGGGTTCGATTCCCGCCACATTATTGAAATAAAGGATTATAGTGGTAGCGGGTTCGATTCCCGCCACATTATTGAAATAAAGGTTTGCAGTGTTAGCGGGTTCGATTCCCACCACATTATTAAAATAAAAGATTGCAGAGGAAGCAGGTTCCATTCCCGCCACATTATTAAAAAAAAAAAAAAAGGATTGCAGAGGTATCGGGTTCGATTCCCGAACAAGACTTTAATTTTAAGAACTTTTTTAAACATAATTTTATATTTGTATATTTAAATTGCAGAGGAAGTGGGTTCGATTCCCGTAACAAGAATTAAATTTTAAGAACTTTAACTAACCTAACCGTAATTTTATTTGTATTAAAATAAAACTAAAGTGACTGGTATTTGCAGTCACAATTTGTTGCTTGTGAAATGGAAATGAGGTTTTAAAAATGTGAAGTGTTTCTAAGGTCTTGGGGGCGACCACAGATTGGGGGCGACAATAAATCTCTTAGATTAATAAAACAGCAGGGCGATGTAGGTATAATAGGATCATTAGACGAATAGATTAAACACTATGAAAGAAATCAATCATCATCTTAGATAGGTACCTACTTACTGCGGCCGGCTTAGTCGAATGGTCGAATCTCGGGGTGTGTGTCAAGAGGTCCCGGGTTCGAATCCGGGTAGCGACAATTTTTTTGATGGACATGGATGTTTGTTTCCGACTCATGGATGTGTATTTTTGTGTAGTATAATATATTCAGCACTCACGTGATTGGAAAAGAAATAATTACAGGTAAATTAATTTTTATATTTTCAGCTTTCCACAAAATTATGAGAGAACGTAAATCAAAAAGACAAGGTTGGAATCAATTTTCGTATTATTGTTAATTCTTCAAACAATTTAGGCCGGCTTGGTCGAATGGTCGGATCACTGGGTGTGGGCCAGGATTGAGTCCTGGCGGGGACAACTTTTTATGGACGGGTATTTTTATTTTCCAGAGTCGTTGTGTCTTATTTATGTTGTACCTATATTTTAACATTTACGTGATAGAAAAAAAAAAATATATTTTCTTTCCATTATAAATTGACCGTGAAGGACAAAACTAACATCTAAAAATTTGTTCCAAAATAACTGCGGTGAGAAGACAAGCAGTGTTGCAGAACATTGATGCGCACTATTAACTGACCGACGCCGTTTCACCGGGACGCCGACGCTGATGCCGTCTGTTGGAGTTGAAGTTCCGGCTAGCTACAAATTGCAATAAAGCTTTGTCGAAGAAATCTATCCGAGGGAGGTACCATTCTATTCTATTTTACAGCCTTACTTGTACAAAACAGTGTTAAGCCGTCAAATCAAAGATGACGTCAGAGAGCGTGCCATTGGAAACGTCAATTATTTCCGAGGATTTTAGAGTAATTCAATTTGAGGTTCTGTTAATAATTTAAATAGGCACTAGCACGTCGCCATACATTGTAAATCACGCTGTTGTGTTTCTGACAATTTTAAGATAATTTCAGTGTGCCTGGCATACACGTCTATAGTATGGGTGCGGCTACGATACTTAGGTTTTATGCATATTCTTGTAAGTGGCCTTGTTACTAGCAGTTTTTGAGTTTTGTTTGCCGAACTGATTTCAGCGTAATCGAGAGACGCGGTAGCTCCTGCCGTCTACCTGCCTACGTGCTGCTTCTGGTGCTGACTGCAACTGCTGTTTTGCGGCCGATCGGTGTCATGGCAGTCTGTTTGTGCTTCGGCCAGAGCAACGGGCTGCGTCTGATCACGTGCTTATGCACTGTCTATTTGGTTAGATCTACACTATTTTTTCTTTAATCATTGTAAATAATTTTCTCGCCATGGCCAGTCATAATGAAAATGATAATTCAAATGTTCCACAATTAATGTAGAGAGTAGATTGCATTTTAGGTATATTATTTATGTTTGGGATGCTGTCGTATCGTTATTGCGAAAATTATTAGCTATTTGGTAAAGTAGGTATTTTTTTCGGAAATTTTGGCGTTAATTAGGTTATTTTGTTAATTGCTGGATTTTCGTTATAGATGTTTTATCAATTTTGTTTTATTACAAATGTCGTGCCAACTATGAACTTTAGTGGTACTTTTCTACACTTCTCTTTATCTTTGGCGTTTGCTTCGGTGTCTCGCTGGTGCGATAATTTTGCAGACTTCACTTTGTTCTATTATTGGTTTCAAATGATAACTTACCTACAAATTGGAAGTGTGGAATTATTAGGTGCGTTCAACTAATAAAATGTTCGGGGGCGGAGGTGTGATTAAGATTATTATATTCTTCTATTGTTAAATGGTCTTATAACTTTTGGCTCTGTATAAAAGCAATAAAAACTGGTTATTAATTTAGGGGGCGTATGTGACGTACCTAGTAAAGATGCTCCCTTCTACATCTTCAATTTTGTTAGTTATAAATTATTACTTCGGTAAACTACATAATAATTTAGGGGGCGTGTGTAACGTAACAAGGGTGCATCTTCTCGTTTTAATCAAATATATTTTTATCTAGTTTAATAGTCATAGAAATATTTATACAACCAAAGGAGATGATTGGAAAAGAGCAGTATCGTTCCGGGGTAAATATCGTATGACGCATGTGTATATTGTGTGATATAGTAAATTATTTCTTCGGTAAACTACATAATAATTTAGGGGGCGTGTGTGACGTAACAGGGTGCATCTTCCCACTTTTTAATGAAATATATTTTTACGCAGAAAATTATTATAGGATTATTTTATACAATCCAGGAAGTGGATGCAACAGAGTAGATATCGTTCTAGGACCAACATTCATAATTATTGATGGTAAGTTCCCATAGTGTATCAAGCGCCATCTATTAGATTTTTCGACCATAAATTGCAAAGTGGTAGAGCACATACCGCATCAATATAGCCCACGCAAGGAGCCATAGATGGCGCAATAGATCTATTGATTCCATTCCTCTTAACTTTAGATAATTCTAATTAAAGTTATTTTATTATTATGTTAATTTAATTCTTATATCCCTCAAATAGTTGCTGAATTATTAAAATTATAATTAGAGTAAATCCCGTATCAATATAGGTTGACGCAGGGCGCCATCTAGTGCCTTAAGTTCCCCTTAGCTTTAGCTTTAGGTTTTGTCTAATTAAAGTTATTTTATTATTAGGTGAGATTCAATTATTATATTCCACAAATAGTAGTTGAATTATTAAAAATATATTTAATACATTCGTAGTTTTAGGAAAATATTACGTTTTAAAATAAGTTACATAAATAGTAGTTTTCTGTGTATAATACAAACGATTTTAAGAGGTGTCAATGGAATTAGATGAATACCATTTTGGAGGCAATTCAGTAAGTCGGGTTGTAACGTTTTGTTTACATTGAAATTGGTACGAATGAACGGAAGTTGTAGCTTGTGGGTTGTCAACTTGTTTTGGCGTGCAAAAAATCAGTTCTGCCAACAGAGAGGCCGCCGGTCGGGACCAATGAAATTAGCAGAAAGATCGTAGGATATCTCAACGGATAGATGATTGGTCAGTGGATAGCTAGCGAAATAGGTGGGCTAACCGAGGGTATAAATAGGGGTGAAAAGGGACATTCGAGACCTTTCGACCATGGGCGGATTCGGATTCTTTTCGAGAGCGGAGACGGGCGAGAGGACGAGTCAAAGCGGGGAGGCAGCCGGTCGGTGCGCGTCGTCGATGGAGGAAATGGAGTTCGGTATTTGCGCCTGCGTTCCAGGTGATGGCGTACGGAGATTGGATCCGTTTGAGACGTTCGGTATCAAACGCCAGGTATGGGTTAGGCAAGGTAAGGGAACCCGACATAATGTTGGTGATTTTATTCGTACTTGAAGTGTTAGGTATGCCATGGTTATTATTACCCGTTGTTCCATGGTACGTATTTTACGATTATTTCATTTAATGGGTACCTATTAATTGATTATAACCTTGGTCATTGTTTTGTTGGTTCGCCGGTGTTTTGGATATGTAGGAAAGTAGGTACCTACCTACTGAGGAGGTTTCGGATTTGTAATTGTCGATTGCGGGGTTTGGATAGTCTGCGTCGATCGTTGTACTGTTTGTTGGTGAATAGGTATATAAGGGCTATGTATATGTGAAGGGGAGTTGGCTGAGCCTATATACCTATACTTTACTTACCTATGATATTTTATTTCATGACTGAGATGCTAGGCTGAGCATAGGAATGTTAATATGTAGGTACCGATAGGTTACGTATGTATGTATGATGGGGAGTTGGCTGAGCTTTTATGTCTACATTTTATACAGGTATAAACAACAGGTATATTGTTTATTTTACCGACTGTCGTGGATATTATTATTATTACATCATCATAAAGTTCATGCGTGCGGTGTATAGTATGGTCAGTTCTATTGGCGGTTGCAGATTTGGTTTGTTAGATTTACCGGAGTAATCTGGAATAATGGAGTATTTGCCTACAGTTACCAACTAACCTTATTTCCACTATAATATGCAACAAACTTAAGTTCATCTGTCTTCTAATGTTACGTATCCTTCTCCCTCCGTAGGGAACACGTCACATACCTCATAAAAGAGTCTTGGGATGCTACTTCACAACAGGGGGGGTCCTACCATACTTGATGATCATTATTTACACGTTGGCCAGATTAAATTAATATAAATATTTACTCAATATAATAATAATAATAAAATATGTCATGATTTAGTTGTGTACTGGTCCCTTGTCATTTACGTGGGCACGCTGCTTTGTGAATTTGGGACTACATAATTGTGTGATGACATGATTATGAGGCCTTTTATATTTACATCGTAAGCGTGTGTTGCATGATCAATTGGGAGTATTTTGGTATTGAAGCTAGGTTAGGTCAGTAGACATATAAAGTGCCAACACTGATGCCCAAAATACGCCCAATTCTCTACACGCAGGAAAGACTATTTTCCCCACACTGCACACTCTCCAGATTGATAGAAGGGATTATCTGTGTCGGAGGATCGTGATGAGACATAACAGTTGTATCGTTATTATGGTTCAAACTAGGTCAGATAGCTTAGGTTAGACAGGAGCTATTTAAGGGAGCTAGTTCCATTACTGAGGATACTCAGATTGGAACCCACTAGATAGTTGCGACAGCGCGGGCTTGCCTCACAACCAAGCCGCCCCACGTAGAATCTGGGCTGTCTTTTGAATTATAATGACCTTCTTCTGAAGTGTTGTTGAAGTCAGGAGAATTCGGCCGGGTTTCTCTACCTATGATCTGGTTTAAATACACTACATATGACTTTCCACGGGAATGCTAACGGACTGGAATAATACACTGATTCGGGTAGGGCATATAAGGAACTTCCGGTGGTTTGGAAGGAGAGAGTGAATCGAAGGTTGTCACTCATTGTGAGGAGCGGGGAGCGGGCTTCCACTTCCTTATATTTTTTAATTATTCATAAGGTCGAAAAATGTTATCACCGTCTGTACCTATCATGGGTTCGTTCTCAACCACCGCGTATTAGCATTTAATAAAGGGGGGGTTCAGTTACAAAACGATGCCCTAAAAATAGATATAAACGGCGGAGCGGAGTGGCATCTGGAAGGCTGTCAAAAGTTCCACTACAGCCGCTACGTAAGTTCGCTCCCGACTCCTGGGACTGCGCGCCGAGCTAACATCATGGCCTCTAAATAAGATAAACTTATATAAACATCGGGAGATTTGAACTAAATTCAACAAAGTTATTATACTAAATTGACATTAATTTCAAATGAAATATTTATTCAACAAGTGCGTGGTGAGCGTTTGGTGATGGCAGAGCAGTAGGTATACAATTGTCACCACCTCCAATCTCTCTCGCGGGTGTCGTACAAGACGACTAAGGGTTAAGACAGCGATTAGTAATGGCAGCAAGCAACATTCCCCTTATATCAACTAGAAGTTTTCATGAATTGAATGCGAGTTCTACAGAATTAGTGCATGCAATACATTTGAAACTTATTATTTTAGTCTCATTGTTGAAGTTGTTTAAAATTATTAAGAATATTTATCCATAATGAGTATCCGTGACACAGCGGTTTAGATGCTTAGTGAGAGTTGAATGATATCACACGCAGTCGCAGTGGTAGGTATATATAATTATAGTATCACTTATTTGTAGTTTGCCTTTTTTGCTGATATATTTTAAAATATTGGGTAAGAGTTAGTAGCACTCAACTAAGCGTAATAAACGTTAGGCACATGTTCAAATGTGATTTTAAGTATAGACATCTATGAGAAGTAACGGCACTGGTTGATCTAATAAGCCAGTCGCATTGTAGTTTTATTGGAATCTTCATTTGCCCATGTATGTTCGGTGGCGAAGAAAATATTCGAAGGACATTATGTATATCGTATAAAACAAACCGATATTTCCACATAGACTAAGAGACCGCGACGGTCACAGTAAAATATTGGTGTTTTTTTTGCCGCAGTAGGCAAACAGCAATACATTTTAAATTAAACATATTGTCCGTTATACTTTATTCTAGCGCAGTGCGTTGTTCTCATAAACAGTGCTATCTCAACCCGTCATTTATATTCACTGTTGTCTGAATGAGACGATAAATGCGAAGGCAGACGTGGCTGGCGGGTCACGGGCGGAACCTGTCAAAGTTCCACTGCTTACTCGCTCGTTTCAGACTACAAACACAAGGCACCCACCGGCACTGTCTGGAGCGCTAAATGAGTTGCATATTAGAAAGATTGTTTTACATTTTTACGCTGTGAAGGCAGCATTGTGTCGTTATTATCATGTTTTTATTCGAATGAACATGGCAGTTAGACGAACAAAACTCTTAAAATTGACCAATACATTTTCAACCTTTGTGTGATTGACGCAAGGCAAAATGATTCAGATTTGTCATAAAATAAAAATATTGGCGGGAGAATTAGTCAAGAAGGTTTAGATCGACATTTAATCACAACTTTTTTTTACTTAGTTTTTAAAATTTATACTAAGTTATTTAAAAGCATGACTGTTAATAAGAAATCATAAACTTAACTACACACATTATGTAAAAATTGAAGGTATTAACCGTAGTCGCTACTAAATCAATAATATACATTCATAATAACATGATGATATTCCCGCAGTATCAAAGAAGGGCACGATAAGTGGTACACTTACGCTGTTCAATGAAAAGCTTTAATGCACTAGCATGGCCAGTCTAATTAGGGGCATCTAATGCGGCTTTTGATTGATTGATTGATGATTTATTTTTATTGGAGTAGCTACAAGGATAAGCTTACGTCTAAAAACACATGGGAGTGTCATAAAACATGTACCCGAGTAATTGATTGCCTATCAATGTGCCATATTTAAAGCTTGCCTCAATTTACTCACGGAATACGCAGGGGAAGTGAACCCAAATCGGAAAAAAGATCTAAAATTGTCTCTTTCGTGTATAAAATCGTGTTTAAGAACATGTTAATTAATTAATATTTACATAAATTATTATTTCAAATAAACCAATGTAATATAAAACATGTTCAAGTTGTTGTCAATTCGAAGAATAATAATTTAAATAGACCCTTAAAATAGATTTGCATTTACTAGTACCTAGTAAATATGAACCAACAGGTTAAGACAGTAACTGCCGCACTCAGAGACGTCAAATAACGTTAATGAGTAATTAACGTCAAAAAATGACAATTCAAAACTAGTCGCTATTCTTGCCGGGTCTATGGTCTAGATTTGAATGAAATTTTTTGTCATTAAACACTCATTAAAGTTAATTGACGTCTCTGAGTGCGGCAGTAATTGACATATACTTAAACGTAATTGAATATAGAAAAATAACTTCACGAGAAAAAATAGTTGTTTAAAACAAATCAAACTGGAAGCTACCCTTCAATTTAATTTATTTATCTCAATTGCTTCTTTCCGTGAATCAACAATGGATTTTACACTACACATATAAATAACTACCCGTGGAACTTTTAAAAGCTTTTCATCGTTTTCCAAGCCGTGTCAGCGCGTGTGACGGTCTGGTGAGGTATCGGATTACAATGAATAAATAAACGACTGTTCTCGTATTCCCCGGTTATCGGCGCAATCACTAATGCATCGGTCGGCCGTTGTTGACTTCAGATTTCCGAAGAAAGTGATTGTATCAAATCGATGTTTACAGATGTTGGTACTTGCATTGATGTTGTGGCGTTATAAAGCTTTTAATTTGTTCAATACGTGGAATCATTACTATCTGATTTGGATAAGTAAGCATTTGATGGACCAGTTTGTATACACAACATTCAGATTCCTTAATTCACTGTTGTAACTACAAAGAAAAATGGGTAATTTTTTTTCAATTACTATGCCAGGCATGCAACAAAGCAAGAAATGCATATAAACTGAATTTGGTCGTGTATCAGAGATAGTGAATTGAATAAATATGATTTGTAAATACTCTGGTGATAAACAATTGAAGACTGTAATACCATACCATCGAGCAATGGGTATGTGTAATACTTATTGTATTGGGGACGATTTGTTCTTTTCCTATAGGGAAAGAACTAAATTGTCTAAGCTATAGCTTTTATTATTTAGTTGGTACATATACAACCACTATAGTGACTGTCTGTTTTACTTAAAGTAACATACCTACTAAATGCCGTATTAGGCAATATTAAATTTAAAGATATAATTAACAAAAAACATGTGCGAAGAGAAAATAAGCTCGCCAGCGCTTGTATCGGATGGGTGGCCAAAACTATGTATAAATGAAATTGATCTTTGGAAAGCACGTTAAGTTGTTAGTCCCGGCTGGATTTACAGTCGTTAATAGCCGCTAATCTACCAAATGGGTTATGGACCTCTTCTTCCCACATTCTTCCATCCAAATAATGCTTAAGCTCCCACAGTGGGTATATAAAAGCGTTGGGTTTGATGCTCTAAGATAAAGCGAACGTGGCAACCAGTCGCGTATTATAAATCGTGACTGCATTACCAGTGACCACAAGCAACGCGCGCAAAGCCGCGATTGCGACGTGAATAGGAACACGGATCTGACGTCATGTATGAATAAAACAACATCCTAAACTAATGAGACTTGAAGTCATGTTGAGCTAAAAGAGAGAAAAGAACTAAACGGATGTTATAAATCTGATATGAGATACGAAAATGAATTCTTATTTGGTCGAATGGTCAGAGCGCTGGCGAACGCCCAAAAGGTCTAGGGTTCGAATCATGGTAGGAGCAAATTTTTGTGCTGAACGCAGACATTTGTTTCAGAGTCATTGTTTTTATGTAGTATATGTTATAAATATTTTGTATATATTCTTCTAATAGGTACATAAAAGTCTCGTGTCACAGTGTTTGTTAACGAACTCCTCCGAAACAGCTTGACCGTTTTGTTTGTATATTTGGCAGGTCTGAGAATAGGCTATTTTTATTTATGATAAATAACGGCAGACCAACGTTTGCCGGATCAGCTTGTAATTATAAAATATATTAAAATTTGTTGTTTGTGAGTTGACTTTAAAGATTTCATTTGCAATAATATTCAGAGACATGCCGATGTTCAAATAAAAATCAAATAATAATATTACAACTATACGTACCCCTAAGGGAAAAACGGCATTTGTATGTATAAGCGATGATAATAGTATTACATTATTATATCCTAAACATCAAACACGGAGCATGACAATATGATCTTAATCGTGACAATTGGTCATCAGGCTAACCCCAGATTAGGCGGCGCGGGCCGCAGGCTTTCATTAAAGAAACATTACTCCTTTTATTCTTGTTTAGATTGCAAATTCTCTCGCAGTCCTTTGTCTCATTTAGCATTTATTTACGGCGTATTCAATTTAAATACCGCTCCTTTCGCGTTTTATCGCAGTAGAAATTGCCCCAGTCGGACCTCGGCTCCGTTTTATTTATTTCGCAGTGTTGCTCTTGTTGTTGGTGTTAAGATTACGCATTCGAAATCTTCACAAGATGCGTAGCCGTTGTCGAGACTTTTCCGCTTTCCTCACAGATTTATTCACTCCAATTTATCTAAGTCCGTGGAAACTTTTATTTATACAGTTAGCACTTCAGCATTTTAATTAATTAGACTGTTTTAAAGTTCTAATCGTGTACCTACTATTATGAAAATGTGATAACATGGAAACGTTCAAATTATATATTTTTTTAATACGCTTATAATAGTTTGCGCAGTGGTTATTTATTGTGTTTAGCGTATGTTCTATCTAGATTAGTATATAAGTGTAATATTACAAAGTAGCAAATAACCATCTTACAAAAATGTGACCAGAATTAGTGCTTTTTTGTAAGAAAACATTAATTCTGATGATTAGTATTTAGTTTGTATTTGTACGTGTGAAGTGAACACAAACAAGAGAAAAAAACAGCTAAAAGTAAATTTAATTAAGCGAATTCAACAAATGCAACTGTGTAATGTGGTCGTTGCCAAGTATCAAGTTTCAGATCGAGCGACGTCGAGCGTTGCGCCTACGCGTATTTCATTAATCCAATTAGCGAGATGTATATCTTCCTGTGCTAATAAATATAGTGAATGTATATTCTAGCGGTATGTAAGATAAGAGGAGCTCGCTAGCCTAGTGGCATAGCGCGCTTGAGCTGCGCCTCCGTAAACAATGGTAGCTGAAGACGGCATTACTTGGGTGACTAAAAAAAAATTATCTCTAGTTCCTCCGTGCTTCGGAAGGCACGTTAAACCGTTGGTCCAGGCTGCATCTGCCGTCGATAATACCCACCCGTATTGGGCCAGCGTGGTGCGTTATGTATGACCCAATGTCCCAATATTCTTCCATTGTTGTTTTATAATTGAAGCTTATCTACATTCATTCAGTCATTCACAGCGTTGCCACAGACTTTTTTCAGTAATATCATATCTCGTTAGCGAGGTTTCAGCGTATGTTCTACAATTGCATGAGTTAACGTAATTCGCGAGTCATTAAAACTTTCAGCTGATAGTAGAGCGACGCAGTTGGAGTACGTGACGTAGTACGAGTGTGTTTACGGTAACGTAACGTAGTTTTTTTACAGTAGTAAAATTGAACGAGCTTTTTACCGCTTTTCTTTTTGTTTTTATTAGGTAATTAGAAAAATAAAATAAGGATAGGTACTTCTTCTTCTTCTTCTTCCTGCCCTGTTCCTCTTCAAGTATGTTTCCTCTTCCATTCATATGTCAGACGTCATCAAGCCATCCAATCCCTTTTGATTCATACCATCTACCCCACCGTAATGGTGTTAGTGTTGAATGAATATATAGAAAAGAGACTGAACGGACCATGTCGAGAGACCCATGAACGGAGAGAGTGATTAGAATGACAACATTCCATTCCATACTGCTCAAGGTTTTGGCTTTGGTTTTACAGCCGGCTGCCTGCCTGACACCAACCCTCTTTGGGTACGCTGTTGTGGTGGTTTGCCCTCCACCATTCGGGTGCCCCAAGGTGCTTATTGGTCTTAAGGCGGCAAGGATAGGTACTTATCAAAAATAATGTTTGATTAATATTTGTCGGTCCAGTGTGCGACAAGAGAAAATGGAAGAACTTTTTAGTATTGGGGTATTTACTCTTCTTATATCTGTAATCTTATGATGGGATACCCATTGCAGTGATTTTAATACTTTTACTAGTTAAATCCCAATAATCACTTGTACAGTACACCACTTGGAATTTTAATTGGCCAATTATTATTAATTTACTTATTAATTATTTTATTTGACTCGCCTCCTATTAGATGAAACTTAACATAATTAACGAAACGTGGATATTAATTCACTTTTGCCTAACCCTTCGGGGACGAATAGGCGTGATTTATAAATCTGTGTTAATTTACTTAACGTTATTTCGTCTTAGAATTCGGGCCAAAAACTCACTTTCCTCATCCGTTATACACCTGCGTCAAATTTCAGCATCGAGTCGCAAAGAAACGTGCAATTCGGACGCAACATCGCAGTTTGCAGAGCCGTAATTAAAACTTAAAACTCTCAGCTGGGCCGCGGAATGCGGTCCGTGCCAAGTGTCGGATTTCGGACGTGGCTCGAGTCCGCAATGCACTCTCCCCACTCCGTGCCTGCGGATTCACCCAGTTCTGTTAATCCGTCACTGATACACTTTCCAAGTGTAGGAAGTGCAAGTTACAGGCCGGTACCTGGTATTAACTGTATTGAGATCGGCATTTTGATGCACGTATGTCTTCGAACTGTGAAAGAAAATACCTAATTCTCTCTATAGTTAATCTATTAAAAAAGTTGATTAATTGGGACACCCTGGGACACCTTTGGGACACTCTGTAGGGGAAAGCTCCAACAATAGTAGTAGGTACGAATAGGTAGGTACTCAAAGAGACTGTTAGACTTATTAAGCCCAACCTTATAGCAGTATGGGCTTGGAATGTTGTCATCCCAATCACTCTCTCACCGTTCATCGAATCGCTCGAACATTGTTATTATTTATACATTCATGCATCACTAGCATCTATCCGATGTGATGTGGATGTGATGGATGATATTATTTAAAAGGGAGTGGATGACTAAATGGCCTCTGATTGATACGAATGTAAGAGGAAATATATTGTGTAAACTAGGAAAATGGCAGAAAGATGATGATTAAAACTTTTATTTCAAAAGTATAGTGATCATTAATTAGAAATAAAGAAAGAAACGTTTATTGAGACATATATATACCTATAATAATACTAATAATAAGCTTGATTACTCCAGCATTATTAACGCCTTCTCTGGCGGAGTGTAGATTAAATATTAATTATTGTTGGTCTCCCGTTAGTTGGAAAATGTTTGCCATAACTTTTGACGTGCAGAATTATTAGAATCAAAATTATTTATTTGGCACTGTCCACGAAGTTAGATGAGTATTTGGTATTTCCGCACCGTTTCGATATTGAAAATGATGCAACATTTCCCCCAATAGTAGTGTTCAAAATGGGTGTCGGAATATTTTATAACCTTGTAATCTTTCATGTTTTTAAAACACGGCCCTATAAATATTTTCCAGAGAGTCTAGAAACATCAAAATCAATTCCAAATACGTCATTGTAGATTAGACTTATTACTATTATTATGTCTATTACAATTTTGAACATATAACGAAAAGAAGTAGTGCCAGCCTATGAGCATCTCAAAAAATATTTATAATTCTGTCATAAGCATCTTTATAAGATGACATTTTCAAAATTGATCAGTGTATGACAATAAATATACATTATTTTCCACGTAACGATTTCCTTGAGCTTATATCTTGAAGCCTCGCACAATACGTAAGTGCACGGTGCAATCGTAGCAAGCCGTGTTCAGAGCAGGCTAATTAAAATGCTGGCACGTCTACCGCCTCTGGCTTATACGCACGTCCTACCTTAGCTTTGCCATTTCCAGGCCATTGTCGTGTACTTTTGCATGTGCTTTTACTATTATAGCTTACTGTAGGCACTGTAGTATTATTACCCGCATTGGGCCAGCGTGGTGGGTTATAACTTAGTCTAATCCTTATATTCTTTCTACAATCCAAAGGTAAGGCCGTTGCCCCAGCAGTTAAAACTGTAATAGGGCAGGTGTATGATACTTGTTACTACTATTATAACATTATGTAATAATTTTGATTTTATATTTTTATTTATTTTTGAAAGATTTATTTATAATTTATCATTCAAATCAAGGTCATAAAAATAATAACATTTTAATGAATATAATACCCATTTTATATCATAAAAGAAAGTCAAAATATACAGTAATACATTATTTTCTCATTTTGTTTTCTCTAGGTTCCATAACATAAGCATAACATAAGCCTTTTAGGCTAGGTGTGAATGTAAGAAATATTTTGTTATTTGTTCCTATGTAAATATTACGAGGACAAACAAAACGGTCGTAAACGGTTCAATCAGGTCGACCTATTTGGTAAATGTCACGCGGCAGATCACAGGGGACAACTTTTTTTTTTTAAAGCAGAAGCGCAACAAAAATTAATTCTCGTGTAGATTGTGGACAAATTTTAATGAACAAAATCTCGACAAAGCAAAACTAGGACAGCTCAGAATATTTATTATCATCCTCTTTTCTTGGTAGTGATGGAGTTGGTGGAGTACTTTTTCTTCTACCGGAAGGTCTCGTCAATCAACATTAATATCTTTTTCATCCCACCATCTCGGAAAAGGCGTTTTTGCTCTTCGATATCTGAGTGCAAAAGCCGTTTTTATCCTCTAGAGGTTAAAGTAAATTTGAATTTAGAACATCGTGTGCAATGAGTTTGTGAATTCAAAACATCATTATACATATTTTCACTTCTCATGCTCTGAAAGTGCTTATTTGTGCAGGATATAGGCTGCACAAAATCGAATTTTGTGCTCTAGAGCATTAACGTATCTACTCATAAATGTGTCTAAATTAAGGCAAAGAAAATGAGCTATGCAGCCAAACACAATAAGAAATTCAGAGATAGAATTTGTTATTTTATTATTTACTTAAATTTATTTGCTTAATGTGTTTTTAAGGCTTAAAAGATATTAAAATTTTATTCAAAGCAGGTACAGTAGGTTTGTAAATTAATTAAGAAAACTATTATTTCTAAATTAATTTAATACTTGGCTGTATAGGTCTGCAGCCCAAGCCTAGTATCAAAGCGAAGAACAATTTCCTTCAATATTCAAAACTGTACTAATTTTAGTTTGAATTTTAAGATATGTTATGATAAACAACTGTTTTATTTCCTCGCAATCGTAGTGAAAAGCAGAGTTTCTAACTCGTCCACAAAACCATTTTTATCCTCGACATTACTATCAGCCCTCGCCTTCGGCTCGGGCTGCTAAAAGGCTCGGACAAAAATGATACGTTTTGTGCACTTGATGGAAAATCTACTATTATTTCTACCTCCATGGTGCAGAAATTGTCATGCAACCTATTTTAATTTGTTAAAAACTTAGACTCGGAACCTTCTTGGTGTACTTTTTTTGTAATTTGCTTTGCGCGCGCCATTTTCTTTTCACGTCATAAATTTGTTAAAACCTAGGAGTTCCGTGACGGTCAATCAGCTTGGCGTCAATCTTGCTTTAAACATTTTGATCGTCTACAACGCTTGCTTGATGCTTGAGTCAAGCATTTAAAAGCTTTTTAGGTCTGTTTGACTTGTTTACGCTAGCAACGGAACAAAAACATACAGAAAATCAACATGCTTGACTCAAGCTGATTGACCGTCTCGGAGTAATTTTTATTAGGTACTTACAGGTGTGTCTGGATGAATGTTGCGGGTGTGGCTGGGTGGATGGGTGGCTGTTGGAGGTGTGTCTAGGTGAATGGGTGTTTTGAGGGTGTGTCTAGGTGAATGGGTGTTTTGTGGGTGTGTCTGGGTGAATGGGTTTTTGTGGGTGTCTGAATGGATGGGTGAGAATTGTGGGTGTTTCTGGGTGATTGAGTGGTTTTTGGGTGTGATTGGGTGTTTTGTAGGTGTTTCTGGGTGAATGGGTGTTTTTCTGGGTGTTTCTGGGTTTATCGGTGTTTTGTGGGTGTTTCTGGGTGAATGGGTGTTTTGTGGGTCATTCTGAGTGAATGGGTGTTTCTGGGTGAATGGATGTTTTGTGTGTGTTTCTGGGTGAATGGGTGTTTTTTGGGTGTTTCTGGGTAAATGGGTGTTTTATGGGTGTTTCTGGGTGAATGGGTGTTTTGTGGGTTTTTCTGGGTGAATGGGTGTTTTGTGGGTGTTTCTGGGTGAATGGGTGTTTTGTGGGTGTTTCTGGGTGAATGGGTGTTTTTTGGGTGTGTCTGAGTGGATGGGTGTGTATTGCGGGTGTGAATGTTGTGGGTGTTTCTGGGTGGGTGTTGAGAGTGTGTTTGGGTTAATGGGAGGGTGTTGTGGAAGTTTCTGGGTGAAAACAGAAACTGTTGTGATTGTATTTTTTTTTTGTAATTTCCTCGTTGGGGGGGATGAAAAGTTACGTGTTGCACTCGAGTGCAAAGATTTTTCACCTTGTGCTCTTTTGATTCCCTCGCTATCGCTCAGGATTCTAATTTTTGAATCACTCGCTACGCTCGTGATTCAATTTTAGAATCCTTCGCTAGCTCTGTCATCAAAATTGAGCACGCGGTTAAAAAACAACTTTGCACTCATGTACAACAAATAACTATTAAATTTAAACTTATATTTAATAGATGTTGTATCCAAAAAGCGAAAAAACATTTTGCTATGCTTTTCTGACCACGGACGATATTGAAATTTGAATGTTGAACTTAGAAATTGATTGTTGAAGATCTATTATAATTTGAGGCAGAAAAACACATATCTTATGTCCTTTTTTAAAAAACATTAAGGTCTGTCATTGGATGGTTGGCCAAAAATCCGCACTGGAAGGTGGGCTACGCCCGATTCTTCCTAAAATCTTTCATCCATAGGGAAGGCCTATACCCGAGCAGCAGGGCCATTAAAGGGCTGGTGAAGATGATGATGATATTTATTACTCAGTCAAGTAATTATTTATTGCCATTTGATAATTCGCCATTAATATTTTTTCCCGTCCATTATGATAATACGGGGTAGCTAAAATTGTGCCAACTCGCATAGTATAGTATTGTGGGTTCAAAAGTTGTGACGTTTTAATTAAAATTACAACTCGTTTTTGTGTCCGCACATCGTGCGTGTCTCATGCACGTGACATCCATTGTAATAAACTTTGTGTGAGGCGGGCTCTCCGACAACAACAGTAATATTTTGTTAATGCTGCCTTGTGGCTTTGAGTTCAAGAGCTTAGTTTCTGACTTAGAATGTGTATAGGCACATAGGAGAACTCTGTCATTTCATATATCCCTTCATTATTAGCATAGGCCACAATGTAGGGGAATGTTGCCCATAAAGGGTATAATGGTAATTTATTGACAAATGGGATCCCGCCAGTCTTATTGACTGCTTCTTTGAGAAGACATCTGAAAATTTGTAATTTGTTCTCCTGGTCCCATCTGTTTGCTGGAATAATTTTATATCCGCTTTAAGCATCATGACCATTTTGGGTCACCTTCGATTTATCTTTACTTTAAAGACGATTGTAATCGAATAACATGACTTCTGTAATGCGGTTGTGTGTCTATTAACAATACCTTCATCTAAACAATGACAAAACAATTTATATACGCTCCCGAAGCTGCTATAAAGTCAGAAAAATGATATTATTTCGCGATGGGAATACTGATAAGATCACTGATAAATGACGAGCTCCATATCTGACAGCACAATGGGGCTTATTAAAGAACATTGAATAGGATTAATCCAAGTTCGATCTGTCTCGGTCTTTATTATGATATCGAAAAGGACGAAAATAGCACGACTCCAAAAGTCACTGAAGGTAACTTTCAGAGAAAAACCCACTGCTCTATGAATTGGAATAATACCTAGGATGATGAAATTTTTTTCATTATTTTTCTATAAATATTTCGTATTTAATTAAATACCATTCAAAAATGCTATTTTAAATGGTTTGTAATAAACTTTGTAAAACATTGTAAATGCCTTTTTAGGACTGATTTTTCTTCTATTTGATTTTTTGTTTTTCTGTGATATTTGATGTGTGAATGTTAATTATATTATACTTATTATAATTAAAATTCACTCTTTGCCTCTTCGAGGCTATCTACAGGCGTAGATCATGTAGGATGTAGGTGTGTGTATAAACTAACTAATCCCAAAAATACGAATTTGTTTCCATTTGCATTTTTTTATTTGCATCTTCTGCTTCTGCGCTTTGATGTGTCAATAAATATGAAGTTTAACGTCTGAGTACGTTGAACGTTCTCGTAATTGTCGATTGCTTTTAGTAGTCGGGTTATGGTCGAGCTCACAGGATACCCGGGATAATTAATAGCTTTGGTGCAATGCTGCAAAAATGTGACCAGGATTAACTGCTCTGAATTGCCTTGTGCTATGCGCCTCATCTGCCTATGAAAATATTACGAAAGTATACATATACATACATTCATAAATCACGCCTATATCCCCGAAGGGGTAGGCAGAGGTGAACTAGCACCCACGTTTCGCAAACTATGTCAAGTCCCACGTAATAGGTGGCGAGCCTATTGCCATTTATCGGGCACAATAGTCGCAGTACATTCCTATTGCTGGTGGTATAAGTGGAACGCTGCTGCCCATTCCTCATCACTGATTTATCCTTAGTCGCCTTGTACGACACCCACGGGAGAGATTTGGGGTGATGACAATTGTATTCTACTCTGCCGTCACCACACGGCATTACGAAAGTGTACCATCAAAATTCTCTTGACCACGTCTATTGTCGGTTGTGCAACGCTAATAAACACGAAACGCTATTGCAATTTTGAATATGAGATCAACGGTCATTTAAGATAAAAATGTTGACCGGATTTATTAAGCCGTAGTCAGACGAGGCTATCAATTGAAATTACATGCCAACTGTAAAACACGCAATCCCAGGATCGAATTAAAAATAATCTAATAATTTTCTATAGGTGTTTGTGACATTTATAATAATTATGGCGCGCGTGCTTGTGCAAAGAAACAATGAGTATTTAATGATGAATATCTACACACATTCGCTGCTTGTTGTCTGTTAATTAATATATTTTAGTATGTATATTATGTCAATCGGGTCTGTTATAGCAAATATTATAAACGAGTAAAATAAAAAGCGTACCTATGCCGTAGTAACTAATCAATTTGTACTTTAATTATAGTTGGTGTACCAATCCAGACAATAATCAGCCTTCAGATCTGTGTGCAGCCTGGATCTTTAGAGTTTACGTGGGATTATAATGATGCCAGGCAGGGGGCAGCAGGCCTCATCTAGGAAAGGAAAGTCACGACCTCATCGCGGGACTGTTCCGCCAAACAAAATAAATATATTTTGCTGATTCGAGACGAAATTTGCAAGTCTGCCAAGAATATTCGTACCAAATCGTTTTCCTATAATTGGAGCACATGTGAATTTGTATTCAGTAGCGCATCCACGTTGGATGGAATTTCGCCATTTCGCGGGAACCCCGTTCTCCATCATGCGTGCTTATTGAAGTAATTTGTGTAGCCTTGCGTGTATCAGGGAGCGTGTTTCTTGAGTTCTATGTTTCATCTCATTTAGATCAAGCTGTTGGCTACAGTCCTCGTGGAATGTCGAGTACATAGTCGAGGTGTATAACTTGTTTCATCCAGTTATTCGTCCCAGTAGAATAATGTTGAACGTAACAATTCATTTTGCCTTACGCACTTCTCTAATTATAGCGGTATCCTCCAATTTATGATCGAACCTTATGTAGATTTTTCCCAAGTCGGTGGTAAATTGTAACATGTTTATTTACGGAGCTAAATTCAGTATTTTCTGTGAGCTCATAAATTATTAAGGCCATCCTCAGGAGAAATGGCCAGAATGCCGTCTTTTAAAGACAGGATGGCCTATAAAACAAATTGATCCGTAGGGGCTTGACGAACTCCGATAGTATTTTACGAGTAAAACAGAGTACGCCGAATAAATAAATTGTAATTCTTTTTAAGTCCTTTAAAATATAACAGTGATTTGGGCAGTCGGAATACTGAGAGTATTCATGGACCTATGTAAATGGGCATGGCAAAGTTTTATATTACACAGCTGTAACTGATTTCAAGTCAGAAAAGTGGGTTTATTAAACAAATTTTTCCGGAGAAATTTCTTCCGAATGACATTCCACTGACAGTAATGAAAATAGCTTTTCGGGGAGACATGACTAAAAATAATTCGTGATGAACTCAGAGCCACAATAGATATTTTAAAAATAACGAGCGAGTCAATTTAACTTTTGGTGATTTGATGATTCATAGCACTAACTTCGTCTTTGTACTGTCGTGGACATAACTCATGATCACAAACGTTCAAAAGAAAGATTATTTTGCTTGAACAGGTGTAGCAAAGATTGATTTAATTTTTACGACCAGGGGACCTACCGCCTAACTCGATTGCTGATGATAGCTATATTGCAATGCTCTGCTTACGGCTATAGCAGCCATCCTGAATTTTTAGGCTGCACGGATTTTGTGCCAAATTCATACAAAATCATTCGGTGATCATTTGTTCAAAGCTATCGCTAATAGTTTATGTACATTTGGTGCAAAATGACAGCATGACGTCATAAACTATAGCTTTTGCTTTAGCAATCGAGTTAGGCGGTAGGCCTCCTGCTGGAGAAATAAGCTGTTTCTTTGATGGGACGACGAGGTTCTGGATTACCTATTTGTTATTGATGATGATTAAATGTTTACGTGATTGGGAAGAAGATCATAAGGATGACTATTTTTTAAATTTCTTGTTAAATTGAACTAACGAAAAGTAGATTAATTTACGTAATAGTCATATGTTTAAAACCTCCTTTTTTATGTATACCTGTTACACAACATGGGTATGGGTAATATAGTTTGCAATTAATAATAATTAGACAAAGTTTGATAAATTTTACGTATTTATCAAACTTTGTCTAATTATAGTATCATTGCACGGCTGGACCATGACCTCTCGGTGAGAGAGGTGGTGGGTTTTGGCCCGTTCTCCTTATATTCATAAATTCTTATATCCATCTTCAATGGGGAAAGCCTGAGGCCCAGAAGTGGGACATTAAAGAGGCAACTATGATGATGATAAATTCGCACCAACCCGCACTGGGTTAGCGTGGGTTCCCGCCCACTAAAAGTCTAATACCGGTTTGATGTTTTTTCGTAGAATTTCATCGTGATTCTGTTAAATTTTTCTTCTAGAACAAGTGTTCGCTCTCGTCTATGACTTGAGGCTAATCCCACAAATGCAAGTACCCAAGTGCATGCGGAATTATTATTTGCAGAGTACGACACACAGCTTCTAGGTTATCAGGAGCACGCTTGGCTGGCCGCGCGCCCGCATTCACTCATTTCGGCTTGTTTACCTTTGTTTGGGGCGCAATATTAAAAATGTCAACTAGTTGTCTCGGGTGCCTCAACCTTTGGTTCACTATGCTGCGGACCCGAAGTTGGTATTTACAGATAAGCGCCACAGAATTTTCTGACACATCAATTAAGTAAATAAAACGGAATCGTATTGGGATTGGCATATTTAAGGAGAGATGAAGTGTTTGAGATATGGACTTGTTATTTCTTGTGAAATGTTTGCTGGAATAAATGTATCGGTAGGCTCTTTTGTGGAAAAGGCTTTTTTTGGTATATCTACCGTAGTCACAATAATATGATATGTTACCATCACAGTTGTTAAACTGTACTGAATGTTAAGCATGATTTTTTAATATAGGTATTATCATCTGGGGGCCTACTCTGAAACTCCGAACGAACGAACTCACATCTATCCGTCTTTCTCACGCCACTGTGTGTTAAAATAATAGCAACAAAGACGCAAAGACTCGTTCGAACGAAATAAACTTCCAGAGTAACGCCTCTGGTGCCCTGTTCGCATTGTTACTAGGGTAACATCTTTATACTTATTTGAGGAGGATACAATATGGTAAAAACTATTTTTATTTTATTAATTTCAATAACAGTTAATTTCCCTGTAAAACATAAAAGTTAACAATATCTACGTACAACAACCAACCTTGCTTGCACTATATTTTCGTTAAAAGCACTATACATGCAAAACATTTTGCTAAAACGAGCTCAAGAATATCGTAAAAGCAGTACCAAACGAGAGAGCGCTACCCGAGTGAGTTCGTGAGGCAGTTATTGTTGCATTCATGACCGCGCTGATCAGGTCCCCGTATCTAAAATCTAAATTTAGAAGAGTGCATCGCGATCCTGCCTGACAGGAAGCCCGAAGCTCATTTCACGCCAGCCGCACTCATATTTTACACCATCCAAAATATCCGTACTACCCAGCAAAAACCTTCGCTGAACTTGCACAATAAATACTCCTTAACGCCACAACGTAAAGTCCAGTTTGCTTTGTACGCGCCGTGTTCGCTTTTATCTCGTTCTATAAACTAGTTTTGCCATAATGTATGCCTGCATGTAAGCTAGGACAAGGAATGAAAGTCGTTACACTGTATTTATGTAAGTTTTCTCCTCGGTGGTGTTGTCTAATAAATCTTCTAGGTTTAATGAAATTGAATTCCTTAATTGGATTGGGTAGTATGGAAGGACAAAATAATAAGTTGATTAATTTTGAAAATAACGACGCTTTGGGTACAAAAAATAATACCTTTAACGAAGTTCCACGAATACGGTACTTACACACTTTAGTATAGAGTGCTTTTCGACATAAAAGCAGATTAAAAACCTTGAAAATCGTGCATCGGAGGGTCACGACGTATTACGCCGTGCAGTAAACCGACTTATCTACCCTACTTATTTAGATAAATGGCAACTTCTTCCGTGGAATGCATCTATGAAAACGACTAGATAAGATTTTATGTTGCTGTAATATGTACAGCATCCGAAAGGGGCCCCGTTAAACGTTTGTAGTGCAAATAGATACACATCTCTTGTATTGGTGGAGAGTTTGGTCACTTAAGAGGAATCACACTGTTCCCACTGCTGGGGCACAGGCCTTCCCTATGAATGGAAGTTAAAAGGAAGAGTGGGTCATAACCCACTACGCTGGCCCAGAGTATTGGTGGGTATAACTAACTGCTACCGATTAGGACCAACGGCTTATAACGTGCCTTCCGAATCAAGGAGGAAGTCTAACCGCCTCCGTGTACTAGTGGTTCGGTCACCGGAATTAGATCCGGAGTTCCCGGGTTTCATCCCCAGGGGAGTACAAATTTGTGATCGGTTTGGTTGGTGGTAGGACTTTTTTCAAGTCTACTCGGCTAGCTACCACCATCTTATCAAAATCTGTAATCATAATACAACATTATTGTGTTCCGACAATTTATGGTAAGATAGTCAGCATCTCTGTGGTTGAGGATTCCAGTATGGAGAAAATAACAATCTATTTTATAGATTTTACATTGACGAAAATCATAACCAACAGCTTGTTTTTAAATAAATGACGGTATATATATGGACAATGGAATAAATATTCAATCAATCATTAATTGTGTGTGTTAAAAGGGAGTGTTAATTCACCTCTGCCTACCACTTCGGGGATATAGGCGTGATTTATGTATGTATGTAATCATTAATTGTTCGTTATATTTATGTAGGCCTCATGATAAATGAGGCACGAATGTAAATCATTATTATGAGGATGACTACTGACTTTAATTATCATTAAACGTCATCCTCATCGTCATCCCAGCATGTTGGTACCTCGCCCACCCCTAAACCCAACCTAGACAAACAACGTGGGCACAACTGCCGATAGTTCTTCGCGCAGTAAAACATGAACAGCAATAATGTTGCACGGATTCGAGCCCATGATTGTTCTCGTCAGGGAAAATATAGCAGTTATACACTTTTGACTAAAGGTGTCTGCTTTTTTGAATTGAACATCGAGACAGCGTTATACAAAGCCGTCAGTCAGTTATTGGGTCATTTTCGTACAGAGTTTACAAAAAACTTGCTTTGAATGAGACTAGCGAGGTCGAAACCAGACTTTGAAGGTAGAATATGTAAAATAATAATAATATTATTGGATTTAAACGTCAAAAAATAAATAAATATGGGAATAATTTTATTTTGTTCCTTATATGAAGAGATATTAAAAAAATATATTTAAAAAAAGAACATCCAGAGTTACTCTAAAATCTTAACTTTTTCTTTTGGTGCTTCAACTTTTGATATATATATATCAAAAGTTGGTATATATCTGGGCATCATTTTGGTCCAATCTGGTCAATCTCGTAATAATAACGTACTAAGTTTTCGAGATCGCAGGTCGAGCGCGCCAAAGGCACCGCGCTAGCGAGCTCCTCAGTAAGCCGTACAATATGTTAATTGGTAAAAAGAAAAGTAATGTGAGGTGTGTTGGCAGGTCGCCGCCCAGTGAGTAGGGCGGTGGCGAATGCGAGCATCACCTCAGTGTTGGTCCACTCTGCTCCCGGTGACCTACATCCGCGTTGGCACCGCTCACAATCGCCGCTTCAACTTAATTGTGCCGACACTCTGTGCTCTCCTAACGACTATGCTGCAATCGCCGATTTAAGGGGCCGCTCTGACCTGCGGGTGTGACCGTATCGGCACAGTATACCCAGAACAGTAGTTTATCTGCGGCCTGTCTGCGAGCTATTAGCCTACTCTTACGTGACGCTAGGGTTGTAACTAAAGCGGCGGCTGCGAGCGGGAACGAGCAGCGAGCGAAAGTGCAATCACCTTGCACACGCGCGATCACACCGAACCCTTATGCCCCAGTATTTAATGTCAAGACGTATTACTGTTCTGAATATACTGTGCTACAATCGGCCGATTTAAGGGGCCGCTTTGACCTGCGAGTGTGACCGTCTCGGTCGCGCCCGCCGCGGATGTCCCGCCCGGGTCAAACGACACTGTAGTCGCAGTGAAGATGACGTTATGCAAATGGTGGCTTTGCCCCGATCCGGTGTTTGTGCGGTGTGACTTTCGGGCACATAAAATTGTGGTTCACGTCGGCGGGTTAAGCAGCTCTCGTCTATCCATACTAATATTATAAAGTTGAAGAGTTTGTTTGGTTGGTTGAACGTGTTAATCTCAGAAACTACTGGTTGAAATTGAAAAATTTTTTTTTGTGTGGGATAGTCCATTTATTGAGGAAGGCTATAGGGTATATAACAACGGAAATTCACGCGAGCGACCCGCGGGCGACCACTTGTCTATACTAATATTATAACGCTGAAGAGTTTGTTTATTTGTTTGTATATAGTTGGTTGGTTGATTAAACGCGCTAATCTCAGAAATTACTGGTTCAAATTGAAAAATTTATTTTTGTGTTGGATAGTCCATTTAACGAGGAAGGCTATAGACTATATAACATCCGGCATTAACGCGAGCGAAGCCGCGGGCGACTACTAGTAGTAAATAAAGTAAAAAAGACACGTTGTCTGGGTGCGATGTTACGGGCGTATACATGTAATGAAAGGGGGGAACAATTTGCCTTTGTGACGGCGTCGTCCAATTACATTAATCTGGCGTGCTCGGGCCGCGGCGCCGCCACCGCCGCAAGCAACTTGATTAAAAATTCTATTAGTTGAAAAGCACAGACATCTCCTTAATAGATAAAGTGCACTTTGCACAGTTGCCGTGACTTACGCCTCAGATTTCGTTAACTCCGGGGAGTTTTATCACGGCCATGTAATGATTTTTATTTTTATTTCTATACTAGAAGGCTAGTTACTGGACAATCAAATAACTTGGTTAAACTTAAAATAAAATAAAAAAAACAACATACATACATAAATCACGCCTATATCTCCGAAGGGGTAGTCAGAGCTGAATTAGCACCCACGTTTCGCCAATTAGTTCAAATATTTTAAGAAGGCAATTAGATCTAAAGTCATTACGCGGCTCAAAATGTGCTCGTATTAAAATCAAAGAAATAACCGTCATATTTCGATTACCAGACTAACAAATTTCTATGTTACTATTATTAATAGTTTTTATTCAATAATTAATTCATTCAACATTACGTTACATAATACTACGTTACATAACACCCGACTACGAGGAAAGTGGAAATACCTATACCCTGGACAGAACGAACGTCTCGGCAGCTTTTATTCAAATTCTAAATTAACGATTTTCAAATTACAACGTTAAACCAATCATTCGGAAGCCGAATTTAAAAGATCATTTTAAGTGTAGTGCTAGGTCAATCATAATAACATCGCCGTTCAATCATCATAACATCAGCAATTCTTGTCTAACTGCCGCACTCAGAGACGTCAATGTATTTTATGTCAAAAATTTTCATTCAAATCTAGACAGACCCGGCAAGAATAGCGACTAGTTTTGAATTATCATTTTTTGACGTTAAGTACTCATCAACGTTATTTGACGTCTCTGAGTGCGGCAGTAAGCTCATCAGTGTCATCACCGCGCCGCCACAATTAGCCTCTAAAAAGCGGCGACACATTTCATCGTGATAACGAGCTTAGTTCTAAATTGCACGTCGGTGGTGCCACAGCTTTATCGTAGAGTGAGTTACGCGGCATAATGTCGGCAATTGAATTAAGCGAGCCGCGGCGTCGTCACCTTGCGGCATAATTGTTCCCACCAAAATCCGTGTAAAAACAACGCCGGGGCGAGCTGCTAATGGGCGCCCGGGGCGACACGGGCCCGTTGGCGAAACACAGCTTCGCACACTTACCTACGTACGGAGTCAAAGTCAAAGTTCAAGCCAGGGCCTAAGTGAAATGTTTTTTATGTAAATGGTGGTATGATTATAATAGTACGGTTACGCTATGTGCCGTGCTATTGCAGAGCAGAATAAATCTCTTCTGCGGGTATCGTACGAGACGAGGATATACCTCATACCAGGGAATGGACAGTAGCATTCATTGTGTATCCAAAAGTAAAAACGAACCTCGCATGAGAATAAACTTAGTTTTCGGCAATGAAAAAATCAGATCATAGAAAATAAAGAAAGTCAGATCAAAATAAAAAAAATAGCTAGAAGGTTGTAACTAAAACCACAACCATCTTGCTATTAAGGTTCTTCTACCCCGTACTGTTGTGGTGTTAACAGACGTATTCAAAGCCAATAACCTACCTACTGATACATTCAAATAGACCATGTTATTTCCAGCATAGTTATGTTAATAAGCCAATATTAATGCAATATAGGCGCTGAAAATTAAATTTGTGCTCGAGGTAGAAAGGACGGCCGATATTTACGAATAATTAGTTCGAATAACGTAAAATAATAACGGCCGATTTAATAATAATGTTCATTCTTACGTTAGAACTAGAAAAACATGTTATCAGTAACAATAAATCAACGTGTGGATTCGAACCTGAAAAAGAACTAAGAATCCTCACTGGGTTCCGTTGAACGATGTGTATCTTACGCTAGGGTTATCACATTACCTATTTATTCACGTCTGGCAATTTTTTAATTAATATAAATTATTTATACTCGTTGTTCCTTATGGAATTTGTAGCCAAAGTCCACCTGGGCTTTGTAAGAACTTTTAACAGATTCTCGTTTTTTCATTTCCCTTAATAAAATTTTCTTTTCGAGTAAAAAATTAGGTTATGAAGAAAAGTTGCTATTACACAACAATATATAAACTGGAATGTCGAATTCAATCGCACTGGGAGTACCTCGCTGGAGGTTTAGTAAGTTAATAATATTATAATACATCAATAACAACATTAGCGTAGATTAAGCTGCCATTAAGTAAGCATTATGTAAGCTGTCACATTTAAAATCCTTGAATAGTTAAAAAAATTAAAATTATAAATTTTTCTGTTAGATATCTGTAATAAAGTTATTATTAAGTCTAAGCTCAGTCCAAATTGAACTTCTGATATAAAACTTGTGAGTCACATTATAACAAGGAAAAAAATATTTATATTTAGAACATTTATTCAAATAATGTTTAAATAAAAAAAAAACAGATCAAATCTAAAAATAAATCCCTTAAGAGAAACGTGTTTTTACAGATTCCACTAAATAAAAATGGGTTCTTACCAATTTAAGCTTAGTATTTTATCGTTATAAAATGTTTTAAACAAGGTTGACATCCCTAATGTAGGTCAGTCCAAGAGATTTATCCCTGGCGTATCTCCGCCACATCTCGGCAAGGAGCGGCGACGCGAAAAAACTCAAACGTACCCGACTTTGTAGTCGTTAGGTCGGAAGAACAACATATATTGTAAAGCCGTTGACAGATTAAAACGAAAATGTTTCAGAGTTTTAATACTTCATCCATACATTAATCACGCCTATTTATCCCCGAAAGGGATAGACAGAGGTGAATTATCCCCCGCTAGTACATACATACATAAATCACGCCTATATCCCTAAAGGGGTAGGCAGAGGTGAACCAGCACCCACGTTTCGCCAATTATGTTAGGTCCCATGTAATAGGTGGCGAGCCTGTTGCCATTTATCGGGCACAAAAGTCGCAGTACATTGCTATTGCTAGGTGGTTTATTAAGAACGCTGCTGCCCATTCCTCATCATTGATTTATCCTTAGTCGCCTTGTACGACACCCACGGGAGAGATTTGGGGTGGTGACAATTGTATACTACTCTGCCGTCACCACACGGCTGTACTAGGTGGTTTATATTTATATGTGCCGTGTGGCGACGAAAGAGAAGATTGCAATTGTCAGCACTCCCAATCTCTCCCGCGGGTGTCGTACAGAGCGACTAAAGACTAAAAAACAGCAAACAACGGCAGCTTTCAGTTCCATCATTGTTCAATTAGTCTACTTTCAATTTCAATAAATATTTTAGCTAAATGTTAACCGAGAATCGAATGTTTTTTCACTAATGGACGGGCGATTATGTTAACCATCAGTTTTTTGACAAGTTTATCATATGGAAGAACAGTCAAAAACTGCCGGTTATCTTTTAATTATTTACGTGTTTGTTTTACGTGTTGGTGATGGTTAGTGAACTCGAGCCTTAAAAGAGATCGCAATTTGGTTTCAAAAAGGTTCGACTAAAAGAACACGACGAAAACGGAACCTTAGCACAAGGCGGCTATCTCAAACGTTGGCTAAGCGTTTACCGAAGAATTGTTCTTTTTAAACACATAAAGAGCTCCTTCTGGAACCCGCCGACACTTGGGTGTGGACTCAGTAAATACTCGGACATTGTTTGTGCAGAGCGAAGCGGAGACCAGATTTACTTAATTATGTAGTGTTGGGTGGCGCTTACGTTATAAACCGACTTTTCTACTAAAATACGGCTGCGTACTTAGACGAAAATTATGTTAATATTTATCAGCGGCTGGTTCTGTTCTGGTTAAGTGCCTAGATGGACCTGCTACCGGCTTAGAAGTTTCGTGTTAGAAATGTAATGTTTGTGTGATGAACGGATATTTAAATGTTGAGTCATTTTTGGTTATTTTTTATACTAAATATCTACACAATATGCCTACAGCCGGGATCACTGGTTTGGTTGAATGGTAAGATCTTTATATATTTTTCCCGAATTTGCTTATGTACCTAGTGCATTTCCAATAATTATAATTATATATCTAATTACTATGTATATTAAAATTTGTACGTGGTATCATATGGACTTGGTATCATCATGCATCATGTTAAACAAGTCCATATGATACTTACTTTGGGCTAAATGGTGTAAGAAATACTTATTTATTCAACTTCGCTCATGGGCACTGAACTAGAATGGCAACAAATAATTGAATGTATTGAAAACCGACGATTGATTCTATTAAATATATAATAGCTTGTGGGTCCGCCTTCCCGTCTCACAAAGAGTTGTCTTTTTGGAATGTGCCAAGCCATTATTGTTAGCGCGTCCTGTTCTTCCGCTACTGTAGACTGCCACTAAGCCACTTTGTAGACCGCAGCTTCACAGGGAATAATAAATTATCGGAATTGAGAAAACTTTCTTTCTTTTAATGGCGCGTCTACGGTATTTCTTCTTTTGTGAATATTTGGCACCTGGGGGCCTACCGCCTAATTCGATTGCTGATGATAGCTTTAAAGCAATGCATTTCTTACGGTTATAATTTTAGCTAGCAACCATCTTGAATTTTAAGGCGGTACGGATTTTATTTCAAATTCATACAAAATCATCTGGTGATCATTCGTTCAAAGCTATTGCTCATAGTTTAAGTAAATTTGGTGCGACATGACAGCATGACGTCATAAACTATAGCTTTTGCTTCAGCAATCGAGTTAGGTAGTAGGCCCCCTGCTCTTAAGTTAAGAGATAGCATGCCTTGTCAATTTCTGGAAAGGTAATCGTAGGTGGTAAAACCAATGCTATAATAACGACAATGTAAAAAGAACATCATAAACTAGTGTAGTTAGGATATTAGCAAATTAATCGATCGAATAATGCTTATTGGATGTTTATCAACATTTGGTGGATTGAAATGGTAGAGATTATTACTGACGTCGACTGATCTATTAATTCATTAGATTTATGGCGATCGGCGCAATATTGTAGTGAATTCCTAAAATCCTAAATTAGAATATGAAATATTATATTTATATCTATCTATTAGTATCGGCCGTGGGGTGATATCAAAGCAAAACACAATTGTTACTTCTACTAATATCTCCCGCGGCTGTCCAATTATTATGAAATATGACAGTTTGTGATAATTTGATGCGATGATTGACTATTCCTTCAGATGTAATATTACTTATTCACATAAATAAATTAATAAAAATAAGAGAAAACAAGATTATACGGAATATTTCGTCCCATCTTGGGTATTAACATAATGGGCCTGATCTGAAAGCACTCGGCAAGATTAAATGTAAGTCGGTACAATCAGAGCCATCCCTTTCGCTCGCTAGCCAAATCGAATCAAGTTAGCAATAATTGTAGCTGTGTGGGGTGTTGTTTCAAGTATAACTCTTGCTGTACTTATTTATAAGCCAGCCGTGTGGTGACGGCAGAGTAGAATACAATTGTCACCACCCCAAATCTCTCCCGTGGGTGTCGTACAAGGCGACTAAGGATAAATCAGTGATGAGGAATGGGCAGCAGCGTTCCTCTTATACCATCTAGCTATGTACCTACTGCGACTTTTGTGCCCGATAAATGGCAATAGGCTCGCCATCTATTACATGGGACCTAACATAACTGGCGAAACGTGGGTGCTAGTTCACCTCTGCCTACCCCTTCGGGGATATAGGCGTGATTTATGTATGTATGTATAAAATTATTCTCATTTGCGATATAATGCACCACATGCGGAAGCGACGATTCCCTGTGGCCATTTAAAGTTTGAAGAAAAAAGAATAATAAGAGAAGCGACGCGTGCGCCTTTAAGCAAGCGCCACAATTTATCTTTAACTCATTGTGTTTATTCTTATTTTTAAAAAGCTTACACTTGAATTGCAACTTCAGTAAATTCTTCCCATTCTTTGAAAGCTCCAATGGCCAAGTAAGGAATTTTGATACACGTAAAAAAGCCCAGTGTTATTCATTCCGAGTGACATCTGCACTTGACCAAATTGCGTAATTTGTATTTTGCTGCAACCAAGTCCACTACCGGTTGAATACCGCAGCGATTACAGCGCTAATGAACTCATTGTTTGACTATCTAACGAACTGTGTACACCAATTTATACGAGCGTGGCGGGGACGCGTCACGGCCTCTAATTAATAAGCTGATTTATTAATTGTAAAATATACCCCTAAGATACCACCGCGGCGCCAAATTGCGTTATAAATTAATTTTCACTAAATAGGCAATACGGGCGAGTGCGGTTAAAATGTAAATCCAATCCATAATAACGGGGTGAAGTATCGCGCGACGCCAGCGCTGACGACCGCATTATGTAGATAGCATCACCGGTTAAATACCGCAACAAGTAAACAGCCGAAGTTGACTCGCACTGTGCCCTGTCAAACAGAGTTAAATGAATCAATTTTACAATTTAAATTGCACAAAGGAATCTCGATGTATCGGTATAGAAAGAACCAAAGCGGTTAAACATACGCACGGGGCACACATGTCCAATGCCGCTTTGTGTTCCGACATAACGTGGTTTTAGATCGATGGCACAAGGCTTAAAGGGGGCTTATGTTAAAATCACACTAAAGTCAGTCTTACAAAAGACGTCTCTTGGCTTAAATATTAATGTTTTGTAATAAGAGTGAGGGAAATCTGTTGTGAGACGAACTGACCTCTGTTTTCACCGAAAGGTGTGTAGGATACATCTCTGTCTCTCCTACGGGTGACGTTCGAATACACTGAGTGTTCAATAAATTATTTCGGGAAATTAACGGCAGCGTTTCTCTGACAATATTTCGACAAATGTATTTGGCGGATGGACTTTTATTAATTTATTTGAAAGCAGTATCTGTTATAAAATAAATAAACATTGGTATACGTATCATACCTATACATATGTATACGAACGGTTTGGTCGAATGTCCATCCTTTTGGCCCGGGTTCTAGTACTGGTAGGAGGAACTGCATTTTGTGATGTACATGTATAGACTTTTTGGCTTTGTTATTATGTTTCGCATATCTACTAATTACCATAATACAAGCGTTTTAGCTTTTTTTAGTGCTCTAAGCAATGATCTCTACAAATTAAGTTTCAACGTACAATGGAGTGTAATATTTAATAAGATACTAAATTACCTGACTGATGGACAACTTATTTAATTGTATGCCCTGTGCATGTAAGCTTTAAATATTTATCTACATTAATTAAATTTCGTAACTTCCTGTGACATGTTACGCGACACGGGAGTCCACTCTAACATTGTGACTGTACGAACGACCACTGTGATAGATTTATAGAGGTTGGGGTACACCACAGACCCTCATCGGTTTTGCAGCACTTATTGACCCTTTTACCTTTAGACGTACAACCAATATCATATAAGGTCAACCTAAACCGTGAATTTAACTGATTTTCCACTTTAATGTATACGAGGTTGAGAATAAAATTGATTGAACTTGATGCGCGTGTGTCTGTTGCTAAGCGGTACTTTCTGAAGAGCAAAGGTCAAGGTGGATGGATGCCTGCACAGTGGTTAACTTAAGGGGGTGTTGTGTATTCAGGCCGCCTATTATGTCCAATAAATAGTCATTAAAAGATATATCTGGTGGAAATTTTAATATGTTTAAGTAGTGGCCGTTGTAAATCGTTTCGAGGCGGGCGAGTCGGTCACGTGAGGTTGCGTGCGCGCCGCGGGACCACCTGCCAATAGCCGACTGTACCCATTAAAATTAGGTTCAGTTCAAATTGCCGCATTTGTTTTTAAGCAAAATATGTATCTAGATCGCTGGGTGGCATTTCGGCGAATCCAAATTTTCGAATGCGCGTGCACTGTGCAGCACGGAAATGGTGACAAATGAGATTTCTAAATATTTAAAAACAGAAGCCAGGACGGCTTCTGTTTCTAAATATTTATAAAATAGTAGTAAACATGGTATAGCTATTCCGCGTTTTGTCTTCGTTTCACAAACATGATTTTGAATGCGAGGAATGAGGACATTGTCTGTAGCAGACAAATTTAGACCCCTATGGCGGGTATTTTAAGAAATAAATTGGAAAATATAACAATTTACTCATAATAGGCTTCTTCTTGTTTCAGATAACATTCGCGAGTTTTCTTGTGGTAATCTTTTTTACCGAACTCTTTATATGAATGAAGAGAGAAATATATTATACGTTGGTGCTATGTAAGTATACATTACATATCTATTTTTAACTATTATATAATATTTTTAACTTTGACAGTTTAATTACGGAACATTAAACAAGCACAAATAATTTATAGCTCAAATTGTAAGTATTTAAATATTTTCATATTGTATATCGTACCAATATATTGCATTTCATATTACATTTCTCAAGTGTACGCAAATGATGTTTTTGATTTGTGAATATAAAATACAATATATTGATAAACCTCATTTAAAATTCAAAATGTCTTGCTTGCTTCAATTTAAAATGTCTTGCATTTTGACATTTTTACTTGTCGATTGTGAGTTCGAAGTAGCTTACTTTGCAGTTCAATTGACATATATTTCATATTACAACTGTCAAATGATCTGCGAAGGAAGCTACTCAGAACTTACTTGTCGATTGTGAAACAGGCCCTTTAATATCATAAATAAAATACATACATACATACATAATTCACGCCAATATCCCCGAAGGGGTAGGCAGAGGTGAACTAGCACCAACGCTTCGCCAATTAGGCTAGGTCCCATGTAATAGGTGGCGAGCCTATTGCCATTTATCGGGCACAAAAGTCGCAGTACTTTGCAAGTTGGTAGGTATAAGAGGAATGCTGCTGCCCATTCCTCATCACTAATTTATCCTTAGTCGCCTTCTACGACACCCACGGGAGAGGTTTGGGGTGGTGACAATTGTATTCTACTCTGCCGTCACCACACGGCCAGTAAATAAAATACATATCATTTTATACTATATCGTATTTATTTGCACATATTTAGTGGAAGAAACGAATATAAAATGTGAAAGAAGTAGAAAAATAGTCCTACTAATACTCCGAAGGGAAAGAACTTTGTTTTGTAAGCGAGTTTTTGGGTTGTTTGCGTCTTGTATCCTATGACAATAAAAGTCATCTTGTCAGAACGTTTATTCTGATACAAATATAAATATAAGAAGAGCCCACCACTGCTTTCTTGACAAGAAATACTGTAATTACAGATAAAGGAAACACTGATAGCGAAGAGGAAATTATTTCACTAAGTGGCGTAATGTGGACGGGCCGACTATTCTGCGTAATTTATACGGCCCGCTGAGCGGGACTTGTGCAAATAAAATAAATAGAATGGTCGCATTCAGCGCATATGCTCCTCTGGCCACAAAAAGTGGCATTCGTTCCATTCCGCTGCGGATTGTCTAGTTACTCTTGCTACAGTATTCCTTTTATTTTCCCACAATTTAAACGCAGCTGTGTGAGATTTTTTCGCGCAAGACACTTTATTGTTTTTAATTTATTTACGGTGCTTTTTTCATCACAGGGATCGTGTGTTCAAGCTTAACATGACAGATATTAGTCAGTCGCATTGTGAGGTAAGTCGATTTTTATAGCGAGCATGAAACATTACAATAGACCACTTGATTTTATTTGAGACTTTACTATTTCATGATTTTAATTTTTAAAAATTACATGTACATTCTGTGTTATTTGTATGTAAGTGATATTTTGCCTGATCTATGTAATTGTTTTATATACATACATAAATCACGCCTATATCCCCGAAGGGGTAGGCAGAGGTGAACTAGCACCCATGTTTCGCCAAATATGTTAAGTCCCATGTAATAGGTGGCGAGCCTATTGCCATTTATCGGGCATAAAAGTCGCAGTACATTGCCAGGTGGTATAAGAGGAACGCTGCTGCCCATTCCTCATAACTGATTTATCCTTTGTCGCCTTGTACGACACCCACGGGAGAGATTTGGGGTGGTGACAATTGTATTCTACTCTGCCGTCACAACACGGCTGATTGTTTTATATACACTTATATATTTTATTGTAGTGTGTGATTCCATAAAAAAATTAAAATTACTTTCCTTATAAGAGAATTGTAAGGTTAGTAAGATATTTGCTGATTAGGTTCCACCGTCAGCTCTCAAAAAAGCATAGTAAAAAGGAACGGAAAGACAATAATAATTACTTAAATTATTGACCAGGACCAGGATTTTGCTATAATAGTGGCAAGTTTATTATGTTTAATTAAAGATGTAACTATAAATATCGCTATAAATATCGTTAATAACCAACACTCTCTTGTCTATTCTATATTATTATAAGTTTAAAAAGAGCTAAAAGAGTTGTAAGTTTAAAAAGAGCTTTCAGCCCTTTTTTAGTAAGTGTAATTCATCATTGACCTTTTAGACCTGAAGAAGCTCAAATGCCACTTTTCTGGTCCTACACTGGATTTTAAATGCTCACACGAGGCTTACCTGCCTTTCCACACCTAAGTGTCATAACCCTTTGAAAGGCGAAACCCTTACGTAAGCGCTGCATTTATACTTGCAAATTTCACTTCATATTAAGTCTGAAAGAAAAACAAGGAATAAACATGACGTAACGATAACTCAAAAATACATACTTAAAGTAGATTTTTTGACCTAGCCTAAGGAGGCTGTCTATGTTCCAAGGTTCATTTTAAACTTTTATTTCTGCCAAAGCTATTAATGAACTCATTACTGATTCAAGTTTTTTTTTCAAACAATTGGTCTCATTTGCAAGTAAAAATGTAAGCCTTTTCAAGGTGCGTAATGACCTCATTATCTTTTCAGGAGTACAATGTTTTTTAGGAGTATAATTTATGCCTGAGTCAATGACCTTGTCTGTGTCATATGATTGTGAAGGTTTGTAATGAAAATGAGAAGCGACTGTCTTGTATCCGAATCGGGTGAACTACCGAGGAATGCTGCAAGCTCTGAGATTTGTTACCTTCTTGAATTGCTCACAATCATAAGGCACCAGGCATATATAATACATACATACATATTGACGGCCGCCTTGGTCGAATGCTCAGATTGCTGGGTATTTGCCAAGAGGTTCCGGGTTCGAATCCTGGTAGGGGCAAACTTTGTGATGACCACAAATGTTTTTTTCCGAGTCATAGTTGTGTATATGTTTATGTAGTATATTTTCAACATTTTTATACATTGTTATATTTAAAATATGTCCGTCATCTAGGATCCATAACACAAGTGCTTAGGTTTCTTACTTTGGACTAGATGATAGATGTGTAAAAATATTAATTTATTATTTTTATTGTGTTCGCTTCCATTGTGTCCGTTATTAATGTTATTAATGACAGTAACATGTCCAACAGAGAGATGCATTGCTGCTGGAAGCAAGTAACGTGGCTCGGTGCGTCAGTAAAGGAAAATCGGAACCGTTCGAGTGTCGGAACCACGTCCGAGTGTTGCAGCCTGTTGGGGATGGCGAACGGCTCTACATATGCGGCACCAATGCGCACAGTCCCAAGGATTGGGTCGTATATGTCAGTATTTACATATTCTCCTTTTTAGTGCAAATCGATCGATCGTCAGTCAATACTTTTATTGGACGTCGATCGATTGGTATGGTTCAGAATTGTTAAAGTAAAAGATTATTCGATTTATGATTACCATTATTCGTCGATTAAGAATCGGTCGATTGTGGTAATACTTTTAGTACAATACCACACCAATCGATCGATGTCACCAATCGACCATCGACCGATTGATGTGGTAACACCCTTATTTTTCATAGCCGCCGGCTAACGTTTTATGCTTCTTTGCTCACACTATTAAAAAAATAGTAGATAAAAAATAATGACGAAATTTAAAGACGTAAAACAAACCTAACATCAACCCGTCTGGCTTAACCGTGGCTTAGTATCCAAATTACACCTTTTTTAAGGATAGAGCAATGGCCAGCAGTTGGACATAATTATATAAGTAGCGGGTGGTAAATGACTCACGAACAAATTTTTGAATCGACGCCGACGCATAGAACTTCTATGCGTCGGCGTCGATTCAAAAATTCTTATTATTCTTCTCTTCTTCTTTTTTTACCTGTAGTACTCTAACCCCCGAATACAGAAACGCTACTAATATTTAAAACACTGCTTATAAACTTAAGTTTACAATATCTGTCAGAATTTGTATGGAAAAATGACAATTTTGAAAATACTCAAATGTTAAGCAGGATTCAAACTTTGAGTAGTGATTCTGTATTTGGGGCCAAGTATCACTATTAAGTAGTATTATTACGGCTCCCATATCTTTAACAGACTAAAAGGGTACCTTTAATTTGGTACACGAGTTCGCATGTAACGAACACGTAAGTAATATCTTACCTATCGTAGTTGTAGAAGGTAACTCAATTTCTGAATATATTGCCATTAGTTTCTGAAGCTGAAAATTGCCAACAAAGGGGAGAATTGCCAATATAAATTTGTCTATTCACTAAACCGTGAAGTATGCATTAGGAAGAGTATGGATATGGAGTATATTAAGCAACATATTTTTTATATCTTGTAATTATCCTTTATTAGTGAAATAATATACTGTATTTTATTTGATAAAGACAAAGTATTTAGTATCGAGATGGATTTGGTGGGATTGCACATTACGCCGCGTGGTGACGGCAGCATGTGATTTATAATGTTACGGAGTAATAAAGTGTTTAAGTAAGTTCTTTAGATATTTGAATACCTACTGTTTTCTGTAAAAATGTTCTGGTTGGCCGAGGATTGCGGATGACGCGGATTCGATTCCTAACATCGGGACATAGTTTTTCGAAGTGCTTTTTACCCTTCTAATTATGTTAATTATTATTATAGAAAATATTGTAGAAGATTGACTACTATTGACTCCTTGTCCTACTATTGACTCAAGATACAAGTTCGCGACCTGTCTGCGGACTTGCCGCGGACTATTACTATAGTCCGACTAGGTGGGAAAACTCGCTCCTCCCCGCATCACCTGCAACATCTAGCTAGAGTGTCCCATCCCTGCCACCGTCTCTCATACCGCAGAAAGGTCGCGAACTTGTTGGACTATAAGACTCCGTTCAGACGTCCGCGCGGGTGAGACGCGGTTCATTAATAGCAAGCCTTTTAAGTTGAGTCAGCTAGCTTACCCAATCTTCATTTCAACAGCTAAACCTAACCCACTTGCCCCGACACGAGTACATACCCGGAGTGGGTCTTGGGGTGGCCAAATGCCCTTACGACCCAGCGGACAACAGCACAGCGGTCTGGGTGACCGAGGGCAACCCTGGGGGCTTGCCCGCCCTCTACGCGGGGACCAACGCGGAGTTCACGAAAGCGGACCCAGTCATCTTCAGAAACGATTTGTTCGACTTCAGGACGGGGCAAAAGAAGTTCAATTTTAAGAGGACGTTGAAATACGATTCCAAGTGGTTGGATAGTAAGTGATTCTTTTGGTGTTTACTAGTGGTAAATAGTAATATTATTCCGATCATTTGCCTCATCAAGTGCCTCAAAAAAGAACTTGGTGTTATTATAAAAAGTGTTTATATCTTATGTTGTCCCTTTTTAATCAATATATAGTAAATTACAGTGAAAGCATCTGATTCAAACATTTTTAAACGAAACACTTCTTAAACACTTTTTGTAATACAACTCTTCCAAAATTAGGCTTCTACAGGTCGTAGTAGAGAACACTCACAGCGGGCACACTGCCCCTTATATATAAAAGCGAGCACACTGCCCCCTGCACCCCATAATATATAAAATTGTTTTAAAAGATGGCAGTTTTAAAGTAGATAAATTCCCATTCAGAACACTCGTTGTGAGAGCTGCAGGTGGAAATTACCCGCTTAGGGTCAACTTCCCCTACGATGCTAACAAATGTGTAGTCACCTTAACAAATAAACAAACCGACTTTTATTTTGTGAGTTCTTTGGCCGTTTTCGAGAGCTTTGCAACTATAGACTGCTTTCCTCATCCTCATCATCAACAACCCTTTATTGTCCCCACTACTGGGGCACCGGCCTTCCCTATGGATGGAGGAATATAGGGAGATTGAGCCATATCCACCACGCTGGTCCAGTGCGGGTTGGTGGGTATTAACGACTACCGATGGAGCTGAGACTAATGGCTTAACGTGTCTTCCGAAGCACGGAGCAACTTGAGATAATACATTTTTAGTCACCCATCCAATGAACGGCTAATCGCAGGCCAAGCGCGCTATGCCACTGCGCTAGCGACTGACTGCTTTCCTGTTTAATATTTTAGCAAATAAAAGTACCCTTCAGAACAGATAAAGAGACGGCGCTTCTTTTGTTTCAGAAACGAATTTCGTCGGGTCCTTCGACGTTGGTGAATACGTTCTGTTTTTCTTTCGGGAGACCGCGGTCGAGTTCATGAATTGTGGCAAAGCGGTCTACTCGAGGGTGGCCAGGGTTTGCAAACACGACACCGGAGGCAAACACATACTGAGCCAGAACTGGGCCACTTATCTTAAGGCCAGGCTCAATTGTAGCATACCAGGAGAATTCCCTTTTTACTTTGATGAAATACGTAAGTCATTTAATTCTTATTATATTTTAGCATTAAATATCTAATTATAAGAGCTAATATTTTTTTGTTGTGGCTTGTTTTTATAGCGTTTATAGTACAAAATATTAAGGTTAATTGATAATGATTATAGCCAATAGACAAAAATTTTGTATAAATATTGAAATACAACTAACTATGCCCACCTATACATCTACATAACTTACACTACCTTACTCTACTATTACACTAACTAACGCTAATACTACTTTAACTTAAATACTTTTGCTAAAATTCAATATAATTTAAATTACATATTAACATAACAGGGCAAGTAATTCTGTTCAATAAGATTAAGCTATAGAAACATCTTAATGCATTATATAGGTATGCTAATGCCATGCAACTTAAATTTCTTATCATCATTATATAGATTAGCGTCTAGTTTTATATTTTAAATCAAATGGTCTGTGCGATATACCAAGTAGTAAGACGAACATTAAGATATAATGTTGATGTTATTATATGTAGCATGCAGCCGTAATGAAAATGTTTAGTTAAAACCGTTATGTAGTTGAGCTAATAGGAAACAGACGATAGATCGCCGACTAAATGACGTCTATCGAATTAATTGAGTTAGTTACTCCACCTTAACGACTATACGATGACTATCAAGTTTCTCGTTTTAAAATTACAACTCCCTAGAATTGTAGGAGGCGCACCCATTTGAACATGATACGTGGTCCATTAATTCGTTAAGTTCAGTTAAAATATTAGTAAAAGTTAATTAACCACGGGAATTCCATAAGTTTGATAAAATTCCAATTGAGCTGTGACGTGAAACTGAATGTAGAAGAGAGATATTGGAACAAGTTGTTTCTTAATTGTCTAAGCGCATTTAAGTAATGTGCTATTTAAGCTGTCAGTGTAATATACTACTTTAGGGCAAATAGCTTCGTTTGGGAAATAAAGTGGGTATTTTGGATAGATACACATTAGACAAACGATAAGAATTGGACGTAGAAATCTTTACAAATTTGTAGCGACTAATGACCAGAAATTTAATTTATTTAATTTATTTTGGATTAGAATATAATTTTGAAATGGAATAAAATATCTCCTGACACAAAAATTGCTTTAGAAATAAACACCTTCTTTATGAGAAATAGGCACCTTCTTTGGTCTTCCATTACCAGACGTAAGTAGTAGTTCATTTGTTTTTCCTACAGAAAGCGTGTACCAAATGCCGGGGGATCCTAGCAAGTTTTACGCGGCATTTACAACCGGTGCTAGCGACGGCTTAGTTGGATCTGCCATCTGCACATACACCATGGAGGATATACAAGAAGCATTTGGAGGAAGATTCAAGGAACAGGTACTTAATGCTAATAGGTGTCTTTCATCATCATCTTCTATCACATTTCGTTAGGGGTCAGTGCAGTATATTTTTTCTTCCAATCACTCCTGCCTGTCATTACCTCATTTGCTCCAATAACTAAATTTATTAAGAAATAGCAAAACAATGTGAAATACATTACAAAAGCCCCATGGGATTTTTGATGTGCTCACATACAAAAGTTCCTACAATATTATAATTCTTATGTAAAGAGTAGCAGTCCAGCGTCTACCTCAAAAACAAAATGTACTAAGTATAAATAAAGTCTTATATTTTTATCCCTTTATAAATTGACAGTAGGTACGTATCAATTAGGGATTACGTGCAATGCGTCACTTGAAATATTAAATGCTATGTTAAAAGGAAACTTTAATAAACATATAAAGATATTTCAAATTGCAATGAATACTACAACGTTGCTTAATATGCTATAACCACTATGAAACAATTTTTGCCGCATTTCCGAAGAAATTGGGTCAAATCCGTGCACTAAATAATTATATTGCTTCATTGCTGTTATTACATTGTTCTTGATTTAAATGCGCATATCCATCTACCACCGCAGGGCTGTTTTATGATATACGAAGGGCGTTAAGATGAATACTTCTGACAAGACCGATACTATAATCACCAATACTCGGTAAAATAGATAAGATATAATATGACCAGCCGTGTGGTGACGGCAGAGTAGAATACAATTGTCACCACCCCAAATCTCTCCCGTGGGTGTCGTACAAGGCGACTAAGGATAAATTAGTGATGAGGAATGGGCAGCAGCGTTCCTCTTATACCACCTAGCAATAGCAATATACTGCGACTTTTGTGCCCGATAAATGGCAATAGGCTCGCCACCTATTACATGGGACCTAACATAACTGGCGAAACGTGGGTGCTAGTTCACCTCTGCCTACCCCTTCGGGGATATAGGCGTGATTTATGTATGTATGTATAATATGACCTCCATGCTGGCCTGGGAGCAAAGAAAATAACGTAAAATTGTGTGAACGTCTGAGGAACTCCTTTTGCGATGTTTTAAAAACAATATCGATAATAAATCTATAAATGCTCGAAGTATTCCGTCTCATTACCCAGATATTATGCTTCCGTCCCTTGCCATTAAAACCATTCATGCGATCCTGATCTCCGAAATATTCCTGTATCCCTGTATTCGTTCTACCATCTAATCCCTAAAAGAGAGTGATTTGATGATTGGGTGACTTGATGACGTATGATCGATATCGATGGAAGGGGAAACATACTGCGCCGAACCCAGATAGCCTGGGAACAGGGCAGGAAGATGAGGACTAGATATACTACACTGCACTCCTTCTTTGCCTACAATTATTTAAAGCTAAATCATTTATTTTATATTATAGCCATTTGGTCCTCATATATTTTACATCGGTAGAATATTCGCGGAAAATTCCGCAACTGAGGGATACGTCTAATAAAATTCAAATGAAATTATAATTGTTTCCTAATTAGAGCTTCATTTCTATTTAAGTTCACGATATCACGTCAATGGACTATACGTCACACGTAGAGATTTATGGCGTTATTATTCTTCTTTTACTTTGTAGGTCAAATGCGAGCATCGTTAACTTTATAGGTTAATTCACTCTACCGGCATAATGAAGTTAGAGCAAAAGGTTTAATTTATGTTCCGGACGTTAGCCTATTATGTAAACATTTTAATAATTTCGAGTGTTAATTCATAGGACTATAATTATTTATAAATAATGTTGATCGTCTTACAAAACGGGCAGCGGACTTCAAATAAAGCGTCAGGGGGATCACCATAGTAGGGCTTAAATTTTCGGTTCTTTGGTACACTTAGGCTGCATACCAAATTGTACCAAAGAACTTGTGCTTGCGTGATTGCAATGTTGAGTCTTTGTTGTGTTAATAAGAACGAAAATCGTATCTAAGGTTTTAGTGCGCGTACGGTGAACGCGTCCTTATGGTAGTGTCACACGTACTTCTAGTGTAATCTAGAAGACTATAAGTCAACCTTACCTTCTTGGTAATACAGGCGACGTCAAGCTCTGCGTGGCTTCCCGTGCTGCGAGCGCGCGTCCCCGAGCCGAGGCCCGGCACCTGCGTGAATAACACAGAAGCACTCCCCGACAACGTGTTGAATTTCATCAGGTGAGTAGGTATCTATACTAATATTATAAAGCTGAAAAGTTTGTTTGTTTGTTTGGTTGGTTAAACGCGCTAATCTCAGAAACTACTGGTTGAAATTGAAAATTTTTTTTTGTGTTGAATAGTCCATTTACTGAGGAAGGCTGTAGGCTATATAACAACCGACATTAAGCCAAGCGAGCGAAGCCGCGGGCGACTACTAGTATTAACGGTTGACCAATTTGGCAAGACTAATGTAATGTAAACCTTGATGCCCTATCTACCGTATGGTTACGGCGAAGTAGAATAAGATTGTTACTACCCCAATGTCTTTGATTTACTAGACAGCTTATATTTATTAAACTGCCATCATAACCCAAAAACCAGTGTCTCAAAAATCCTAAATCATTTTAATTTAAACTACTTAAAAATTACATACAACATTAATATTATGTCTATACATTGTCAAGTTTAATGCTATTAATAGATACATGACTACTATCCTTTATCATCATCCTTTTATGTATGTACGAAGCATTAATTGTTTATTACATAACGTTTTTTAATAGATAGAATTATTTACGATATATGCATTAAGGCATTGCTACTGTGTTCATTCACCTCGTTTAATACACAACTGAGCAACCTTCGGTTACAGTGCCAAAGCTTTTAGTTTAATTGAGTTGTACGTATCTAGTGCTAAACACACAGCTTCAGAGTAGCAATCGAAGGGTTCAAACGTTCGTCTCGCACCCGAGAGAAGTCCCAATAAGACTTCGCATTAGCTCCACGACGCGGGTGCCGGTAATTGGGTCACACTCGCGCGGTGTAATTGATGATGCGGTGAAATCCACACCTTCGGAATGTTGGTCTTTGCTTAACTCCGTTTTCTTTTCTTGGTAAACTTAAGCTGTTAAAATTCTTAATCCTATCCTCCTCCTATATATGAGATCGCGTCGGCGTCAATTTTTAATTGATTTGGCTTCATGCAATATTCTTTATATCCTTGTACAGTTCCAAAGTGTCAAATACCACCAATCAATTGTCAACCTGAACCAGAAAATGGATTGAGAAAATTGGACATTGTCTGCCTTATTATTTAAAAAACATGGACTAAAGTTAAGTTTAAAACTGATGCTGTCACTTTTATTTGCTGAAGAGTTAGCATAAATTTTAAACCACGACTAACTTTATTGTCCGTGTTTTATATTATGGGGGATTGTGATTACCTGACGCGCTGTTTTATGTACAAACTTTTTACAACGCGGAGTATTGCGAGTAAATTGAATTTCTTAGCAAATTTCGAATTTGCATGATTACTCGTAGATGCAAGAAATTGCGTATCACTCGTCTATAAATTAGGTTTATTTTTTCATAAGTAGTTAGCCACGATACAATGGTTCAAGATTTATTTTATTTCCTAGATCACATCCTCTGATGGACTCTGCAGTCAGGCACGATGGCGACGCTCCCGCTTTTTACAAAAGGGATCTGGTGCTGACTACCCTGGTGGTAGACCGGCAGTTCGTCGACATGCTGGGCGATGACATTACCTACACTATATTTTACGCTGGCACTAGTAAGTAAAATGAAAATATCTTACAAAAGTGGTTAATAGTTATTTGTTGTACGTGAGTGCAAAGTTGTTTTTTAACCGCGTGCTCAATTTTGATGACCGAGCTAGCGAAGGACTCTAAAATTGAATCACGAGCGTAGCGAGTGATTCAAAAATTAGAATCCTGAGCGATAGCGAGGGAATCAAAAGAGCACAAGGTGAAAAATCTTTGCACTCGAGTGCAACACGTAACTTTTCATCCCCCCCAACGAGGAAATTGCAAAATACAAAAAAAATACAATCACAACAGTTTCTGTTTTCACCCAGAAACTTCTAAAACAACGTCCCATTAACACACACCCAAAAAACACCCATTCACCCAGAAACACCCACAAAACACCCATTCACCCAGAAACACCCATAAACACCCATTCACCCAGAAACACCTACAAAACACCCATTCACCCAGAAACACCCATTCACCAAGAAACACCCACAAAACACCCATTCACCCAGAAACACCCATCCCTTCAGACACACCCACAAAACACCCATTCTCCCAGACACACCCACAAAACACCCATTCACCTAGACACACCCACAAAACACCCATTCACCCAGACACACCTCCAAAACCCACCCATCCACCCAGCCACACCCGCAAAATTTATCCAGACACACCTGTAAGTACCTAAATTACCGTCCCTAATGGAGTTCCGAGACGGTCAATCAGTTTGAGTCAAGCACGTTGATTTTCTGTATGCTTTTGTTCCGTTGCTAGCGTAAACAAATCAAACAAACCTAAAAAGCTTTTAAATGCTTGACTCAAGCATCAAGCAAGCATTGTAGACGATCAAAATGTTTAAAGCAAGATTGACACCAAGCTGATTGACCGTCACGGAACTCCAAGGTTTTAACAAATTTATGACGTGAAAAGAAAATGGCGCGCGCAAAGCAAATTACAAAAAAAGTACACCAAGAAGGTTCCGAGTCTGAGTTTTTAACAAATTAAAATAGGTTGCATGATAATTTCGGCACCATGGAGGTAGAAATAAATAGGTATAATGATGTTTTGAATTCACAAACTCATTGCACACGATGTTCTAAATTCAAATTTACTTTAACCTCTAGAGGATAAAAACGGCTTTTGCACCATAGAGGACAATAATACTACGGATATTTTGCACTCAGATATCGAAGAGCAAAAACGCTTTTTCCGAGATGGTGGGATGAAAAAATAATGTTCCTTTAACTTTTAAAATATCGACGTGATGTTGTGATCACAAGCTATGTCGGATATCGAAGCTAATCTTTATAAAATTAAAGGAGAATTCTACATGTGTATTGATTTTTAATGGAAAACCTTTTGGCTTGCTCATTGTGTAGACTAACCAACATCGTAACTGCTTCGATTTCCGCTTCAGGGTAATATTGGTTTCATAATCTTTGTAAGAATAATTGATGGTGTATTGTTAATACAAAATATGAAATTACATTGATCAATAAAATTATTCATCACAATTGCATTCGTTGCAAGCGAGTGACTTTTATTTTGATTGATTAGTAAATTACTGTAGACTGATAGGTACCTTTTACCGAGAACTAAAAAAATGCCTATAAGGCTAATTTCATTTAGGAAGTATACTATTACCAGAACATTCTTCTGTTGTTATTTACGCAGTAATTTATACAAACTGTACTCTCCACTGAACACCTACGGAATTTTCGGTGATCAGTTCTAATGGGCCGAACCTAAAATTGAAATGTGACGTCGCGTCGTAAGAATCTACCGACCGAAAGAAAATACAAAGTATGAGCTGAAAATTCCATAAGATGACGTCGTTCCTGAGAAGCATAGCCGCCGTGTCTAATAAAAGATCGGCGCTAGGCATAAAAAGAAATTGGTTAATAATGAAAGCAGTAGGGGTAGGTTGCCCAAAACGGACATGCTGCCTAAAGCGGATACTCTCGTATATAAAATTCATTTTCAAAACGGATAGGTATATTCCCATTAGCCTTATTGACTAATTTCTTGAGTCATGTGAAAATTTAAATTCCCATTTGTGTCCTTGGCAGTTTGGAAAATATTATATACACCAGAGTATCACCTTTAATTTTGAGTGCGAATAATTGTTAACCATAGTTAACATATATCACAAATCAAACGAGCAGGATTTTCTGCTGTTCCTCTCTAAATCGCATCTGACCCTGTGGAATTTTGCCTCTTCTAACGACGGGTCTCACTTCTCACTCTCTTGTCTATCCTACCCTCTATTGATTTTAAAAATTTCCAGAACTGGTTTCCAAATGATTAGTACTAGTTATAAGTATACCAAACATGCTAACTTAGGTCTAGTTAAAATATTGTGCTACTTTACCATTTAGACTGGAGTTCACTAACACTTAAACAGGCGATTATTATTTTAACGACGGTTTTTGTCATTTTATCATATGGAGGAACTGTCAAAATCTGACGGTTATCTTTTAATTGCTTGTTTTACGTGTTGGTGAACTCGAGCCGTAGCCCCTTCGCACACGACTTTACTAGTTACTAACGTAACTAAAATTAGTAACGCCGTGTGCGAACCTTTATTGCAATGTATGGGTGGTGACGCTCTAGGACACAAGTAAAATTAGTAATTTTAGTTTGGAATCAGTTCCTTTTGAGTAGCCCGGTGTGCGAAGGGGCTTACTGCCGCACTCAGAGTCGATTTAATGATCATTAAATGACATTTAAGTAAACATTAAATAAAGTTCCCTCTCAGAGTCAGATAATGGGTCAATAGTGACGCTAATGAAACTTAAATTTTGAGTAACCGATGACCCTTACTTAGGTCTTATGTGACGTCTATTTGACATTTCAAAAGTAGGGTTATCTTTTGTTGTAATTATATTTCAGTGCATTCATAGTGATATTTTCAATAATAATTTATAATAAATTACGTTGTGGATTTTGTGGAGCTTACAGATTACGTAAGAAGGTTCAGACAATCACAACCTAGATTCTATTTACGCGAATATTCTGATACTTTCACTATGTGCTTGAATTTCATGCAAGGTACAGATTTACACTCCAGGCAGTAAAAAATACTTTACTCCCAAGTTTGGAACCTGATTTAAAAAGCACCGAAACAGGACAGGCTTGCCATTTGCCCCTGAAGTAATACTGTTAATAACATTGCGGTATTTAGCAACTGGGATTTTTCAGGTAAGTTAAATATTACTTTTCATTCAATGAACCGTGTGGTGATGGCAGAGCAGAATATGATTGTCACCACACCCATTTCTCCCGTGGGTGTTGTACAAGACAACTGAGGTAAACAGCTATGAGTAATAATGGGCAGTAGCAATCCTCTATAACCTAGCAATATACTGCGATTTACGTGCCCGATAGATGACAATAGGCTCGCCACGTATTACACGGGACCTAACTTATTTGCCGAATAGTGGGTGTTTAATTCACCTTTGCCTACCTTTATGTATGTATGCAATTGATTTATGTATGTATGCATGTACTTTCAATATCTCTCATTGCTGTCTTTATATTTATTTCAGAAACTAGGTGGTAATGTGATGGAATATGGATAAATATTATTAGGTCAACAGTCAGTATCACAAATCTATCCAAGCAAGAACAATGAAAGACTTTGTAAAATTCCCTTTTACAGATGAGGACACAAACAGAATAAAGCAAAATTTAATCAAGTGATGTCACAATGAATATTACTAATAATAATTGTAAAATTAAAATAATATAATGAAACTCTTTTATAAGCCTAATCTCTTTATTTTTCTGCTAATTTATTTTCATTGCTTGGGGTTTATTTTGTTTTTTTGAATAAAACTAGTAGATATAAAAGAAATATTTTATTTTGAGTTCCAATTTATTTTTTGATTCCTTGAACTGTAATTTGAAAATTTCCAAAAGAGTTTTACTCCACTCTTCCTCTATTTCAGCAGCACATTTCTTTTTAACTTGTTTCTCCGGGTAAAAAATATTTTTGACTTGGTGTGTAATCATCAGTCTTTAGATTTGTTTGATAATATGGACCTCATCTAATAATTATATCTATATGATCTGAAAAAAGATAAGAATAAATAATTAAGTTAAATCATTTTCTAATTGCATGTTATGATTGAACTATATACACTAATAGCCAGTTGCACCAAGTTTTAAAATTTTCCTTAAAGTAACATAAAAAACAAAAAAAAACAACTTGATTCATATCAACAAGTTTTTAAACAAGTGCTCATTTTATTTAAAATCTTATGAAATATAATAGGTACCCATAGCAAAGTCTAGGTCAAACTCATTGTCCCAAATATTTTATACTGTTTTATTTTGATTATTGTCTATATGGACAGCACAATACCATCATTATCAAATGGGTTCTGCACTTCACATATAATTGAAGGTGCAGCCTGAATAATAATATTAAAGTTAATAAGGATAGGTTACAGATAATTTATATAAATTGTTATACATTCATAACAGTTAATTAGTGGAAAATAAATGTTACCTCCTCTATTGCTTATGATAGCTCCTTGCTGTGGGGAAAGTGGTGGATTTTATGAACCACTTCCAGTTTTTATTAAACTCTGTAGGTTTACAGGTTTAATGGTCTTAAGATTGTCCCATGCTCTTTTTAATGTTATTGTATCACGCTGCAAATTGCAAAGAAATATTAGTTACTTTTTAATAACGCACCTTAGAATACAGGATAATTCTTTAATCTAAGCACAAAAAAATATAAGAAAATACTAACACTGTGCACATATGCATTACAATTAAATTCCTCAGTCATTCCACTCCCGGAACGATCGAGCCCCATGCATGTAACCAAGAAATCATCAATACTTACCCAGACAATCACAGTATCTATTTTATTGAAGATAGGGTTTCTGTGGCTTTCTCTTCTTCTTTTTTTTCGCCAATATCGAGTGTACCGCTCAGACTTTTTGTATGTTAATGATTTCCAAGGCCGACTCCACTTGCAGTGGCTTTTTCTATTCACAAAATAAATAGATTTGATATTGATATTTTTTTGTTTGGTATTTCCATGGAATTATTTGGGGCATTTCTTGTTTGTTGACATTGACTTTTTGATTTTATTACAATGACTTTTGGTCCGGTGTTGCCAAATTTAAAAAGTCCTGGCATTTACAGTTCAAGTTTGATTAAATTAAATTATTGTGGATTTTTACATTAAAATTATAGTAAATAGCTATTAGTAACTAATTCTAATGGAAAACAATACTTTTGTGCTATAAAAACTAGTGTAACTAATAATAGCATGTTCATTTTCGCATGTGGCAATTCCGCACTTACCGATATCACTGGATTTATAGATGCACTGCACTAACCTGACTTAAAATTGTCACATAACTAATCAATCAATTATTTTCGACTCTGAGAGGAACGGTCAATTAGATGTTTTAATGATAATTTGTAAAATACCCATTATCACTAATTTAATGAACGACTCTGAGTGCGGCAGTTAATCTTTTAAAACAAATGAACATTCAGAAATCGTCTTCATTCTCAAACAGACGAGGGCGAGGTATATAAGATAGTGCAGTGGGCGGGCGGCGGGTCACGCGTGGCTGACGTGTGGCGAGCGGCCGGCTTGGAGCCAGTGCGTGCGCTCGCTTTGTCGCGTCGGGCGCACGCCCTTTACCTCGCTACCGACTACAGGCTGCGTCAGTTGCCGTTGCGTGTCTGTGGGCACCGGTTAGTATAAAACTTGTATTAACCTTGTTTGAAATTTATTTCGAAATAAATATAATAAAGCTTAAGAAAATACCTGACCACGTATTATGTAAGCCGATTTCAGTTGAATAACGGATCTTCTATAACGGATCTTCTATTCCCGCCAGTCTATCCGTCACTATTTATTCTCAATGAGTGAGAGAGGTTGCTTTGGTCTATCCTTCACTCTCACACTTTGCTATTATTCTCAATGAGTGAGAGAGATGGGTAGTCCAAAGCAACTGAAATCGGCCTACATAATGGGGCTGTGCCCAATTGTTATCGATGAATTTTCTTGTAATATTTTTGTAGTAATTTCCTTTAAAGACAATGTACGTACATAATGTAGTACGCTTATCAAATAAAAAATTTAAGACTGGACGTAGGTAGCTTAGTGCTATTCTCTAGATTTTCATGCACATCTAGCCCATGCGTCTTCAGTAAAATTATTCCACAGATACGACAGTTGCGTCCGCTGTGTCCTCGACCCTTACTGCGGTTGGGACAAGGAAGCAGGGCTGTGCCGCCCATACACTCCAGGTCTGCTTCACGACGCAACCAACTCCACACCCTCCGTCTGCGAGGCCAGTGCCCCACTAAGGACCGTGAGGGCGGGCTATGGTCAGAGCGTGCACCTGGCTGCCTTCTCGAAAACTCCTGAGGCACTGAAAGATCAGCACGTGGTTTGGTACCACCATTCCAGGGAAAAGGGGAGATACAAGATTAATTTTAAGTAGGTTTAAAGTTTTTATTTTTATTTTATTATGCAAATATCTTGCGTTTACTAAATATAAGAATCATTTTCCAACTACAGCTTTAGTAACTTTACCGATGTACCGCGACATGCGTCATTACGCATTAAACGAAAGAGCTGACAACGCTATATTGGTTTGATGCACGTGTAAAAATTTGTACTATTTAGTAAATACATTTAAATTACTATACCTATTAAGTTATTGTTATAGTGTCCGCTGAAGAAAATTCTTAGAATACGCAATTAAAAACAATATATTATTATAACTCGTTATATTTTAATCTCAATCAGTGCAAATTTAAAATATATTATTTACCTTTGACTCTATAATTTACACACCTTAGGTTACATGTGAACAGGTTGAAGAACACTATGTTAGTGTGGGAAAAAAATAAAGATATCTTATTTATACGTACAGACCTACGTATCCTCACTTCAGTATTGTCGTACGAACAACTTTCAAGTTAAAGTTTTGCATAAAAAAATTGCTAATTGTCTCAGCTGGGAGCGGGTACTCCAAACTTCGGAGCGAGGATTGGTGCTGCTATCAGTGACGGAGGCGGACCGAGGTCGCTACGAGTGCTACTATGGTCCCACTCTTATAGCCTCATATAATTTAGACATCGACGTCCATAGGTAAGAAGCTTTTGTTTACACGACACACATACACACGAAATAAAAAAATTCCAGTAACTTGTGTCGTGTACACGAAGCGTGATACGTGATATTTCATACACACACAGTCTGAAAACAAAATGATAATTAGCAAACAAATAGCACTTCTTGATTTATTTTTTAAATTAAGTAAAGGATGCCGAATTTTGTGTAGAACATCTTATTTAGTTACCAAAATTAATCTTGTAGTTTAGTTACCCAACAACTCGCACTGGGCCAGCATGGTGGATTTGGCCCACTCTCCCTATATTCTTCCATTCATAGAGAAGGCCTGTGCCCCAGCAGTGGCGACATTAAAAGGCTGGTGATAATGATGATCCTATTTAGGGAGTTTAAAGAAAATGGGAACAATTACCTAAATTAAAATTAAAATTCAGAATAAATAGACAAAATATTAAATATTTCAAAGTACAAAGTATTAATACTTCATCGAAGTTGAGATAAAAGTACCTACTTTGACTGGAATTCGAATAAATTGTGTAATAAAATTCTATTTTTTGTTTCCATTATAATTTTTTTCAATTTTTATTCCACGTAGATATAACTTTCAAGGTGCTTTTACAAAAAAGTTTAAAAAGTTTTTTCTTGAACAGTATAGTATAGTTTTTGTCAGAGACAACATCTGATTAAAACACTTTTTGAACAAAACTCCTAAACGTCCTAAACACTTCGAAATAACACAGTAACATTTCTGCGCAGATGTACACAGCCGAGCAAAACACAAGAATACAAACAGGTGTATTCGGACTGGTGTCACGAGTTCGAGAAATACAAAAGCGCTATGAAAGCTTGGGAATCCAGACAAATGGTATGTATTAAATGTTGCAATACTTCACTTCCGTTTTCGATTTGTTGTTACTTGTTTTAAAATAGGTTTTCTTTCTGATATGATTTTAGTCTTTATTCGTTTAATTACTTTAATTGTAAATGTGAAGTGAAAGGCTCAGAAATTTCTGTGATCCTTTTTTTACTTTGTACCCATCAATGCTGATAAACTAAGTACAGAGCTTTATAGTTTTGGAAAGAACTGAATGACACGAATAGTATATATTCGTGTAGGTATATGGTCAAGCGACCACTGGCCGCTAACGAGTTTGGCAATTTTCAGCAATGTTCCAAAAACGTGAACGCGTCGAGCCAGCAAAACAGCATGGCCAACGAGATCGTGGCGACGCTGCGGTGATACGCCCGCCAGTAATGGACGCTCGTCGACACACACAGCCATCGATCATTAGCGCACACGCTCACAGTCCTTACCAATATTCCGCCATTTAGTCCCACCAAACTTTGCGATTGATTGAGCTTCACCAAATTGTATCTGCATTCGGAAAATCTCATTTAACCTCTTTAGTCTCAGTTTCCTGGTGCTTACCTAAAATAAACATAGATTTTTTAATTTTATTTATACCTTTATTGCAAATAATAACAAACACAGAGAGATTCTTCAATTGGCTTGCGTAAAACTAAGATAAGGCGAGTGATCAATGTGATAACTAAAATATTCAAGTTAAAACTTTTGCTAAGATTAATTTTATTTCTTGTAAAGTGGAAGATACTAAATCAAACGCAAAAGGAGATCGACAATCTGTAGTTAGGGAAACAGCTGTAAGGGGAACGATAATGTAGTGAGGGAATGATCTGTTAAAATAGATTTGTTGGTCGTTCCGGAGACGGCTGCTTGATGGATCGCTGACTTCTGCTCAACTTCGGTTACAACTTTCTCTTTGTTCACGGGAGAATCGAGCGAAATAATATCGAATGGTTCATGTTAACAATCGGCGAGATTAATTATTAAACTATTGTTGAAGAAAGCGACTGAGTAATATTATTGTAAGGAGAGAACTTTTTGCCGAAACTTTTTCTCAACATTGATGAATTAGTTCATAATTAACGGTAAAGACTTCGTTTGCCGCAATTGTACTGTAAATATTTCGTAAAAATATTGTTCCAAAATGATGAGGGTAAGATTCCACCAATACAAAATGCTGTGATATCAGTTTTCGCTGGAATATTCCAAACTGTAGCGATTTGTTTGTGAACTTTGTTGTGAATGCAGACTTCATCGAAGGAGTTCATGAAATTAATTTTACACATGAGCTAAGAGAGAACCATTAATGCAAGAAGAATTGAATAAAGTTTATTGTGGTTACATTTAATTATAATAGTTACTACTTTAGAGGAATCTCTTGCAGAGATTTTAAGTAAAATTATAAGCAATATTAACGCCAATTTAGACTAAGCGTAAATGTATTACGAAAGCTTATAACATTTAAGAAGAGCGTTGACGCATAGACTTGATAGCGTTTAGGTGGTAAATTATGTTGTTTCGTTCTATAGTTTTGGCGACTTTAGCGATGGTGCATTAGACCACTGTTCCGTACATTGTAGAATCCACTTTTGATTATTCTCTGTTGAAAGATATTGCTGTGAGTTGTAATTTTAGGCCCGACTTCGGACGCTAAAACCGAATTTAATAGTAGTTTTGTTGTTTTCGTCTTAAGTTAATTGAATCTCGCTAGAATAGTGCCTTGTGATGCATGCTTACGGTAAATTAATAACTTAATCAAATTATAAAAGTTTTAGTGATAAGACATATTTTTCTGTACAATGTAAAAATGAGTAGGACTTACTGAAGTTCGTGTATTATAGTGAATCGATGCGTCAAATAAAGCAATAATGTTCCACTAAATTAATTATAATATGTATGTCGCCAGTATTATATTTCGCAGAGAATAGATAGTATTTATGGTAATTTACAATAAGGTAATATAGGTACATTATAGCTCATAGAAAAAAATTACGCGTTTAAGGATTTTATATTGACTTGTAATTTGTTCTTATTTCAATTTATATATTATTATATAATGTTAGTTAATCAATTTGTTGTTGTTAAGAAATTTAAAATTTCTATACAATTCTCAGGTGGCACCGAATATTTTTATTTGGGACTCAAATTAGTTTGCACGAATAAACAATCAAATTGTAAACTTCTCATTATCTATTTATAATTATCCTCCGCATGTTTTGTCGTGGTTGAAGGATTAATTCACATGAATGTTTGTATTGAAATGATGTTATTGTATAAAGTATTGTAAATATTTTTTTTAGTAGAAAGATCGCTATTGTATGTTTACTGTAAAAATAAATGACTTAAGTTACGATTATTATATATAAGCAATTGTTTTATAAAAGGAAATCAAAAATAAATTATTTTAGAACTAAAACGTGAACTTATTTTTGCGAAATGACATGGCAAATGGCCCTCATTAATTTATTGCAAAATGATTATATCGAAATATCTTTGTTCTATACAATCATTCATCACTTTTCAGTGTGATGGATGATATGAATCAAAAGGGAGTGCATAGCTTAATGACGTCTGACCGAATAACTGTACGACAACCGCGGAAAAGATATTAGGGGTGGTGACAAAATGTATTCTGCTCTGCTGTCACCGCGCGGCAGCATTCAATTTGTATGGGTTAGTATTTAATATTATAACTCGGGCACATGCCTTATAATAGCATGGTATGGGCAGCATCTCTGCGTTCCTGGTCCATCATCGTCGTCTAGAAAATAAATGCGATTAAAGTTCCCAATGAATGACAGTAGACTTGCCCACTTTTACATGGGAAATTAGCCGGCGAAACACAGACGTAAGAAACAGAAAGGCGTGATTTATGTACTATGTACATACATACATAAATCACGCCTATATCCCCGAAGGGGTAGGCAGAGGTGAACTAGCACCCACGTTTCGCCAGTTATGATAGGTCCCATGTAATAGGTGGCGAGCCTATTGCCATTTATCGGGTACAAAAGTCGCAGTACTATTGCTAGGTGGTATAAGAGGAACGCTGCTGCCCATTCCTCATGACTGATTTATCCTTAGTCGCCTTGTACGACACCCACGGGAGAGATCTGGGGAAGTGACAATTGTATTCTACTCTGCCGTCACCACACGGCCGACTATGTACTATGTATACTTGTAAATTAGTCGAAAAGTGGGTTTTAATTCACCTGTGCCTACCCCTTCAGGGATATAGGCGTGATTTATGTAGGTATGTATGTTTATAAAGAATATTGTGGCTAGAGAAACTTCGAAAAATTATAGTCTTGATTCGGGAAACGAACCCGCGTCCACCTGCAACCCGGGCAGGTGCCTAAACCACTCGGACCAACCAAGACGTAACGTCTTTTCTAACATTTATATAATGTTAAAATTAAAATAGTATTATGTAAACTTATCAAATATACCAGCTACTCTTGACCACTTCGCAGAACCTTGGGTGCAGTAATTAAAATATTCACCAGGAATCTTAAAAGAGCTCTGGTGTCTGAAGTCTTCCTCGAAAAGCTCACTTCATTACATGCACTTTGCATCTTCGCGGTAATTCCTCCTAAAATCCTTTTTTACGGTCAATGAAATCGTAATGCCAGTATCGTAAACGACGTCTGACTTGGATTGGTGAACATCATAGAATTTAATTGTTTATGAGTTTTATTCGGGAGCCGTTAGAATTGTTATTACTAATAATGTTTGATACTAGTTTTTATTTTTGGAGCAGTTCAGTGTATAATAACCATAATATATTAATTACGTTTTCATTTGTCGTTAGTTTTCATTCGTTTTTCGAGTGCTAAAAAACGGCTTTAAGGTGTAATAAACGTTTATTGGGGGAACTATATCGAATTACGACATTTTTATTTATTCCTATTTATTGTACATACTGGGACTAAAATATTCAAGTGTTAAATAAACGGATAATACGTGATGGACAGATATTCAAGTATTTAAATAAAAGGATATAATATGATAGGGACTTATTTCAACCAAATAATTCTTAAACACATTCGTCCTTCGCACTTTTCGGTGATAAATCATTTCGCGGTTACTAGATAGCTTGTTTGTGTAGCGCTGTAACATAACCGCTCCAATGTCTATTAGTGTTTTAAAAACAACAACCCTATAAAAAAATCCTAAAGGCGAGCGATGTAAACGTCGACTGGTTGTTCCTTCTATTATTAGTCTTAAAAACTACAAAGTATCATAGCAATATAAAAGGATAAACAAAACAATTTGCGAGCACTTTAAAAGTCTACCGGTTGGCACATCGGAGGGGTCTTAGATCGGGGCACATCATAAGATTTAATTACCCAGGGCGGGGAATAATTGGCGACTCGCCGTAACGACCGCTTTACTGCCAAATTAATAGATCCCACCGCATGCCCGCTCAACCTAGCGCTCATTTTGATATTAATTGCTGACCTAATACCGGCACTCTCTAATTATTATATCAGTATAGTGGAACGCTGTAAGATGCCGCTTTGAACAATAGACGCAATCGAAACAAAGCTTTGAGGCTATTAGACATAACACTGAGATATTTTATATCTTCCTTTTAAGGACGGAAAGTTGCAAGGAAACTCTGCAGTTTTCATTGTGTGCGTATGAAGTATGTCAGAGGACGTTTATAAAATTATTATGCTACCTATCGTTGTTTCTCTCTTTGAATGCTTATGTTAAGTAATTATTGTCAGCCATGTCCTTTTGGTATAATCTAAATATTTAATTTCAAACCAATGTCTTTGCCGTTCGCCTTGGCATCTTTATACCACCCTGGATATATTAATTTGAAGGGGCATCATTGAGAAAGAAGATGAACTCGGTAAATTCCAGCACATTGCTAGGCGGTATACAAATAATGCTGCTGCCCATTACTCATCGCTGATTCCCGCGGAAGAGATTCAGGGTGCATGGTGCCAATTGTATTTTGCTCTGAGGTCGTCACACGACAGTACAGAAAAGTTTGCCATGTGTTAATGAGTAGCTTCAAATGTGTGTAACTAGGCACCTGCAACTCGATATTCCAAGCGACTCCCGATACCCAGGGATACGAGAAACTAATGCACGCTCCCAAATCCGTTTCAGTTCAGACACAGGCCCTATTTTTCTATCATTACCCATCGACCCGTGACGTGGTAATAAGATAGTTCGTACGAGAGATTGATTGCTCTCGGTCTATTTAACTCGGTGCCGTGGGCGATCGAAGGTGGCCAATAACTGGCGACTGACGCAGACGGCGCCGGGCTGACGGTGAAGCTAATACATCCGCGCGTCTAATTCAGCGTGAGAGTAAATATAAAAGTCACAGCGAATCAACGTGGGGGACGTTTTTAATGAAACAACATTGAATTTATTGTTGGTGGTTCAGAAATGCTTGCAATTCTTTGACTGTATAAATTGAAAGGACCAAATGTCAGAAAATTGTCTTAAAATTGTTTTTTGATAACCTTAAACCAAATGATGATATAGCAAACTATTCATAAATAAATAATAAATATATTTTTACACTCACACCTATCATCGAGCCCAAAGTAAGTACCCTAAGCACTTGTGTTATGGATACTAGATGACGGACATATTTTTAATATAATTATGTATATAAATAAATACTGAAAATATACTACATAAACATATACACAACCATGACTCGGAAACAAACAATTGTGGTCATCACAAAGATTGCCCCTACCAGGATTCGACCAAGCATTCGACCAAGGCGGCCGTCAAAACTATTATCTCTTGCTAGGAGTGCTCCATTATGTTTTTTGCATTATCATTACAAAGTAGCTAGGTATCAACCGTCTTTACGGCGATGTAGTCAAATTCATAACGTTTTTCCATGTTTTAGGAAAAGGGCTGGCTACAGCTAGAGAAATCTCCGAAACAGACTTGACAGCTGTTGTGTCTGGTTGCCATCGTAAAATCAGACGTTCAATCATTCAGCGAATGTTCAGCATGGTATAAATTAAATTGTTCGCATTTTCAATTGCACACGTGAATAAAACAAATGCGGTTAAATGTTTCTCTACGTAAAAAAGTGCATCACAGTTTCTAAAAAGGTCCAAACACTTTTCAAAAATAGAATTAAAGACATAAAGATTTTTGGGGTTAGAAAAAGAATTTCGAAAAATTATGATCTTGAGGGATCATTATATAAATGTGATTTTCTAACATTTATATAATGTTAAAATTAACATCGAATAGATTAAAGACATAACTTTCTCCGCGGGTGTTGTTCCTACGAGGCGATTAAGAGCTACAAGTATATCATCTCAATTTCTTCAAAGCTAGATAAAGTTATTGAACATCAAGGTCGTCTTCGATCTGTTGTCCGTCCTATTGATTTGTGTGTCATGTCAAGTTCGCCAGTTGAACCTAGGTATAGATAGGTTTTCTGCTATAGAAGTATACCTATATTAGTATACTTATACTTATATATTTTGCAACTAACTTGCTTCGAAGCAAACCAGATAAACATAGTAAGGCGTCAGCTCGAATAGTAAACTTGGATTGATCGATTTATCTATTTCCCGAATCCTTGAATTCGATTTGCAACATTGAGATGCTTTAGCTTAGATACATTATACATTGTGAAACTATGAGGTTTTGATTTTGGCCTGTATCCAATATCCTCCATACGCTTATTCCACTTCAGGTGTTTTCTGTACATGTCATTCTAACAACGTTTTCTATCACTAGCCATTTTAATTCTACATTATGAAATTTACGAATTTGAGTTTTATTTCTGGGAAAAATGCTTCATCATGTTATTCCAGTCATATCGGTCGCTATTATTAGTTACATTGTTTAAAAACTGAACAAAATAATTTCTTCAAATACAACCGATTTAAATTCTTGTTTTACTGCCGCACTCAGAGACGTCAATTAACTTTAATTAGTATTTAAAGTAAAAAATTTTCATCCAAATCTAGACCATAGACCCGGCATGAATAGAGACTAGTTTTAAATTGTCATCTTTTGACGTTAAGTATTCATTAACGTTTTTTGACGTCTCTGAGTGCGGCAGTTAGACACTTACTTAAATGTGTCGGTAACTTTAAACCGCTAAACTATTTCAGAGAAATACACCACGTTTGCGCTGGCACTAATTACAGTTTAAAACCGAGGAGGATGCAACAAAAGCAATATGTCAAACAAGCTACCAACTTTTGATTGTAATGTATTGTAATTAATTCTAAAAGTCAAGCCATCTGCCACAATACAACAGAGTAAATGCATAGAACTTGCACTATCCACTAAGTTTTACTGCTGGGAAGCATATTGTAGAAAACCATTAAAATTCACAACGTTATAGCTTCAACAATGTCTACTATATTTTATAGAGATGTGATCCTGTACACACATTCTTGTAAATTTCATAACGTTATAATAATATTATATAATAATAGTTTATAGATAAATAAAACAAAAAAAATGCCTTACATTATTTTTGTGTTGAAATATTTAAACAATAAACTGTTTAAAGTAGTAGGTTTAATTTTTATTTCACCTAGTAGGATTATAAAATAATATTCATATTTAGATTATTTTTATAATTACGTCATGCAGTGTTTGTAAATAGTAATATTCATAATTTATTTATTTATATGTCAAAAAATATTTCATCAAGAGGAGGATTAAAAAATTAAATTAAATTGTTGAAGATTTGACGGAATCGAAAAGTAGAAAAATCTACTTTCGGTTGATGCATAGATTAATAATAAACCACTTATTTAGTAAAGCTTTAGTTATTAATTTAGTAATATTTTACTTTGAAACGTTTGAAAATATTTTTAGATCAAAAAAATTCTTATTAAATATTGGACCCCTAATCCAAATAGAAGATCGCTCGAAAAATAAGAAAAACATGACATAAATGTTGAAATGATTAGGTAATTTCACTGCTGAGTGAAAATATTTCAGAAAATGCGAGTATTACAGTATTTTTCCTCAGAGCCAATAACGTGGAAACATGATTACATTTAGCTCACCTTGAAGACGCTGTTTTCATTATCCTTTGATCTTATATCTCAACTTGGTTTCTAGTGCCAGACGGAGCGCAGATCAAATAAATATCCACTGTCCCTAGGTAGTCAGTATTTTTAGTTATTCTAAACTTACCTATACGGTTGGTAAAACATTCGTTTTAGTCATTTAGATTAGTTCAAAGTTAAATTGTCGATTTTTAAGTTTATTAAATAATATACTTATGCATAAAATATACGACATTCACGTATTGCGATGGGTTCAGTTACTGTCGTAAATGAGGTACTAATAAATATAGAGAGTAATAGATAATTTATTTTTTTGTAACTTGTAATAAATAAATAAATAAATTATTATAAAATTATAGTCTTTATGGGGAATCGAACCAGTGTCCTTTGCAATCCGGGCAAATGCCTATACCACTCGGCCAACCAAGACGTTCATACTTCATAGTATACATTTTTCTAATAATGTTCAAATTAAATTCAAAATAGTAATTTATTGTAATTAAATATTACATAGTAAACATAAAAATTTACAGAACGATGACGAAAAATATATGTCACTTAATTGAATCTTCACTCAATCTCACAACAAAAATCTAAAGTTTCTGGATTAAGCCGATAACTTGTTGAGTACTTGTACTGTGATCGAATTAAGGGGTAGTTCGATAAAGTAAAGGTGAGCGATGGGCCGAGTAACGGGCTGCTTAGTGCCGCGGAGAACGATGATCGATCTCCTTCAGGACATGTTGCTTTCAACCCGGCAACAATCATAGCTGAGCATAAACACGCTCCTTCCTTGCTTGAATCTCGTAATATCAAGTTATACTGGTGGATAATAAGTTACCGGTTAATCGTCCCCAAACTTTTAGTGAATTATTATCAATTGGGCATTCCAAAGAACATTGTTGCTAGTCCGCAAGAGACGGAAAAGCGGGAGCCTTTTGTTTTATATTTTGCACAAAATTGTATACATTCACCGTGATTATTAATGATTACAGAGATAATAACACAAGCTAGCAAACTTGTTCGGGTTTTTATTGCCTGCCTTCTTCAGTATTTATCCTGACTTTAAAAGGAGTCTTGAAAATTACATATATACGACCAGAGATGTGTATTGATAGTTAAAGGCGATTATTGTACAATTTATTTGTATCTTTATTAGATACTTTTTATTTAAACAAACAGAAGTTGTTGTAAATAGCAACTATAATGCTTGGAAAAATATGACAGATACAGTCAGCATCATAAGTATATTAACACTTTAATACCTTGTCACAATAGTTGTTCGTACAAATCGGTGGCAATTATTACTGCGCGTTTGCTGTCTTTGGTATGACAGAGGGTTCAAGTGGTAATCAATTTATGATGCTGACCATACAAACAGACATTACAAAACTTGGTACCTCTTATAAAACTTTCAAGTTTCATCGTGAAATTTTCAAATTTAACACTACAATTGTTACTGGTGTGTGCCCATGTCTGATAGGTATGTTGACTCTACCGAATATAGCTTGCACAATGCATCCAATCAACATGTGTATCGCACGTTAGTATAGGCGTCGACTTCTTATTTGGCTCGGCCGAACAAACCGCATAAATTACCGCTTTCCTGCGACCGTTGAATGTTTCTTTCATTTTATTTTTTGCGTCAAGACCGCGAACTTAATTTATGGCGGGCACGAATGTAAAACTACTGGATTCCTTTTCGTTTCTTTCTCCGTGTTGCTCACTAAAGAGTTGGGGACTTCGACATTTGGATTTGTCTGTTGCTTACACTTGTCTATTGCTTACAATTGGATGGGTGACCAAAAATTTACTATCTCGAGTTCCTCCGTGCTTCGGAAGCCGTTGATCCCGGCTGCACCTGCAGTCGTTAGTACCCACCAACCCGCACTGGGCCAGCGTGGTGGGCTATGGCCCAATCTCCCTATATTCTTCCAACCATAGGGAAGGCCTGTCCCCTTTGCCCCAGCAGTGGGGACATAAAGGGCTGGTGATGATGATGATGATGATTGCTTACACCATAAGCCACAGAACAGACAAATGCCGTCAAGCAGTTATTCTATTTTTTTAATAACACTAGGTATATACCGTGCATAAACTTTTAATACACCGTGTTAATAAAATAACCTAAATAAAATAAATGATTTATCAAAGCCCGTCAAATCAGTCATGTCAGGCATTTTCAATTACCTACCACTGAGCATTTATTGCTATTTGTGCCTACTTAAACAATGTTATGTCTTCCATGAATCTTGTACAAAACAAAACTTTAATCTGCAACTTGAAGATAGATGCTCATTTTTAGGGATTTAAGCTTTAATTAGAATCTGTATTTCGGTATCTTTGACAAAACCAAGACTGAAAAAGAAAAGAGGTCATTTCATTTTTAAAAATTACCCGACCACATTGATAACATTTTATTGTTATACCCGAAATAGACCAGCTTAATAACAACTAGAAATAAATTCTATTTCAAATTTCATCTCGATTCGAGACTACTAAATAATTTTACATTACAATCACTGAAATAATTTTACATGTTCTAAATATTTTAGTAGAATACAATTGTCACCACCCCGAATCCCGTGGCGACTAAGGATTAATTAGTGATGAGGAATGGGCAGCAGCGTTTCTCTTATATACCACCTAACAATGTACTGCGACTTTTGTGCCCGATAAATGGCAATAGGCTCACCACCTATTACTTGGAACATAATTGGCGAAACGTGGGTGCTAGTTTCACCCCTGCCTACCCCTTCGGGGATATAGGCGTGATTTATGTCTTGCCTCTACTGGTCAGATCGCTGACTGTCGGTTAATAGGTGCTAGATTCGAATCCTGGCATGTTTGTGATAAACATAGACATTGTTTATGTTGAATATTAAATATTTATATATGATTATGTATGTAGGTATATTAAAAGTTACACGTCAGCCAGTACCCGTAACACAAATGCTAATTTTACTTACTTTGGGCTAGATGATAGGTATGACGGTATGGGTTAGTATGTGAAATGAGTGTAAGAAATATGTAGAGAGGGAAGAATAAAACAGAGATATCTTAGCAACCCTTTCGTGACTTAAAACACACTAAAATGCTGCATAATGACGATACAATACAACCCACGCCTACTTTTCTGCTAAAATGTTAACATAATCGTCCCAAAATTGGAGGGAAATCCGTATTAATAGTTGAAGCTCAAGGGCTGTGTCATCATAATAAAATGCAAATTGACACAGATTTAATCCCGACTTATACCGCTGAGCCCAATAACTGTTAATAATCCGGACGCCCCGCGCTGGGCCCTGCCGGCCCGTTCCCGTAATGACAGCATTTAGCTTTACTGAATCTCTGTATTTTAGTTTATTTATAATTTTTTTTTTTCGAAACAATGGTATGTTTACAGGGAATCATCAATATTATTTAAGTTTTTATTCCATTTCAGTAATTATAATAAATGTAGGTACATATCGCGGATGCATCTGCAGTCGTTAATACCCACCAACCCGCACTGGGCCAGCGTGGTGGGTTATGGCCCAATCTCCCTATATTCTTCCATTCATAGAAAAGTCTGTGTCCCAGCAGTGGTGACATTAAAGGGCTGATGATGATGAATATCAGTATACCAATCCAAATCAATAAAATTGTGTACCTAATTAGAAATTGATAACTTTACATGTATACTGTGCCTAACTTTCACGGGCCACTTGTCGTAACGGGGTCAGTTATAATTAAATGTAAATGAATACGTTATCTTGGACGGAGATTACGTATTTTAATCCTATTAGGCTGATTCGTTAATAAGCTTCGCGCAACACAGCGTAGAGCAGTTATTTTAATCAAGATTCATAAGATTTTGTGATTAAAGGCACAATTTTTATTCTTTATACAAAGAAAAAGCGATCAGAAAATTCTCAAAACATACTGATGTAGGAATTTTTCTAACATAATTATAAATAGTTCAAATATTATAGAAATTAAATTGTTTTACAATGTTATTTTTTGTAAGTGAATATTTAAAATTACTGTATCTGTTGCTTTCCAATCCACATCCACTTTAAAAAATACCACAGGTAAGGGTACTTTTTATCAAAACCTAAATCAGTAAATAAAAACATAATTCTAAGCATCTAGGGATGAGTCATAAAACTTGTTATATTAGTTCAAAATACGTAGGTATTACGCGATACGTAAAAACCAGTTACACGAACTATATGACCATACAAAATAATAGTACAATAAATGTTAGCTTATTTATTTTTATTTTAAGTAAAATGTCTCCCAGAAATAGATAATTTACTTCTCCACTAAATTTTGATTGCTTTCCAAATGATATCCGGGTTCGACTGCTTTATTTACCGTTGCCACATTAAGTCTGCGAGCTGCCCGTATCGGGTGTATAAGCCTGCTAATTAAACTTTTTTAATCGGAGCAGTGGGAAGGTGTCGACGGCCGTCTCTCGCCCCATCGAGATAGCTCTTTCTCAATTTAAGGATCTCACCCGAGCCCTGATAAGCTCCAGATTTAGCGTTGAGCGAATTTGTTCGGGTAATTTACTTTCAGAGTTGTGAAGACAATAAAACTTGGCGGAGGATTTGCTTTTGAGTAGCTTTATTTTGTTTTGTAATGAAGACTTATTACACAAGTCGGGCTGTTTTCTCCGCTAAACGAACATAAATAACTCCCGGATGAGCAGCAATATGGACTGCGGACTGCTGCGTACCATGTAGGCATTAGGTACGTTTAACGGGGCATCTGCAGGGCTGGCCCCTTGATTTATAGGTCTAATTAAATATTTGTACTGACAGCTTGAATGGAGTTCGAATTACGAGAATTTGGTTCATAACTCCTATGTGAGAATGGCTAGTGTGGCTAGGTTTTAGTTGGTTATTATATTTGATTAATTTCAAGTAGATATCAACATCATTTTTTTGCTATTCTGTATATGTTGGTCAGACGTCAACAAGCGATCCACTCACTGTTGATTCATCATCCATCACACCGGGAAGGTGCTACTGGATTTTGGATGTACAGAAAATGGTGAAAAGGAGAGCCCGATGAACGGAGAGAGTGATTGGGTCGATAACATTCCAATCCACACTGCTCAAAGTTAGGTTCTACAGCCGGCCGCCCTGCCTGACACTAACCCTTTAGGTATGCTGTTGTTGGTGGTCTGCTGCCCATTTCTATTCGGGTGCTCAAGGTGTTTATTGGTCTACATCGGGCAACTTGGCTTAGTCGACTTTTTCAAGAGCCTTGGGGTGATTAACATTTTAGCTTTCTCGATCCTATATTGTTCCTTTAACAGGCAAGGCCTGCGCCCCATCAGTGAGAATTTTAAAGGTCTGGCCAACGACAGCGCTTGCGTGATAAAAGTTGCCACCCATTTGTATAAACAATTATTATGACAAGCCACAAAGTGTTATTCCACGTATGACGCTGACTGTACATTATATGTCCCCGGCAGCATTAGACATGCCCGTCACGTCGAGTTCGGGCCTGTCATCTGCGCTCATCCATCAACCCTTCCCGACCGATCGGCTCAGTATAAAAACATCTTCCATGATCTTTTCCGGAGTCGATAACAGTTATTTATTAAATCTTCGAGTAATCGATATTCCGTTATAAGAACGTGACACGTTTCGAAGTAATTTGCTTCGTAAACACGTAATAATTCCTTTATGGCTTATAGAACCCATCGCTTTATAAGCCTCTCATCACAAGTGTAATTAATGCGCTCACGTTTATTTACTTACATGTATGTATGGAGGCTTTCGCTGTAATCCTTGACGGAATATCGATGAGTACCATTCACAAATTAATCTCGTGCCAAATTTGTTTGCTTGTAAGAAGTATACCGAATTCAGAAAAAGTTGGGTGTTTCCAGACAGATTTTAATTTTAAGGGTTATTGGGCTATAAAAAAACAGTCCTAAAAATTTAATTAAAACACATTTTTTAACTGTCCTATTTTTTACATTTTTGTTACCATTAGGAAAGAGGCATTGTTAAAATTTTGTACTGTATAAAATTTTATATTGTTTATTTTCCTACACCTAAAGAAGAAAGATGAAACCTGAAGTTTGCACATATATACCCAAACAAAACGCAAACAAAACATTGTGTGGAGAGAATGAATTTGTTTTAAAAGTGATTTTAAAACTATTTCATTGTTATACAATAGGGGATTTCCCCTATGTTACATTTTTTTTTGGTATATCGTTTGTCGAAATGTTTCAAAAGAAAATTAAATATCTTAAACATGTCTGTAGTAATAAACTCTTAACAAGATAGCAAACCGGCTACAGGCATTCACCTCGGTTTTTTCAAGCGTGCCAATAGTTTTTCTGCTTCGGTCAGCAGCTCGAAACTTTGAGGAAATATAGCACGGAGTCGAGGGGCGACTCAGTCACGTGACTTTCCGTGCACTCACCCATGGATAACTGCCAATAACACTGTGTTCCACCCTGCCATTAATGTATTTCTACTCTAACTTTGCATCGACTGCCGCCGCATTTATTTTAAAATGCCCCTTTTACTATAATTACCGCTACGTTTGGCTCACGAGCCACACGACATTCGTAAATGCCTAATCTGTTTTCGCGATAGTTACGTTCTTTCGCCCCTTCAATTCTGAAAACAAACCCCACATTTCATATAGCCGTAGCAGCTGTCGGAACACTAAAAATTCTCCGCTCATATATATCTACGATATACTTGGCGTGCAGAAGCTAAAATTTCAATCGAATTACAGGCAGGTCGACGTTCCTTTTTTACTGCCCAAATAGAAATTCACGGGGATAATAAAATTCGAAGACAAAATCCGTTGAAAAAGCTGCCCATAAAATTACGGGAGTATCTGACGAAGTTTAAAACTTAACGGCATCGATCGCAATAAAGTGTAGGGCCTACCGCCTAACTCTATTGCTGATGATAGCTTTAAAGCAATGCACTGCTAACGGCTATAGCAGACATCCTGAATTTTTAGGCGGTACGGATTTTGTGCCAAATTCATACAAAATCATTCGGTGATCATTCGTTCAAAGTTATCGCTAATAGTTTAGGTACATTTGGTGCGAAAAGACAGCATGACGTCATAAACTATAGCTATTGCTTTAGCAATCGAGTAAGGCGGTAGGCCCCCTGGTCGTAAAGAAGCTAGTATTTTGACTAGCACTAGCGAAAATGTTTGTATATAGCTGTAGCGTTTCCTGCAATAAATCAGCCCTGTCCGAATGTGGGAAAATAGTCAGTGCGCAAGGCGCGGTCCGCAACCGGGCAACTCCGATACGCCGCCGGCCACATCTCGAGAGCAGCTTACATTACCATAAGTGTTACCAACTCACCCGCAAATATCTTGCCACATTTAATTTTGTGGCAGCACTGTAAACCTCCACATTCTGCGGGCGGGCACTACTTGAATTTAACTAATACGCACGCGCCCTCAACTTTTTATTCTCACTAGAAACTTTTCGAGAGCACTCAGAGCGGAGGGTACCGAAATGAATTATTATTCTGTCTCATGAAAAAAATCACTTCCCCGAGTAATGAAAACTCAAGCTGATGTGCTCGAGAGGTACAACTCCGGTCCGGCGGATATTACGGCAATATATTTCAATTACACATAAGAAAAAGAACAAGTCGTTTGAAGTAGCTGAAAGGCCAGATTACAGCCGTGGAGGAAATAATAAGGAAGACCCCCGCTAACGAGCAGAGGATGGTGGCTTGTGGAAAAGAAACGTGTGGGGAGCGACGTTGATTCTCAATGGTGATTAAATTTCAAAAGTATTCTTTTTCGAGCCACAAGACTCATCTTTGATATTTAAGGAAATAGAGACGCCAGACGCACGCAAATTAATATTGTAGCTAGCTGTTGGCGCATTTTCCCCTAGCTAAGCTAAGCTTACTTTGATATTTTGTGTGTTCAATTTGTTTTTATATTTAATTAAAGAATGACAAGAGCGTAGTATTTTATTGACAAGTGAGTTATTTAATAAAATTTGATGCTTAATTGTTTTTTTCTCAATACGCTAATAATAATCGGTATAAGAGGTATATAACTATCGGTATAGAAGGGCAACTATAACTAAGACGAACGCAAGATTTTGCTTCAATTTAGAAATATTGATACCTACTTTAATTACCTACTAACACACCGATGTAAAGATTTTGGTGGTTAGAAAAAAAAAATCGAAAAATTATGGTCTTGATGCGGGAATCGAACCCGCGTCCGCTGCTATCCGGGCAGCTGCCTGATCGCTCGGCCAACCAAGACACTAATTAACTTGCCGAAATTCTTCTAACCTTTACACTTCACGTTGTAAGCCAACGGACCAACCTTTTCTAACCACCAAAATCTTTGTACTAATTTTTCTAGAATTTAAAGAGTGTTGAAATTAAAATCGAATAGTACACACATGTAAGTTATTAAAATTTTACATTTGAACAATTAACTTTTGCGGCCTAATTAAATTATATGGGTGCTAAACACCTAAGGCCCCTTGCATTCTTTGGTGTGTCGCCGGTCACGTGCGAACGCGTCCGTCACAATTTGTATGAAGCTTCAGAGCGCTTATTACGCACTACATCCGAATCCGTCAAAAATTAAAAAAACTTTTATGGATTTAACTCGTTCAAATATAGTGATAGGATAGTATAGTACGCGCAGTAATCTTACAAATATTCTTTATTGCACATAAAAAACAAGTAACAGAAAAACACAACCACACAGGACAGTACAAAAGGCGGCCTTATTGCTTATCAGCAATAATCTTATTGTGATTAGAAAAGTTGTCTTTATATAAAAACAATAAAACTCATATCCCGGCTTGAAATAAAATATAGCCGCCTACTACTTAAAAATTCCTTCCAACGTAAAAATATACATTAAAATTAACTCCGTACATTTCTATGTTTAGAACCTTTGTTATAGGTACAGGGAGGTCACAAAAGATTTGTGTGATTGGACGGAATTTAATTACGCGCGCGCCCGGTATAACGACGCGAAAATATTTATGTTTACTGTCGCAAAATACCCCAATGCGACCGCACGCGACCAGCGGGGGCACCCATGCCGAATATCTCGCTTACCCCCGAATACTGAAACGCTGCTCAAAATTTAAGCACTGCTTATATTAAGTGGACAATACATGTCAGAATTTGTATGGAAAAACGTCAGCTTTGACAATACTTAAATGTTAATCAGGACTCAAATTTTGAGTAGCGTTTCTGTTCGGGGTTATTCTGTTAACTACTTCCTATGGTCGTTATATCAACTCGCATAAGTAGCAGTAGGTAGTTCAAAACATCATCAAATATATAGAAGCCTGTCGCACAAAATTTTTTTTGCCAAGAACAAAATTATAGGTACATCGCAAAATTGTGTAATACAAAAATGTGCTTGAAACAATATCTAATTAACTTAATTTATGTTTATGTTTTGGAAACAATGTGATGTGACTGTCTCGTGAACATAAAATATGTTACTGTTTATCATCCAAACATCGTCTCTCACTTGTAACGTATACAGAATATCAGAGTTTTAGTAGGGGCCGTTATATTTAAATCACCTATTCACCAAAGGCCAATCGGGACTTAGTGCATTGTAGTGTATGTGGTGAAAATTTAATAGGCCTATTTCGGTCACGTTATCTTCTGTTGGGCTCGACAAAGAGGGAGATATCTCGCCGCCACCTACTCGCCGATGCGATTGCTATCATCAGATTTCACCTCGATAACTAAAGTGCCTTTCTCGATGTATGTTATCGATCCTACATCGAGAGCTGCCCACCTATAGCATCGATTATTCGAGGCAATTCTGTGCCTTACAATATTTTTACTGCCTGCTCTATAAATATATTTTGTGTTACGAGGCTGTTTGGCTCCGTTAAGGCAAAAGCACTGAAGATTTGTGCCGTACCCATAGAGTACCCAAAGAGCAATGTTGTTCATTGGTGTTTAACTTCGGTACTGTCGTAAATGGTAGTTATCACATTATTTATAATCGAAAGTCGTCTTAACTCGGATTTAACTTCCACATATTTAAGCGTTACACATTGTCACTATCTATCATGTAAAATCTGTCGCCATAATAATAATGTTAACAGCATTATTATGTTCCAACAATGTGTGATAAGACAGCCAACCCCTATGTGTTTGAGGGTTCTAGATGACGCTCGATTCCATCTTCGGCCCTTATCGTCACTTATCATCAGCTGAGATGAAGGCTTAGCAAGAGCTTCCCTATCTAGCATAAAAAAACATGTTTCAATTTCACAAGTAGACAGGGGAAGTCTAAACTCCGCAAACCGTAGTGCCCTACGAGCTCTTCACGGTAGCGGGTTTCCCTCGGGGTATGCATGCGTCGATGAGCCCTCCAGGGCATGCCCTAATGTAATGCTTGAGGACCCCAAGGTTTTAGCCTTACCCCAAAAAACCGAATGCTTCTGTTAAAACCTATCGGCCAATAGCCTTTCAAAAAAAGGGAAGGCGTCATATTTGATAATATTTGACGGCCAGCTTGGTGGAATGGTCAGAGTGCTGGCTATCGGTCAAGGACCTGTGTTTGAATCCTGGTAGATGCAAATGTTTGTGATGAACACAGACATTTGTTCTCGAGTCATTAATATGCAAAATTAGTCCGCCATCTTGTATCCTTTACACAAGTGCTTATGTACCTAACTTAAACTTGATGGCAACAAACAGTAAATAAAAGGAAATGGTTTAAGGACAAGAGGATGGTGATATACGCCAATTGAACCCCTAAAAGTGGTTTTATTTCAAATGTGTAGTGCTCGTGCAAAAATAAGACGCCATTAAAAAAGTTAAGGATATCTTGCCAAGCAGACCCTTTTCCAGAACGAATCCCGAATTCAATCTCCCCGCGTTTCGCCCCTCACCAGCGACCTCTGGCAATCAGCGTGAACAATTATGAAAATCAAAGTCTGTGTGATCATATTTATTTTCAGTATCAACAATAACGGTCATTGGAAGTCAAGCGTGATGTTTCCAGTCCATTTGTCGTAATAGCGCTGCTTTTATAACCGAAGCGTAATGAAACTCGTTTAAATATCACAAAAGTGGTTGGATTACGGCGGCCAAGCACTTTATGCTGCTTAATTACTGCCCTCGACAGAAATAATTGGGAACTTGGGATATTACAACTGGAGTTACTGGCGAACGACTTTTCCATTATACCCAGACGTTTGTAATGTCCACCGTTGTTTTGTATTATATTAAAATAAATACCTTTAAAATTAAACAGTAGAGCGACGACAATCTGTCCAAAATTAAGTTTTATTTTTTATTATTTCTTATTTTCTAAGCATAATGCTTATTTATTTTTTTTTCAAAAAAGTCACTGTGTCATAAACTTTATAAATAAATGATGAAGTACGTATAATTTGATAATTTCACATACACATCACACCTTTTTCCCACAGGCGTAGGTAGAAATCTCTTTTTTCCTTTTGCTACGATCCTTATATACTTCGTTCGATCACCCAATCTCATTAATGGCTCCATGACCTGCCCTTGGCCTTTTTCTGATACTTTTGTCATAATTTAGCATAAATCGGAGACATGTTGGTAAGGAGTGGAGATGAGCAGATGTCGATAATGCCCGTTTATGCAAAAGTTTAATTTAATTTGTATTGACATAAGTTTGTTTTTGACCAAGCCCTTACCACCGCATCCTTAGAGTATGTTTTATGCAAAGCGCATAATACTGGAACACTTCAATTCTCCTACAAAATACAAGCAAACGAAAACTGTTCGATTTTGTTGAACGAAGGCACTATCAAAATTTGCTCGAAATCTGATAGATTCGCCATGAACACAAACAATAGGTTATCCAAACTAAAATCCCAATAAGCCTCGGATCCGTTTAGCGACTGGAACGGAACTCATTGGGCATTGTTCGTTAACTGAATCAGCTCATGATTCCAGACTCAATGTGTACATCAGCATTTCGAATCTGGTACGTTCTCGCTATGAATCACTAACTGCGTTGACGGCTATTTGCTCTCGAGACAATTAAGGTGTGATGTATTGGTACGTTATGGTGAATGTGCCTGTGTGCCGAATGTGTTGTTCGAATTTAGTGATCTCGATCGCAACTTAAAAGATAAAACGTAAACGTAAAAGTTTGTTGTCGTATCAAGGGGTACTAAACTTAGGATCACATTGTTGCGTGATGAAGACGGCAGACCAAAATACTGTCACCACCTCTCGCGGGTGTCGTACAAGGCGACTAAGGGTCATAAATATAATAACGGATGAGCAGCAGCCGACTGATGTGGTACATGAGCTGTGATTTATATTAGACATACGTATGCCCGTTTTGGGCTCCTTCTCTAGATTTCAGACACAGGTCAATTTTCGCTTCCGTCCTATAAAATGTTTTTAACTTAAAAAGTCACTTACCAGATTTCGATTTTCTTCCAGACTGCGCTGCTCATATATCATGCAACACACCAGGCGACTAAAATAAGATAGTTCAAATGTGGAGCCGGCTTTTAACGCTCTCGAGTACGAGGTAAATCGCGAGGAAAATTTTGTGAGTGCGAGGTAATTACACGTCTGTCGAATCAGGCTGTAATCGAATGAGCTCCTTGATTAGCGAGCTAGAGCGGGCTTGTTACTTCGCCTTGATCAATTATGTGTTTCAGTTCTTTAATGTAAAATATCTACAGATGAAAATTATTTAGGCACGTAATTGGAGGCGCTTTAAAGTAAAATCCGCTTTGATGTTTCAGGTTCAACATTGTACAAACATCGGTAATTATGTTTCCACGTTACGATAATTAAGAAACTAGAAAAAATATATCAAGAGCCGATAAGCAGGGCCGAAGGGCCGAAACGACGGCGAACATTTTTTACTTTTCTAGATTGTAAAATATATTAAAATACAAAATTATTATGTCTACAATGTTATAAGTATAATGTTTATGGATTTTGTTTAGTTGTAGGTGATTTGAAAGAAGATGTAATGACAAGAATTAAGAAAGGGACGCTCTTACGCTTTCATCAAGTAGATAAGATGAGCGAAAGGATAATAAAAAAAAAAGGATATATGCGAAAGAAGTGTGTGTGTAACGTATCCAAGCAAATGGAAAGAAGTTAGGTATCTCTATCTGACCCTTAGGGCCGGTTTTTTGATGCATAGTTAACTCAACCAATTGTTAAAAATTCATTCTGATTTTATGATAATCAGTCTGATATATAACAATCAGTAACAATATCAGACTGATATTTAACCATTAGTAACATTAGTAACTAAAATTGTTACTAATAGTCAGCCTGATATTTATCGATTAGTAACAATTTTTAACAATTGGTTGAGTTAACTATGCATCAAAAAACCGCCCCTTAGTGAGAGAAAGGAGTAACAAATCGATGTACGTATGTATGTAATCAATATTTTCACCAACTGTAGTCATAGCATGTGTGTACAGTGCAGTGCCGTACACATATGTTGACGCTGAATCGTAGATAAAGTCATGAACTCTAAACGAAAACATAAAAAAATCTCTAAACTTAAAAATACCGGAAAAACTAATCTACCTAATGGAAGTTTGTCCCATTTTTAATACGCGTGCTAAGGCGACTTGCTGCGTATCATTAGGACAGGGTGAGCGTGTATAAGCGAACACCAGCGGGCTACTCTGGCAATGCTAACTGATTAATTCTCGGCTCGGGATCGCCACCAGAAATATTAGCTCCCCGGATATGAGATTGCTAATCCCACTAATGCACTAGACAAATATCGCTGTGCCGGTGCCGCACTTGCATTCAAACGATTTTCGAAGGTACCTACCGCAGTAAACAGCGTCCGAGAGTTACGCAAATTTCGTGTACAATAGTTTTGTATCACACGTACCGCGGGTTTTAAAACTTGATGCAGCATTAGTGAAACCTAACAGTGCGCAGTGGGATTATGTAAGCAGGAAAATATATTAAAAACTGCTCCCGTGGAAGCTCGACTAGATACGAGATTCAGAAATTTCTGTTTAGAAACAGAAATTGTCGAAACAGTTGCAAGTAACAAGCCAGCAATTTGGAATTTAAGCGCTCTGATTACGTTATGACGCAAGTTATTTATGACAATAATATAATAAAGTATGGCAATAATTATACTCCATGTGTGTGTAGGTATGGATGTTAGTTCCCAAGTCTCGTCAGACCTGAATCTTATTACCTACCCTAATGGCGCGTAGTCAAGTGCACGCATCAACACTGATAATCCTATTCCATATCTTAGTATGAATATCGTAAGAAAAGTCGGACGTCATCTTGATTGTACAATGAAAACCAATGGTTATTTTATGTGCCTAATGAAGTCTTATTTATTTTGCTGTGTGGTGACGACAGAACAGAATACAATGGTCACCACCCTCAATCTCTCCCGTAGGTGCATTTACGTGCCCGATAATATGCTTTTTTTACACGAGGGAACATTAATTTTCAACCAATTCAGTTAATTCACCTCTGCCTACCCCTTCGGGGATAAAGGAGTGATTTATGTACGTGTGTAAGTAGAACAAAAAGCGCATACTCTCATGTAAGAAATGCATATTCCAACGGATATATTCCCGTCAACATTTATTGACTGCTTCCTTGAGCATGCATGTGAAAATTTTAATTCCCATTTGTCTCGTTGACTGTATGGAACATATTGTCGTATACACTAGAGGTTCAAGCAATATGCCCGTTTAGGGCCCTCTTTCCCGAAGTAGTTAATAATTGCGTTGTTGTAGCGGCAATCAAGAGAAATATCAAAACAACACTATAACGAAGTAGTAGTTGATTAATTGGTGACATGCAACCAGGCAAGGTTAACTAGTTGTTAATCGATAAAGTATAGCTTGTTCAACAAACCATTGTTCTGTGTGATCGCTCTGATAAGCAGCAAGTCGCCAAGGAAAATCGTAACACAAGATTTCAATGTTTTCCCGAACACGTTTCTTTTGTAGGCTTTTCAAACTTTCTTTTTAAATTACCTGGGAGTAACACCACCCCACTACGTTCGCAGAGGACGCGGGTTCGTTTCCCACATCAAGACTAATTTTTCGATCTTTTTTCTAACCACAATAGATAGTCCTTATACTAAGTTACGCCTATTTATCCCTAGAGCGGTAGGAAGAGGCATAATATAATTGGGCACGAAAATCAGAATATACTGCTAGGTGGCGGGCGGTCTATGACGAACGCTGCTACCCATTACTTATCGCTGCTTGTACGACACCCGAAGTTTGGAGGTGGTAACAATAGTATGATTGTATGTGTGTATACTTCTACCGGGGCACAGAGCGCTAATGATATAAGAGGAATGGGCCATAACCTTCTCAATCTAGTTGTTCTCAGTGGTTTTTGATGACTATCTATTGTAATCTGCTGTGCTGTAACCAAGAGTCGGTATAACATTACAAAATACAATTTAAGCATATTCCTAATGAAAACAAAGGCAGACTGGAAGTGAAAACTATCAGTAAAACACGACATCTAATATTACCTATACGGAAAGCTGACTACCCTTAAGCATAACATATATTCATTTGACACAATGTAAATATGCACACTGTGCTATCAGCGTTTTCCAAAATCAATTTTACATCGCACAATATAAAGTCAGGAACGCGAAGTAAAAAGCATCAGTCATACGTTGATCGCGCCCCTCACGCACAAGTGCAGTCTATTCATTTGCCGGATGGATTAATTTCCGCCGTGAGATCGCTCCAAAGGGAAATGCGATTGGAACAAAATACGCGCCCGCCACCGGGGCCGGCCGGGACTGATATTTCATTTGTGTCCATTTGTGTCTGAAAGGGTTAAAAGCTATTCTATGTCAACTAAGTTGTCGTTTTTAATTAAGGCACATGTTATTTTGAGTGTGATTTATATGTTTTAGAAATGTCGTCACAACAGGAGGCTGCGATATGGTCGTGTGACGGCTATTTTAAAAATTCTTATGTCTTTTCCATTACAATATTTTTTCTAATATTTTTATAATATTTAATGAAATCAATAATTATTCGACTTTTTTATAAGTCGTGGTTGCTTGTGTAAATTTTAATGTATGTAGTTTGTTTTCATATATAAGTTCATAAATCACATCGATTTATTTCAAAAGGGGTAGGCAGAGGTGAATTAAACGCATTTTACTTTTAATATTTATTTTTTTATATGTATAAAGAGTTCAGGTTTCATGGTGTAATTTATATTTATTGCCAAGCCAAACAACTGTGGCACGGTTATGGAAAACATAATTTCCTACATATTTTGAGCAGCTGTAAAATTTTACAACCCTTTCGATTTGTTTTCCCTCCCAAAATACGCTATCAAGGTATATAATATTAGGATGAATACGAACAAAAATTCAATTCGATTTCCTGAGTCATGTCGATTTTCTAAATTTATGTGCACAAGTTTATGATGCATTTTACGATGCCCTCTCGGTCAAACACGCGACTAAGGTTTATGATACCCACGCAGGGTTTACAACGAGCCGAAATAAAGGCCTTTTACGCCGAAACGCCATCTTTCAATGGCTGTGTGATCGTGGCATGGCTATTGCAAGCTTTTTGAATCACAATTTGAATTATAATCATTTGCTCAGCACTTATTGAAGAACGCATTCATAAACCGCCCAGTGTTATGGTAATTACTTGGGCTAAGTTCCTTTAATGGACTAAGTTACAAAAGTATTTACGCAAGGAAAGTCTATTTGAATGGTGTAAACGTAATTTGTGGAAGAATTTGAACATGTAATGTTTTGCGAGTTTGCATTGCCAAAACAGCCGACTGGATTTAATTAAACTGTCGCTGGTTGTCAGCTCTATTTGATATCATTAAAAACACGGCTTACCTTCAAATTGAATTTATACAAATCCTTTACATATACAGAGTGCTTGCTTTGTACGGGCGACATGACGTAATATTTGCTACACATTAGTGATATTTAAGTGATACATACATACATACATACATAAATCACGCCTATATCCCTGAAGGGGTAGGCAGAGGTGAACTAGCACCCACGTATTGCCAGTTATGATAGGTCCCATGTAATAGGTGGCGAGCCTATTGCCATTTATCGGGTACAAAAGTCGCAGTAGGTACATTGCTAGGCGGTATAAGAGTAACGCTGCTGCCCATTCCTCATGACTGATTTATCCTTAGTCGCCTTGTACGACACGACACCCACGGGAGAGATTTGGGGTGGTGACAATTGTATTCTACTCTGCCGTCACCACACGGCCTTGAGTTTGCATATTATCGGCCATATTTAAGTGATAATGATATTTTTTTTCAGTTCATAGTTCTTGTAGTGTTAATAAGATTAATTTCTGTTACGTTGGGATCACTTTACATGTGCAAATTACAAAAAGCCGAAAAGCATAACGTCGTTAGAAATTGTTGTTTTAAGGAATACGTCTACTTTCTGTAAATCAAAATGGTCTTATCAGTGTTAATTATAACGTTTTTATACAAAATATGTTAAATCGAATCTATTGAAGACGCTATTATACTATGAAATATAGACAAAGGGTAGGTAAATCGAACTGAAGAAAATATTTAGGTACTTTATATTTAAAATTGAAGTCGCCCCTAGAGCATCCTTCGTTTCACGTCGTTAAGCAGATGCCAATCTCGGGACAAATTTAAATAATAATTGGCTTGAAAAGTTTGAGTAAGTATTATGAAACCTTTCAATATTATTATTATCACATTCATCGTTAAAAAGGATTATTGATGAGCCAGTCATAAGTCATGATTGAGAGGTCACTTATTTATAAGGCATTATGCTGTCATCAATAAGTGCTTATTAAATAACATCCAATATGCTCTCCATTCATCGTTCTCTCGACATGGTCCGTTCCGTCTCTTTTCTATACATTCATTCATCACTAGCACCTTTACGGTGTAATGGATGATATGAATCAAAAGGGAGTGGATGGTTTGATGACGTCTGACCGATACGAATGGAAGAGGAAACATAATGCGCCGACCCCAGATAGACTGGGAACAGGGCAGGGAGAAGAGATTAAATAACAGCCAAATCAAAATTTGTTTTAGGTTTTGTACAGCAATTTTCATATTCGTGGGTCAATCCTGTATATAATTCCCCGAAAGTCTGTTCACCAGCAGAGTGATAAATGTATAGGACGATTATTATTTAAACAATGAATAGTGTTCATAGTATTTTAACTAAGGTTTATTAGAAAAGCCCCAACGACAGTTATTACCGGTGGCGTTATTTTTTCTGTTCTTGTATAAAAAATATTAAATTAATAGTATCAATATTTCAAGAATATTGCACATTGATTGTACCTTATATGTTTTTGAACCTTATGTTATGGACATTTTTAAAAATATTGACTAAGGTATGAGAAACATTTGGATAGCGTGCGGTTCAGATAACGACCACTTCAGCCACAATACCACTTGTTTGCTGAAACAAAAGAAACACAACTTAAGTAACTGTAAATAATGACTGAAAAAAAGAGCGAATAGTCTACGGGCTAAGGATGAACTTAACACTAAAGGGCAAAATACACTAAACTGTGATATAGCTATCGAAATACTGGATAATTTCTTGCAGAGATGAGGATGTTAAGGATGATGGAGTAACAAGTGGACAAGATAAGGAATAAGTACATAAATAAAAGAATGAAAATAGCAGCGACCCGTGCCAAAGATGCTGAAGGTAAGGTGAGGTAAAGTACTGGCATGTGATGATAGAGTAGAGTTGACCGACATGACAGTTAATGGGTGAAAGGGACAAGGACAACGCTAGATGAAATTGATGGATTTTGTGAAAGATGATATGAATAACAAGAGAGGGGATGATAACTTGGCAACAGTTGACACGTGAAAGGGGGGGTATATAAAACTGAAGAATATTGACATACATTCTAAAATAAAATTTTGCCGATAAAATGCAACAATGTTGAGAAAAATTCGACGTTTGTATAGGTAATCTGATGTAACGTGTAGTGATACTCACTCCGATAGGTTCTGTAGATATAAATCCTATTCTGTTTGTGGCATAGGTTCTTCTTTTATTTATAAAATCGCGAGCGGGTGTCGTTATCCGATTCGAAGCATCGATATCGTGTGACACTTTGTATTTATCTTCGTAATAAGAAACCAGTTTCATCATGAGAACATCTCTAAGGGCCGCCTTTTGCGTTTTAAGAATTTTCTTGAAATAAACATAAACAGCTTTTTAAAATAATTTACGTATAATAAAGAAAATAAATTCTAACCTGAAACTATTAATTTAAACAATTGAGTCAGTGTGTAGAAAATTTTAATGACACGTTAGTTGACTTTGCATATCATCATCAGTTTTATAACAGCTGCATATTATATGCCTTCGCTACATAGCTTTATAATAGGAAAAACTTTTCTTTACAATTGTGACCTTGTAAAAGTTGAGAATGTGTCTATGCAATTTGTTACCATTGCTGCTTCAGTTTCAGTTCTCACTTCAATATACTCTTAGTAAACATCAACTTAAAATGAATTAATGATTAAAATATCTACTTACGTCATCCCGTTCTTTGATGAAATAATGAGGAATCGTTACTCGATTATTTTTCACTGTGGGTCGTGTTTGGAAATCTCTTACGTTTTGCAGTTTCTCTTCGCGATTATAAACCTTGTGGCCCATTTCTCTAACGAAATTCATGAAATTTCCAGAAAATTCTTCACCTGACTTTTGAAATAAAAAATTAAAATTATGTTACCAGAATATTAAATAAAAATACGAACTCTCATATTTTGTACCTGAACCATAGGGATAATTAATGCTAGAAGCACTATATAAAGTAACAAAACATGTCGCGATGGCAATACTCGAATCGGCGCACAACCTCTTGCCATTTACCATAGGATGAAATCAAATTGTGACTGCAAATGTGCCGATAACCAGTTTTCGTCAGCGTCGTTTTGTTCCGATAACTTGTAATGTCGTTTATGTCGTTTTCTTTTTATTTGCAATGGCACACTCACCGATGACAATTACAATACAATGTTTTCAAAACACGAAATTCAATCGAACTCTACATTTTCCGATAATAATTTGTACATAGATACTTACTACTATAAATTGCATAACATACATAGATTTAGTGTTCCCTTATATTTGCACAAGCACTACACAAAAATGTTAAATAATTGGACGATAGTTAACTATAACTTTATGTTCCTGCAGCGCAGGACCGATCAGTTTGTAGATCTGTGAGGGAGACCTATGCCATACAGTGGGCGTCTCTTGGCTATGTTCAATTTCATCGCTTACATTCCATTACGGCGCAATGTAAATTAAGCCTTGGTTTCCTCGTGACCACGGCCGCTGTAAAGTGGTCGAAACGTCGTCGGGACTCAATAAATATCACCATAAATACGCAAGTGTTAATTCCGACCACATATTTTATTTCAAATATACATAGATTTATACGACGAATACTTATCCAAAATAGTTTAAAGATATATGATAATCTAGTAGAGATTCTAAGTTTTATTCCATTGTTCTGTTCAATGATCTTTAAAAATGAAAAAGTTTCAAAGTTACCAATTGCAAAACGCATCGTCTAAATTACATTCCAAATTCGTTAAGATTGCGTCTTCGATTCGGTTAGAGGGTCTATTCACTCGCGGAGCTAGTGAATAACAGTGGAATGCCTGTAAAAATCCGCGGGTCGAGCTTATCGTGACATCGGTGTCCCGTGTCTAGATGCAAGAGGAGCCATGGCGGAATCTGAGCGTAGGTTTAATGGTTTCGCGTTGATCCTGGAGTCAGGAGCGTAGTTACACGGCTAGATTTATTAGTTCAATTACCCTGGCGCTGTTCGGCGCCGCGCTTGCTTGAGCGCAGACACCAACAAGTAAATTTCGCTAAGGTTGGGACAGCTTTTTGTACGTTATGGAACGGTTACAGCTCGACTCGACCCTTCGATCTTGCCCCTTTCGATTAAGGACATAAAAAATCATAGCTATAAATATTACTCTTTTATACCTATTATATCGTAAGCACTTCAATTTCAGAACTAATTAGTGTAGACTCAAATATTTCCCAGGAATAGCAATATCGGGTATAAATTGATATTCCTGAGAAATATTCTGTCTTGGGTTTAAAGAATTTGATTGAAGAATATTGCGTTTTGATTTGGATCAATTGCTTGAACTCTTTCTTTTATCATATCGGGCACACATCATCGAGCTATCTACATCGTAGCCTTTCATTCATATCACCCATCACACCGAAATGATGCTGGTAATTAATGAATGTATCGAAAAGTGGCGGACCTTGCCGAGAAACTGATGAATGGAGAGAGTGATTGGAATGACAATGTTCCAAACCACAACGCTCCAGATTTTGTATAAGGCTTAAAAGACGGCCTGCCTATGATTTTTTGTCCACACCCCTTTACGACATACACTACACAATTGCGAGTCTTTGTATCTACAAAGACTCGCATCTATCTAGATTACATAATCACACAACAAAGCTGATCAGTTTCCTGGAGCTCAATTGTTTCTGGAATAACCAGAGGGAATAATCAAACTGATTTACTTTTGAATCCAGCTCTTGAAACTTAAGACAATTTTGAAAGTTTCGAGCAACAGACAGTGAGAGTAAGACGACAATAGATAGGGTCTATTGTCACCTTACTTGAGCCAAATAGGAAAATTTTGGCTTGGCAATTAACTAACATAATTATCATTTATATTAGTATCGAGTTAGATGATCATCTGTATATAATAACACCTGTTACACTGTTCAGTCTCAATGTTTCACTCCATTTTCTACTGAGAGCGTGTTACTATAGCAATTAAAGAAAGTATCTTTTGGAAGGCAAAATCTGGATGTTAATATAACTGTCTACCTCTTATTGATATTTTGATAGCAATATTTAAGCCATTCGTTTAGTTATATTTTTATTTGTATAAATAATTTCTCACTTTAAATAGACAATTAATGAGAGTTGCATGAATTGATTACATACGTAGCGTACTAAGCCGCAAATGTTAAATGGTAGACATCATAATCAACGCGATATAGCGACGATCTCGCCTCATTCTTGCCTCGCTCCCGGTTCGTTCGACAGTGTGTCAAGGCCCTAAACCACAATAGAACGCGGAGCGACAAGCGAAGCGGGGCGGGCAGACCGCAGCGCTGTCGATACAACTTGGCCAACTTTCAACTTTGCGGGTTGGCGCTTACGTTACTCATCCCCACTTAGCACAAAATGGGTCCACGTATGCGTTACAGAACTAGCGGTGAGTAATCTAATTTATAGTCAGAATGGTAACTGCGTTACTGAAATATTTGAACAGTGCGCTCTTCCTGAATTGGAAACAATTTGCATTTGAAACACGCGTAATTCAACTGTCCGATTTTGAATTTGAATTATTTTAACATACACCGGATATTTCATTTTTCCAGTTTTAGATACATGCTGAAAGTAACAGGTTTACTATTTTAACTTTTTCTGAAGATTATAATTAAGAAAGTTGTTATTGTCGATTTTCATTGGTCTTTTTGTTATATTAACAAAAAAAACCGTTTTTAAATCTATTTAATCTACTTTGTTGCGACTATTACATGTTTTATTTGAATACGTTTGAAATAAAAGAACTGCAAACTTACTATTTTATTAGGCAGAATTAGGAAAATTAACAACGCGAACCTATTGTCATCTGTCGGGCACATTAATCGTAGTATTGCTGGAACGGTCCTTATCAAATTTTTAAGCCTTTAGATTAGTTGTGATACCCGTGGGAATGGTAGTGATGGTATTCTATTCTGCCGTCACTACACGGCTAGTAAAGGTAGACAAGAGTAAATAGAGACTTTAGGTAACCAATAATTTATGCCTACTGATCAGTACCTACTGATCTAGAAATAATGTACGTACGTTGAGATCTAGTGATCGAGATGTTTAATTAATGTTCACGTAACTTTGATGTAGGTATCTACCGAACTACATTATTCAAATTCATCGACAGTGGTATCAAACGACACTACCAAAGTTGTTTCGTTTTGATACAGTAATGAGAGTGCCTGCTATCTATACCGCTAAGCTTCTACAGGTAACCCAATAAATAATAAATAGCTCAGCAGAATAAAATTGCGTCAAGTAACAACCTCAATTGGATAAATCTAAATATTTTGCCAATTCAATTCAGAGAAATGAACTATAATTAGTCAACTACGGTACCGTCAAAACTTATTGACACGAGTGTGTACGCGATTTATATGTGAGTGTGAGAAATATTTATTTATTTATTAGAATTCCAGAAGAACTTCATAAAAGTTTTGCCGTAGGTATTCTGTCTCCGGACGAAACGAATTCGTACCGTCCGTCCGTCGGTAAGGGCAATATAAATTGAATAGACTATAGACATAAATTTCACGCAATCCAAAGACGTCCTGTACTCAGGTGTCCGTAAAAATATAAATAAAAGGAGGACGCTAAACAATTCAGGTCAGCAACTCGTTATATTGATGGAACGGGTCCGAATGTGAGATAGTGTTCGCGGCGACCCAGGCTGGTCGCGGCGGCCGCTCTCATGAATATTGTAGAAGCACGCCCCACGTATCCTCCAGATTCCACGCTGTATCCGTAGCTTTACCTTTTATATTCCTTTGTATGGATGTACAAAGTAAAGCGGAATTGAGCCTTAGTTTAGATTAATCCCTATTTAAGATACTAGATGGCGTAGGTATCGTTTTTAATCACGCTATCGTTGGTTCATTTCAATTTATTTGGTCTCTGTGATATTAAATAATATTTATCTTTATTACTAAATTAATAAAAGTTGTAGATGTCGTAATTTATTACATTTGAGGTGACGGTAGAGCATAATACAATAATTGACACCACCCCCAATATTTCCCGTGGGTCTCGTAGGCGACTAAGGACTAATACAGCTATGCGATTTACTTGCCCCATAGATGGCAATAGTCTCGCCCTCGCTCGTCAATTATATTAAGTCCCATCCTAAAATAATTGATGAAATAAATTGATTGATTAATCAGGACACCTCTGCCTACCCCTTTATAAATAAATACTGATAAAATAAAAATGTAAATTGTCTGTGACTTTTTTAGATAGTGACTAGAAAAAAAGCCGTTAGTAAGATACGATTTTTTTAGTTTTTGTCTACGCTAAAACGCATAAATAAATACACGATATACTTCACGATGAATTCACAAAAACGGCTAGCGTGAGTGATCTCCAATTAGTAAAGTCTTACTGAGAAACCGTCGCATGATTGGCCACACTAAACTTTTTGCAATGCAATTTATTTTACTGTAAATATTGCCTGTGAGATAAGTAATTTAAATTAACCTGTAACGTCAAAGCTTAAAGTTCGATTTAACAAGTATATTGCGTAATAATTTTTCTTTGACAACATTGGTATGATAATAATAAATTAATAATACTGTTGAAAGTCCTGTATTTAGATTGTATGTCAATCTTTACTTCAGTTGCCTCTCGATCTTATGTTAACATACTAGTAAATAAGAATTGGTATATGTATTATTTCATTTTAAAACTAGTCGATATCGTTATATAACGACTCACTTTATTTACATATCTTTAAACACTTAATTGGATATACAAATAAATACACAAAATATAAGCTGCTTGGTACAGAAAACTCATCTTAGATAATTATATAGGTGAAGCCCAAAACCTACTCCAAAGTTTTGTCATTTTCTTGTTCGTGTCAAAACTCGAGACATTAGGTAGGTACTTTTATTAGTAAGATTTTATGGAAATTCGTAAGTGTTGGTTTGTTTTACTAAATTTAAGAAACGTGACAAAAATAATTGTGACAATAATGACAACAATGTCAAGCAAAGATAACATTAATGATTATTGCAACTTTAAGCGATTATCAAGTAATCAGCTAGATAAAATGTAAAATAAACGTAAAATTACTGAATTATTCTACAATTTAACTATATAATATATAAATAAAGAAACCTATATACGCTGTAAAACTATATAGAGCGAATAGAGAATATAGAGAATATGTAAAGGTTTCATTGAGTGAAATTGTTAACTATACCAATACCAATAAAGGTATTCATACAGTGTTATGTGGATGAATACTCGTACGAAATCAAATAATCAAACACCATGCTCTTTTTGTATTATACCTACTACGTATGATTCTTACCTTGGTAGGTAGACCGGTAGCCGGGTCAATCGCATTGCGTAGAGGGGATTTCCGAGTCTCCGAGATTCCAGATTCAACTGTTGGCTTTGTGGAGCTTAAATTGGCATCATCTAACAGCCAATACCAACGAATGCTTTATTATTATTTATCGAATGTGATAAATCAAGTGCCTAACCTAAACCTCATTGATATTCCAACATAATAATAAACGACAAATGATTTTCTTATAAACAGTTCATATTAATTATACAAAATAGAATAATGTTTGCACGATATAATAACTCGTAAAAAAACAAGTGAACTCTAGGGATGTATGTTCTGAGCAGATAAATTAATATAAACAGTAAGTATTGTTGTCATTAACAAGAAGTATTTTTTTGAGTTACAGCACAATATTACAGTTAGACAAATAACGATGGAGAAGACTATCATACTTGTCTTGCTATTACGTAAAATGTTTGCTAAAGCTAGTCACTATTATATTATCTCGAGTTCCTCCGTGCTCCGGAAGGCACCCGGCCGCATCTGCTGTCGTTAATACCTATCAACCTACACTGCGTAATTTGGTGGATTATGACTTATTCTGCCCATACTCTATCATCCACAGCAGGCCCGTGGCACAGCAGTAGAACATACATACATACATAAGTCACGCCTATATCCCCGAAGGGGTACGCACAGGTGAACTAGCACTCACGTTTCGCCAATTATGTTAGGTCCCATGTAATAGGTGGCGAGCCTATTGCCATTTATCGGGCACAAAAGTCGAAGTACTATTGCTAGGTGATATAAGAGGAACGCTGCTGCCCATTCCTCATCGCTGATTTATCCTTAATCGCCTTGTACGACACCCACGGGAGGGATTTGGGGTGGTGACAATTGTATTCTACTCTGCCGTCACCACACGGCTCTAAGTAGGACATTGGGCATATTATTCTTTATCAGCTGGCGATGATAAAGAATAATATGCACATTATAGTCTTTGAACTGACTGTACTACAGTTAATGTGAAAAATTGACTACTGGTTTGACTCTTTTAACGCTCTATTATACCAGTATTGAAGATTATAATTTTATTTACACACACAATTTTCTCGACTTGATGTCTCTTCAATGCGAACTGATGAAATCTTTTCTAATAATAATTTCCTTGTACTTCAAAGGACGGGACACCCCTAAGCTATTCCCAGACTGAATGGAGTGACGTTGGTGACAACAGGCGGGCTAAGCGCTGGCCTCCGTCTGTCGGGCCTAAATTTAATCAATTGCTGCTGTCCAACACTGACCCTTCAAGTACACATAGTTTAGTCCCGCTCGTGTAATTCTAAATTGAACTGCGCAAAATTTATATAACACGTTAATGTAGATTTTTCTATCTATTAAAAGTAACTAAAACGTGGATTAATATTTTCTATAAATGACTTCATTCATGATTATATGCTATAGTAGATGTCTGCTCTAAAATGACTAAAATGGGGTGTAAATACTCAGCCTTTTCTAACCTTTCGGGGATGAACAGCCGTGATTTATGTGTGTAAGTACGCTTTAAAAGAAATAAAATTGGATTTACAAAGTTCAATGATTCAACATGTTTTTAAGTGTTATTCAAATGCGCTTATCTTCTTAATTGTAATGCATAACAAATATTCAAATCGTAAACAATAAAACTTTAACGTTCATAAAAATCGAAAGATTTATTGTATTCTTTTAATACACTAGTAAAAACATAGAAGGAATATGATTATGAGGTTTCCTTTTGTTTGTGTTTAAAATTTTAATACTAGGATAATGTAGCCGAGAGAGGTCTGGAAAAACACAGTGAACAAAACTTTCGACTTATATTTACTATAAGACTTAAGAGTAGCACTTTTTTATTTTGAGACGACACTCATGCTAAGAAGTTTCCGAGAACAGATTATTCTTTAATGGACGCCACATTTCACATTCATCTGAATAATGTCCTTGGTTGAGATTATAAACTACCACATCCGACAGCATGCGATGTTAGAAGTGAATGTTCAATATCTCGACCGCTGCAAGATACTCAGTCAAGAGTTGACAGCCGCTATTTGTCGGCGGTGCATTGGTCATCCGTCTCACACTCGAATGGGGTTGGACAACAGTACAACAGAATGGAGATAGGACCAGCGCTGCGTATTACGCGTAATCCCTGTGGAACGACAGTTAGTGCGATTGTATTTTGGCCGGTGATTAGGTGAGAATTATGAATAGTCCTGGTTCAATTAAATTCAATTGATCAGTCACATAGGATGTAAGCGAGCTAGATCAGTGTGTTAGTAGATAGATAAAAGCACGTATCTTAAAAACTAAATTACTTCAAATAAGCACGATTAAACCAATTATAACGCTTTTTTAGCATAAATAAACTTATTAGGCTAAGCAATGCTTACTAAGGCCGTTCATAAGATGGGTGAATAATTGTTCTTTGTCCTCTGTGCTTTGTTGGTCCTGGCTGCATCTGTAGGCGTTAATACTCACCAAAAGTGGGTCACCGATGTGGGTTGGAGCCCATTCTCCCTTTATTCTTCCATCCTTAGAGAAGGCTAATATTGAAGAAGTTGGTTTATTATAAAAAGATTTACTAATTCTCCGTACATTCTTGCATCAATATTATAGGCCTGAATGCTAGCAGTTAATATCATTTCGCTTTTGTAATGCGCTATTAGTTTTAAATTCCATTGAACTTGTTGCTCCTTTACACAAAATATGCTCCTTGGTAATGTCTTACAAAAATGTTCCATCACATTCATTGAATTTGTAGCCGACTACTGAGGAGTAAAAGAAGGCTCTTTAAAATACAGAATGTGAATATAAAATAAAGCCAACCAAACGTAGCCTGCCCAGACCTAACCTAATGTTTATGTATTATCTTTTTGCAGAGGTTTTGAACAAAGACAATTTGGGAGGACTAAAATTATTTAACTAAAAGTTTCTTTATGCAGTAACTTTATTGGGAATAATGTGCGTCTTGCTGGCTTGGTAGCAAAAATATTACTAAGGGAGATAGTCTAATAAACTAAGAGTTCTCCTTGGGGAACCCTAATGGTGCAGAGCAACCATCAACAACAGCATATTTAAAGACGCCACGGTGATGCCAGCCAGTGTTGCAGCCATGGGTCGATCATTGGACTCAACCTCAAAAGTAGAGTCAGCAGCGAGGTGACCCACAGATACCAGAAGTTGACCAATCACTTTATATGAGACATACAAATAGTTATCATGTGTTATATAATCGTATAAGTGTAACTACTACATCCTTACCTATATAACAAGGTGAGAATGTTTTTTCCTACCAAGAATTTTTAATATTACCAAATTCAAATGGGAATGTTACAAAATTTTAACAATAAATAAAAAAAAACATTCGGTTCCCGCATCAAGACCATAATTTTGCGAAATTCTTTTTCTAACCACCAAAATCTTTGTACTCATTTTTCTAACATAATGTTGAAATAAAAATCGAATAGTTTATATAGCTAACCCAAGCTTAACCGAAGACACGGTATTTGTAAAAATATCTGCTTTGGAATGTTTGAAATTTATTTCTACATTGCCAGGGTATCAACGTTAAGTGTAAAGGTTAGAAGAATCACAAATATACCTTTAAACGTTGTACTAAATAATTGTAATTTTTCATATCGGTTATCTCTTAGTATGATTTATCTTTATTGCTTAGCAATAACAAACAAAGATATTGCTATTTGTAAAACTATGTATTATTAATCCATTTAATTGATAAATGTGCTCTGCCGGCATTGTCTTATCTGATCTGATTTATAGCGTGCTGTAATATCAGTTGATCAATGTGTGACCTATATAATATTAATTGATATTTACTGTATCTGGGAGTAATCTTCTTGGCACGTAAATGGACCAATGGAATATTGTAGGTATGCAACAACGGGTCTAAGAAAGATCATCGAAAGGCATATCTCCACCGTCATTTTATTGAAGTTCCTTTTCATTAGTCATCTGTTTCATCATCTTCCTCTATTCCTGGGGGGAAGTGTGTCGGCGAAGTATGTTTCCTTTTCTATTTATATCGATCAAACGTCATTAAGCTCTACAGATTTAAATTCAAGCTTAATTAATAACAAATGAAATAAGGTGTAATCGTTATTTATTATACGTGAGTGCTTTTTAACCCAGTGCTCAATTTTGATGACCGAGCTAGTGAGTGATTTAAAATTAGAATCGTGACCGTTAGCGAGGGAATCAAAAGAGCACAAGGTGAAAAATTTTTGCACTCGAGTGCAACACGTAACTTTTCATCTCCCATCAGCGAGGAAATGGCAAAATGCAAAAAAAATTACAATCTCATTTTTAAAAGTTTCAGTCAATTCTATAATATTTACACACTGACACTTCCACACCCATCCTACCACCACACATGAACTCTGGTATCATTCAATTCGCGCCAAGCACTCCCTAGATGCGATAAAATGTGTGACACCCATATTTTAATGAAAAATTAATTTTATACATCATCATTACATCATTTCACTCACTCATTTATTGATATTAATATGAAATAAATATACTAAAGACATGGCTGTATGGGCTAGACCCTTTGCCTTCCCAAAAAAAACTGGGAGAATTAAAAACAAATTAAAAAATATGTTTTGTATTCCCAAACTTAATGCACTTGCATGCGATGTTCTAAATTCAAATTTACTTTATCCTCTAGAGGATAAAAACGGCTTTTGCACTCAGATATTGAAGAGCAAAAACGCTTTTTCACTTCTCATGCTCTGAAAGTGCTCATTTGTGCAGGATATAGGCTGCACAAAATCTAATTTTGTGCTCTAGAGCATTAATGTATCTACTCATAAATGTGTCTATATTAAGGCAAAGAAAATGAGCCATGCAGCCAAACACAATGAGAAATTCAGAGATAGAATTTGTTATTTTTTTATATTTACTTAAATTTATTTGCCTAATGTGTTTTTTAAGATATAAAAGATATTAAAATTTTTAATCAAGTAGGTACGGTAGGTTATTAAATTAATTTACGAAAATTATTATTTCAAAATTAATTTAATGCTTGGCTGTATAGCTGCATCTATATCTGCAGCCCAAACCTAATATCACTGGGAAAAACTTTTCCTTCGGTATCCAAAACTGTACTAATTTTAGTTTGAATTTTAAGAAATGTTATGATAAACTACTGTTTTATTTCCTCGCAATCGAAGTGAAAAGCAGAGTTTCTAACTCGTCCACAAAACCATTTTCATCCTCGACATTACTATCAGCCCTCGCCTTCGGCTCGGGCTGCTAAAAGTCTAGGACAAAAATGATTTGTTTTGTGCACTTGATGGAAAATCTACTATTTCTGAGATGGGGGGATGAAAAACCATTTTATAATTTTTTTTGGCTATTATATTAAGACGACAGTTTAAAAAAAGTGTTTGCAAATGACCCGTTTACATTGCAACTTAGTGTAAACGTCGAATATGAGAATTAATGAAATCTCCGACGTTTCCAATAAAAATATTGGATAAGGGCCGGGTCCCGGCTTGTGTCACCCCGTCATCTATTGTTAGTAATTGTCTCAGATATTAGCGTTACAATCAATCACGGGTGTGTCCGTGACATGTACGTAATTAGTACGCACCGACCAGGAGCAGTCCTATTCTGACTCACAATAGGGACAATGCAGGAATTCCTCACGATTAGATGTTTTCAAAAAGAAAAACAAAACGGAATCACATGGAGAACATTAAAAAAAATATTCTGACATCTTTCTTGCGTGAATAATGGCTTGGGACTTTAATTACAGATTTTATGTTAATTCGTACATAACAAAAAGAAATATAGATTAATAAATGACGACTAAGACTCTGATGATGAATGATGATATAGGAGCAAAAAATATTTTTATTGATAAAGCAAAATAATCCAAGAAACACAAAGAGCAATGATTTTTCTCAGAGCCACCGACCGAATGGAACATAAGCCGACATAACGAACACAAACTTCGGAAAGCATATAAACACTCAGTTTAAAAAATAAGGAAGTAAATAAATGCGAAATCAAAATATCGTGTTACACACCCCAACGCACTTTTTCGTAACGCGATAAAAAGTCGGACGGAACAGCTGCTCGTGTTTGCAATAAGGGAATTTTCTTTGTTTTCTTAGGCTTTATTTACACCGGCGTGTTCACCTCAAATGTCAAATGTTATAGTTGACCTTTGTTGGCTGTCAAACTGTCAGCCTCTTTCAATGGACTATGAATTATGCGTAACTCGCTGACCCGATAACGAGGCCACTGAGCGGTTAATGTCAAATATATTAATTTCGTGTAAAGCTACTAAATTAATTAGATACAAGGGTGGATATTTGTTATTATGAATGTCTTGCTCTATCTAAAATTAATGGATGTATGACATAACCTTAAACCTCGTAAAAAGATACGTAAAGGTCTCATATACCAAGAATATACCAAGAATCCGTGCATTGCGATTAAGTAAAAATTTTATTAGAAGATGTGCAAAATACTTTCTGCAAATGATAAACAAACATTGTTTTCGTTGGCGACTATATAAGCCAACAAATTTAACCAATAAGTTTCTAACGTCCAAAGCGGGTATTATTACAAATACCATGCATTCGGTTAAGCTTGGGTTTGCTTTTAAATTATTATTTTTGACTTTTATTATTTAAATGTTAGACAATTTAAACAAAAAAAGTTGCGGTTAGTAACACAATAAAACATTTGTATATGAAATTGAACTAAATGTCGATAATGGTCGATAATCTTGGTCACCATGGTCTCTCTTGCACATGAAGTGCAGGCCGATTTAAAAGACATGCTGAGGTTAATGACATCATCCGCCGGGCCCTCGTGACTACCGGAACGCCCGCTGCTTTGGAGCCTAATGGCTTAGCACGGGATGATGGTAAGAGGCCTGACGGCATGACCCTCGTTCCCTGGAAGAAGGGAAAATGTCTGGTATGGCACGCCACTTGCGTGGACACTCTAGCAATGTCCCATATTCCAGCTACCTCAGCAATGTCCGGATCGGCTGCAGCTTCCGCTGAATCCCTTAAACGGCGCAAATACGCCGGTCTCTCAGGAGACTACCTATTTGAGCCGTTTGGGGTAGAGACTCTGGGACCATGGGGTCCAGGAGCTCACCGATTTTTTCGGGACATTACAAAGCGGCTACGTGAGACAGTAGGTGACAATAAGGCTGGTCTGTATTTTGCGCAAAAAATTAGTCTCGCCATTCAGCGAGGTAATGCAGCCAGCGTTATTGGTACACTTCCTGTCTCAGAAGACCTAGGCGAGGTTTTCTACCTTTATTTTAGCTTTTAGTCCCTTAGTTTTATGAATGTTATATTTGTGCAATATTTTCAATAAAATAATCAATGTTTATTTAAAAAAAACTAAATGTCACAGAATAGTTACATATTCTCTGGAACGCGAAAGGACCTGAGTGAGTGTGAGACCCACGGACGAGACGCGACGACGCGTCGACCTGACGTGATGTCGCCGCAACGTCGCCAGGCGTTCGCCTTCATACACAGATGTCATTGACTGCGCTAATTAAATAGCTAAGCCGTAAATAGGCTTCACTGAACCATTTGATCCAGTAAATTATGCATTTAATATTGCCACCACAATGACTTTATATGGCCAAGAATTTTAGCAATTTGATGAGGGGTGTTATTGGCATATCTACGAAGCCATTAAGTAGGCGAGGCGCAAGATATTAATAGATGTTCCTTACACTCAAACATTTCATAAGTAATCAGAATAAGCGCTTGTGTTATGGATACTTGGTCGGATAAATTGTATGTATGTGTATGTTTAAATATAAAAACAACCATGACTCGAGAACTGTATGTACGAAAATGTATGTCTTCATCACACAAACATTTGCATCTGACTTGGATATTATGTTTACCTCTGTTTATTGGCTACATCGTAACTCAGAGTACGTGTAAATCATTCGAATTTAATTACTTCAGGGCATTGTTAAAAAATAAAAAAAAATGTATTTATTCTCACCGGCCTCTTTATTATCCTTGCCCTTACTTTAGAAAGGTATTGTATTTAATAGCACTGATATTAAATTAATCATGATCGTCCCCAGACGTCAATTTAATGGAATAGATAATTTTGTACAGTTCCTATTAATAGAGATCAATTGAAGTTTTAACAATCTATTAATTATGCCAATTCATAATGAAACACTGTACCGAAGTACTTAATGACAGGCTGTTTCTTGCCATTAGCTGCTGGCAACGAGATAATCTAAGGTATTAATTACAGAATAAGTGCCGCAATGGAGCCGAAGTAATTTTGCAAAGCCATTTTAATATTGTTGCTTTCTATCTTAATAATTCGTAAAAGTACTTCGCGAAGATAATAGGGTTCGCAGATCGTGAATCTTCTTAATTACCAACAATGTTGAAATTAAGCTTTTAATGAGTTTTAATTAACAAGTTTTGGAACGTTGCGTGAAAATACATAACGATTGCCGCGAGATAACGTTCCCGCTAATATTTACGCCATAAATTCGGGAGGAACAACCTTGGTACTGAGCAAACTGAGTTATTATGGACTGCTATACAATATTTGGCGGACTCTTAAAGAAGTTATGAACAACACGTTAGCGTGTAATATAAATTTAGGATATTATTTTGTAATTGCTACGAGCACTTACAAAATTAATCCATCTTTCCTTCGGGTTTTTTTTTAATTTCCTAGTATCCATAACACAATTGCTGATGCTACTTACTTTGGGATAGATAAGTGTGAGGTAAGAGATATGTATTTATTTATTTACCATCATTAGCGCATACATACCTGCATAAAAATCACACTCACTCTCATAACTTCATCGTCAAATATAAATATTAATGGCGAATCCGACGCATGTATGTTAATTTAGAGCTCTGTGTAGGCAATAATTTCCAATCAACGGGTAATACTAAAATGGGATGCAATAAACAAGAACAATAATAGGAGGCAGTCGACGAACGGCACGAGCCAACAATCCCGAATATAGGTCGCAGGCTCTAGGCGGCAGCCAAAACCCTCGCTACACCTGCAATACTCACAAACGTACTTTGTTTACAGTCGACTCAAGCTAACGAACTTGGAAAGTTGAAACAAGATGATACTGGTGAAAGTAAAAACGATTTTATGACAGACGAAAACTCTTAGCTTTCCATGGACTCGCCGTGCAGGTGCCGGGTCCATAGTGAGGCAGAGAGGGAAGTCGGGGCAGTGCTTGGGTCTTGTGACCTTAGTGTACCTTCATAACATGTCAATACTAACCTCCGCCACCCCGATTTCTTTCTCTGCCCAGTCCTATTTGGTAAGACGCTGTGAGACACGTTCTCGTGTTTATATAGTTTTAAGAAAATAAACAAATATTATGTAGTTATACTTAAAACTTTAAGGGTAGGTACTTACAATTATTATTTTTTATGAAATAACGAACTACGACATTCATAATTTAGAATGTTTCATTCCAGTTGTGAGTATGAAAATTGTGATTACCTATAATGTCATTAGAGTGATTATTAGAAATTAATAGGTAGGTAGGTAGGTAGTAATATGTTTCTATTTTTGTATGTATAATCTGAGGATTACAGTGCTGATTGCACTCTAAGTAATACTTTTTTATCATAAGCTGTTTGTATAGCATAAGTGTGTAATTGTTTTAATCCTAAATAAATAAAAAATAAAAAAAGTTCTAGACAAGACCTTGTCTTTTAGTAATGTATGTATGTAGGGATTTAGCTGGAATACCCCTCGCTCCTCGGTTTGTTAAATCAATTGCGTATTGGTTTTTGTAGCTTGGACGTGGTTTTATACGGGCGTGATTTTTTCATGATGTAAAGAAAATCAAGGGCAAGTTACAACACATCCACATTTTATTACCACGCATGTTATATAACATATGTGAGTGAGATATTAAGGTGACTGGTAACAGTTGTACTCCGCACTGCCATCACCAATTAGTACTTAGTATTTTAATTGTTTAGCTAAAAGCTCATCCTATATTCATTCTTATTCAAAGCGCTGCTGACAAGTTTTGCAATTTATCGAATACATAATACACAAACCTTGTTTAGTGCCCGTAATTCTGACAAGAAAGTTAGGGATCATAAAAATTAGTCGTATTATGACGTTGATACAGAGTGAAAAATTTTAAGGTCGTTTTCGCGAATTTTCTTGAATGATGAGCTGGAGGACTTATTTAATATTTCTCGAGAAAGTTTTGTTGGATTTGGTAACAACTTCAGCTTTCAGAGAAAATACGTTCAGTTGGTGAACAAACATTTTGTAGGGGCGGTATTTTATGAACATCAGAGACAGCTCGGATTTTAAACACATACATTCACCAAGAAGACTTTCCTTAAAGAAGACAACTTAAACAAAGTTTTTGACAAATTTCGCGACTTTGGGTCAACTAGAATAAAACGTACATACATACATACATAAATCACTCCTATTTCCCCGAAGGGGTAGGCAGAGGCGAACTAGCACCCACGTTTCGCCAATCATGTTAGGTCCCATGTAATAGGTGGCGAGCCTATTGCCATTTATCGGGCACAAAAGTCGCAGTAGGTACATAGCTAGATGGTATAAGATGAACGCTGGTGCCCATTCCTCATCACTGATTTATCCTTAGTCGCCTTGTACGTCACCCACGGGAGAGATTTGGGGTGGTGACAATTGTATTCTACTCTGCCGTCACCACACGGCCAATAAAACGTTGTTGAGGAAATACGCTAAACGACCAGCTCAGGTTTTATATTATAACAAAATTATTTTAATAATCAACTAGTAAATAACGTCATTAATTTTGTATGAAACAGCTTTTTTCAAACAAATTTGTTCAGTTTGATGGACTGAACGAATTCCAAAAATTTTTGCAGTGACCAAAAAGTCTCCTGGTATTTTACCAAATAACAGTACTACTATTCGATTTTAATTTCAACATTATATAAATGTTAAAAAAAATTGTACAAAGATTTTGGTGGTTAGAAAGTGGTTAGAAAAGCAGTGGACGCGGGTTCGATTCCCGCATCAAGTCATAATTTTTTGAACTTTTGCTAACCACCAAAGTCTTTGTACTAAATACAGCTGATCTGGCTAAAAAATAGTAGGCAATTTTTTAGCCTTAGGTCGTAGGCGACCTATTCTTAGACCTACCAGTGTAACACAATAAAAATCATAAAAATCGGTCAGGCCGTTACGGAAGAGGTCGATAACAAACACTGTGACACGACATTTTTTACGTCCACTGACAATATTTATTTCGTTTATATGGGCCCCAATTTTATCCTAAGGATAATAAAGAAGCAATGTACTTAGTTGTGTTTAAAATAGTTTGCAATTATACTAAACGCACATAGGAACGTACATTATCAAAAATTGAAAATGACAATATGTCGAATGGCTATCTCATGAATTATTGAAAGTCCCCAAAATGTGCTGGTTAAAAAACAATTTCGCTTTAACAGCATACATTTTATTGATCGATTACCCCCGACATCCCTAGAATGCGATGAATATGGACAAATTAGTAGCAATTTGCGTCGGAACGTACGGTCGTTTCGTACCAAATGTGAATATCAAATGAGTATTTAAGCTACCCATTTGGATCACTCTCAGCCAATGCCAATCATTTCAAAATTGATGCTCGTGGTCGCGTTTGATGATTGTTAATTACTGGTGCTATTTAAAGCGAATAATGTCATTGAGAGCTGTTATTTACTTAAGTTTGTCGTGCTTTATTAGCGTTCGTGATAAACTTTTAAAAATATAAAACTATTTCTAAATCGGTGCTTACCAAAAGCCTTTTTCCACCTATGGGCATACCCTAATGTTAATCTATATTGGTTAAGCACAACATGACTGTATTTAACTTCCATTTTATTCCATCACCTTCCGCCAACTCAGCATTAACTCCTTTCTTTTTCACATCATCTCTCGCACATGCCATCGCTTTTCAGCCTTCTCTCTTACTAAACGCATAACTTAACGTTAACAGTCTTCTTTCATCCTCCTCATCAAACGATTAGCGTGGTACGGACCACGCTAATCCATTAATCTTTAACTTTTCCGTCATTGGCTGGCTACTTTCAAACTTCCTCTGATTGGTAACAAATATCTTACCGTAATTATCTGAACGTTCGCAACTTAGTGTCGTACACTTTTATTTTATCAATCGCTTAAATTGCCCAACATTCAGATCAATACTATTAAAGAATGTCCATATTAATAAGGTTCGACAAGAATCCCTGGTCTACTTCATGATTATGCCTTTCTACCATAGGGTTCGGCAGCTACCTTACCTATGGCAGAAAGTCTGACCCAGATAACTGTTTCCACTGACTACCATTCTTACACAAACATTTATTTTGCTTTATCTGTTCTCATCAATTAACTCTTAACTAGATACGAACTAACCAGAAAATGATTGTATTATTTGCGAGTATGACAATGTAATAGCCATTACGTGTCACATTCGCAAATAACACCATAATTTTTGCCATGTTTCCGTGCCCGCGGGATGGTAGCTAGACACTTGCAATAACGCTGCGTCACTGGGGCGTCCCATATATGTCAAATTAGGATTAAATACGATTTGTTGTTGGAATAGGACGTGCAATACGAAACGAACAGGCATAACGAAACGCTGTCCAGTTTTCTAGTGTTTCAGAGTCGTGGTGTAGCGCATCAAGGCATTAAACGCTAAACGTAATTAGCGCATCAGGTTGTAGAACTTTCAAATTTTAACGCTGAATTTCTAAAATTATATTGTTTAACGTACCTACCTAAAATGCAAAATACAGGTTAAGGCAGTGGCCGGACTGTGGAAGACGCTGGACCGGGTCTCGGGTCGCGACATAAGTGTTCGATCTGACTGATCTATATATGTTTTTAAACATTCTAATGACGTAGAAATAAAAGTGATATTTGGTGTTATGGACCGGATGCTTTTCTTTATAGATAATATAACGCCTATACATCCCCCAAATAGTAAGCAAAGGTAAATATTTACACTGACATTTCTCTAATTTCTATGAACATTTTCAAACTTACGTAAGTACAAAGTAAGTTTATGGTACAAATAGATAGGGCTAAACTAGAGACAACAGTACATTAAGTTCGGCGACAAGACACAGAATGCTCAATATGTACATGTAGGTCGTAATTTATTCTTGCGCCTCCAGAAAAGTAACTGGGAAGCAAGGGTGGCGATGGGGATGCCCTACAACGTCTTGATTATGTCTCTGGCAGATTGAATACATCCGAACTCGGAACAAAGGGTCTTATTGTTATTCACCCCAGTCGCTCTGTGACAAACTATTTAGGCAAGTGTCGCAACCCTTAAGCGGCGCGCTGGATTGTTTCATCCGCGGGAATTCCTACAAAACTTTAACCTTTCCACTGTCGCCATTTGTACCGAAGAACTCTTTAGGGACACACTACTTAACTTCTCAATAGCTACCCTCGGAAGCCAAAATCAAAATATAACAGCAATAAATATAAATGATGCCACGACCAGACAGACAACTCGAAAACAAAAGAGGAAAATATTTTTCTGGCGACAAATTCTGCGAGATATCGAAAATGCTTATAAGAAATATACGTCATCTGAGATTTGTTGCCGGGAAATTGTTTCTGTGTTTCCCCGCTTACGGCGTACATTTTCACCCGTATTATTAAATTTTTTATACCTGCATGTTGATTGAGAATTATAACCGTTTATTAGTTACTTATTTCAATGTTATGTAAATGTAAGAAAAATGATCTTACAGAAAAACCAAATATCATTTCAAAAACTGCATGGATTACTGTATTTATAAAGATTTAAAAATATAAATATATTTTTCATGATTTGAAATATAGGTAGATCACGTTATAAGTTACCTAAGTACCTACCATATCATAACAAAATAAATTGATCAACTTTATGGAATTGGAAGAAACAACAATCAGCGGAAGAAAAATCACGGGACAAGAAGCTGTTTACACTGGCTCGCACTTACTCAAATCTCGGGATTAAATTCTATGCCAGGTCGTGAACGGGTTGAACTTGTTTTTAGTAAGAATACGGCCGTATTCTAAAATGTAAATGACGACGAATAACTGAATTTATTATTTTAAAAGTATGAAAATATTTAAATGGTATAAGATACCATTTAAATATTTATAGGTAATCGAAACGAATTTATTACTCGGAAGTATAAATTATAATATATATTAATAAATAAATATAAATTAAATAAATATATAATATATATTATTACATTGTAATAATTGTATATTAGATAATAAAATGGCATATATATGTTGGAAAAATACTAGAATTTTTGGTGATAATTTGGACTTTTCTGATGGTCTACTAAATATATTTTAACTAATGAGTAATTAAGGAACAGTAGAATTCCTAGGCACACCACCTAACAAAACTGCGATGAACGTAGATGGATGGTAAAATGTGGGTGGTTTTTACCCGTTTGAGAATATGCAGGCGTGTTTTATAATTCAGTATCTATAGAATTTCTCTTTATAAACAAGTAAGCTAGGCTTAAAAAAATGTTCAAAAGTGATAATCCATTCACACATACATTAAGACGTACGGTAGTTTCGAATGTTATTAATTAACGCTTCAATTGACGAACCCAACTCGAATAATGGTTTGGCGTAATTACCGTCCGCAAATGAGGACAGGTCAGTCGAAATTAGCATTAGTATCCAACAGCGGAAACAGGGGCCGTCCAATTTCTCATATGAATTTGCATTCGTGACTAGCTAAGGCGAAGCTGCCCGCGGCGGTGACAGACGCATCAGTCAAACCCGGCCTAAGCCAGGCCTGGCTATGCAACGCACCTCCGAGGCAATTAGCAGTTGAGCCCTTTTAGTATCGGACTGAGGTACTTCAAAGTGAATTATATTTCTGAACACATCGATTTATAGATATATTTTTGTAATGTAATGTATGTGGTCATCACAAACATTCCCATTCAGTATCGGACTTAGTTAAATGTGAATTTTATTTCCGATTTATAGATGAATTCTTGTAATGTAATAATAATGTATGCGGTACAAACATTTGCCCCTACCAGGATTCGAACCCGGGACCTCTGAACATTGAACCACGCCGGCCGTCAAATGTGGTTTTTAGGTGATTCTGTATTTAATATATATTGTTGTCATATCTACTATATTATGCTTGATAATTAAATATACGGGATATTGTGTTTTTCAGAGAAGAGATGTAAAGTCAATTGTATTTCATCAGGGTGACCCTAATATCAACCTTTTACTATTATTTGACATTAAATAAAAATATTATAATAAATAATATTAATAAACATTTTTACACTCACACCTTTCATCTAGCCCAAAGTAAGTAGCCTAAGCACTTGTGATACGGATACTAGATGACAGATATATTTTTAATATAATTATGTATATAAATGTTGAAAATATACTACATAAACATAATTACACAACCATGACTCGGAAACAAACATTTGTGGTCATCACAAAGTTTGCCCCTACCAGGATTCGAACCTGGGACCTCTTGGCCAATACCCAGCAATCTGAGCATTCGACCAAGGCGACCGTCATTATACATTATACATAAATATAACACCTAATTTAAATGAAAATAATGATAAAACTCCGATCAAAGGAAACCTGTTGAATTATGGTCTAATAACGGAAAATGAAATAATTGTTAAGCCTAGCTAGAGGAATATAACTGAGAATTTTTATTTATTTTTACAAGTAAAAAACGCCTAAAAATTGACATTAAGAGCAAGGCAGTAGTCAGGACAATGAGTTGGCTCTTTGTGAGCTTCTGATAAGGCTATGTCCGAACCGAAGTAACAATCAGTTTCACTAATCATCAGGAACTTATAATCTCCGAAGCTAGAAAAATAAAATGTTTCTTAAATGTATTACTTAGTTTCATATAAAGAAACAGTTCTACTCCACAGCTCTTACAGTAAGTGTGCTGCACACGTTCGGATTCATTCACAGGACTTGAGAATCTATCAGGCGCAATGAACCAAAGTTTAGCCAAGTTCAAATGTGCGTGAAAGCAAACTATTGAATACAATCTCCGTAGGTGGCGCTAGCGGATAGAGCAAAGTTCTAATCTCGCCGAGACAAGGCATGGGGCTGCGCGATACACGAGCCAAATGCAAAGCTTTATTTAGTTTAAGGCGCCATTACACGGGTCATATAAACTGTCAAAGTTGGAGGGCGCTGCCGCCGCACTGTCTGTATATTCTGTAGCTACTCTCGAAGATAACCAGGAGATACAGATTGTTCTACGTGCCACTTTAAACATAAACATATAGCTATGTACCTATAAGATTGTTTCCTCTAAATTCGATAGAAGAACAAAAACATATATTAAGCATTCTCAATCCCAATAATTACATAACACTTCTACGTTAAATTAAGACCCTGTAGTGTATGTATTTGGTTGATAATTATATCTAGAATTCAATTTTATTTTCTTCTGGAACATATTGAAACCAATTCTGGAAACTATCTCAGCCGTGTGGTGACGGCAGAGCAGAATACAATTGTCACCACCCCCATCTCTCCCGTGGGTGTCGTACAAGCCCACTAAGGGTAAAGATAGCAATGAGTAATGGGCAGCAGCATTCCTCTTATACCACCTAGCAATATACTGCGATGTTATGTGCCCGATAGATGGCAATAGGCTCGCCACCTATAACATGGGACCTAACATAATTGGCGAAACATGGGTGCTAGTTCACCTCTGCCTGCCCCTTCGAGGATATAGGCGAGATTTATGTATGTAATTCTGGAAACAAATTGAAATCACTCGTTGCATTTTCTTTGCTTTTTGTATACCATTTTAATATACCACCTCTACCTTACACTTACTCTGTGCATCGAGTATACGAGCTGGAATATTTTTACTCGATTTCCCAAGTCCCTTTTAAATTAGTCTCGCGCGGAAATACCTTCATTTGGCGGGAATTCTTGGAATTTTGACTTTTTACATACGGAGCCAAACAAATGAGCTTAACATAATTTTGAGTTGACGTTGTAAGATATGGGCGTAAAAACATTTGTTGTTTGATGAATATTGCGGCATAGAATATGATTATGTTAATATTGAAGCGTCGGTGGTCATTATAACCGATGGACTGCTATAAGGAAGGAAGTAAGGATACTTCCTTATGAACGATGTGTGGCACCACCGCCGAATAGCAGTGCCTGCAGGTTTTGTTGTTTCGATTTACGAAAATACGGATTTTCTGTAAATTGTTGTTGTGTTGTCTATAAGACAACACCACTTCGATAGCCACTATACTATTTTCGTTTACCCCTAACCTCAACAAAAGTCACAACAGTACTGAGGCAATTGCGGCATGAAGTCAGGCTGGCGACGGGAAAGTTGCCGGCAAAGCCAGTCAAACTTCAGACACACATATTCAAACCCTCGTTGATTTGCACGGTGACTACAAGGGGCATCATCGAAGATATAAGCCAAATGTCTGATTGAATGAGTGTTCCATCAATTGAAAATCCCGGTCTAGATTGTAACATTAACAAATTCGAACTGACAAATCATATATCAAAATCTATTGTTTCAAAACCTATAGATATCGACCAGTTTCCGTACATGAAAACGAGAGGATTTTTCTAACGAGTGCATTGCACCACTTTTATTATTTAGCCCGTTTCCGAAAGCTGCAAAATAACTGAAAGTTTAGTAATAGTACCTGCTCGTTCCACGGTGCCAATTGCCGTTGTACGACGCACGAGTATCTTGCAATCGACTCCTGTATACCTTTACTATGTGCTGTCGCAATTCAATACAACAGTATGAACAAACATCGGAAAAATAAAAGTGATAAGACCAAATATACTCAAAAGACACCGGCTTTAGATGTGCAACCATTTCTAACCATTTCATTTCATTAGTTTTATTAAGTAATGTCCGTGAGTAAGTTCTTGAAACTATTTAAATAGGATTGATTAAGTAATAAGTTGATAAAATCAGATAAAAAAGAGACTCTGAGACCCTATCCAGAAGTATACGTCTTTACGCGCGTAACTTATTTCATTGTTAGTAAGGAGCTTTAATGAAAAGTGTAATGTTAAATAATGTTCATAATACAACAAACACTCTTAACATAACAACAATATCCAAAATGCCTCGGTGTCAGATGGGCAGCCGGCTGTTAAGATAAGTAAAATAATTGATCGGTCGACAAGATCCTTTCCAGTACTTTTTTATACATTAATACATCACTAGCAGCTTTCCGGTGTGATGGATGATTATCAATAGGTAAATAAATATTGATGGCTAAACGTCTAACTGGAAGCACGGCAGGAAGATGATGATGATGAAAAAATTTAATCTTAAATATCCTTATTTGCTACTACGCTCATCTCGCCCACAATTACTATAAAACAAAAAGCGAAAACCATTTAACGCTGCAACCCCATATGCTTCGTATGTTTGGTATTCGGTCCTGTATTTTTGCTTGACGCAATGATTTCAAGAAAAAACATATTAGTTGGATCCTCTTTGGTCTGGCACACAAGCCGGTACAAAACAAAGCAATTTATGAGTTATCCCGCCACAGGGTGGAGTGGAGGGCAAACATGAGATTATGACGTGTAACAAAACAAGAGCGTACTGTAACATAAACATGTTTTCCCCTTCTTGTTTGTGAGGGACAAACATCAAGTCGTAATAAAGATTGAAAGCGGCTACAATTATTCCAAATTGTCTTGTGCATTAACTTTTCTATTATCTATATCATCATTATTACTTATATTATATGGATGACACGCATGTGATTAAGGAGAGGTATGCACATAAGTTTACGAAAAGTAGAATATGTATTATTTATTCCGTGTTGTGACGGCAGAGCAGACTTCAAATTGTCACCACCCCAAATCTCTCCCGTAGATAAATAAGTATATTAACAATGCGTAGTCATGCTCATGCGTAGTCAGTCTGTCAGGATAAATCAATTATGAGGAGTAGGTTAAAATTGGGGCACCTGGATCAAAAAAGATCCAGGCACCCCAATTTTAATCTATTATTTATTCATGTTTTCATATATTCAATGTTCATCACTCGACTCTTTCGAGTAATGAAAAGTGAATAGTACGCACCATGCGAGGTCGTTGACAACTACTTAATCTATTTTATGTTGTATCTTACATATGTTGCAGCATACCGCCACCCCTCCGTTACGGTATTTTCTCTATGTGTTTATTCATGTTTTCAACTATTTTTTTTAAGTATCCATAAATAATGAACTTACTCGAAAGGAGTTTTCAGTTTTCACTCATGCCATCAGAAATCAAATTTAAATCAGTCTTTTAATCGGAGATCCAGGTACCCCAATTTTCACTATTCGTTTATTCATGTTTTCTGCTATTCAATTTGTTAATCTTTTTTAATTATATATTTAATTCGATTAAAAAAATAACACCTAGTATTTGACAATAATTATTAAGTTAAAATAGGTATTGAACAGGAATAAAACCAAACAAAATATTAAGTAAATAGAAATTTATTGGTAACATAATATTTTTTTTTACAAAACATATATATCTAGTTAATATTTTAACTAAAAACTGAAAGCAACATCTAAGACTAGTCTATTAATATTTACAATTATCATACAATTCTATTAATTTCATTGATATTAAATTTCAGTGATTCTTAAAAGTAAAAACATTGTTTTCTCTACACCACTTATCCAAACAAAATACATTTTTTAGGGCACATACGTTATTATGATGTATACAGCTCATAATATCCATCGAAGTTGAATATTTCTCATACAGTGTTAATAAACTAGGACAATTTTTATCTTCTAAGTTATGTACGTTATTGTTATTAAATATATCTTTTATCCATAAAACTTTTTCATTGCCCTTAGTTAGTATACATTTATTGTTAAAAAAATTGCCTGTAATGTTTTTAATATTAAAATAAGGTATACATCCTTCATTCCAATAAATTCCTCTATTTTTTTCAATCCAGGCTACTTGCAAGCGTTCTTTTTTTGTTAATTCATAAAATGGGTATGGTGGTTTTATTAACCACACAAAGATTCGACTATTCCAGAGTATTGCTATTTCTTTTGCTATAAAATGGTTTTGCTTGTCTTTAAATCCTTGTACATCCACTATCACATTCATGATAATTTTCTTACAATATTACTGAGCGGTTTGTATTCAAATAGACGGTCATTTATAATCAGACAATAAGCAGTTGTATTATCTGGTATATCTTCTGAACATTCGATTTCTATCCGAACATCAACGGATCCAGTTTTTAGTGAGTCGTTTTGTCTTGAGCAATCGATCACAAACAACGGAGCTTTTTCTTTGAACTGAACAAAGTCAAGCAACGGATCAACACCGTCGTTGTAATACGACTGACGAAAGTTAGCATACATTTCGTATAATATACTGTATTTATTTTGATCAAATTTCAGATTTAGTGAGTCATACGGAAAGTATTGTGAATTCAAAAATAATTTAAGGTTAGTTACTTTACAATGATCGAACTCTGCATAGCTTTTAGCTTTATCACATTTTCTGTTAGTTTGTAAGCAAAAAATCACATATCTTGGTTTTTCCAACTGAGACGCCGTTTTGATCGACCATGAATGTTTTGCGGTTTTTGGTAAGAACGGATATTCATACAAATCCCAATTCCTGAATGCTATCTGTACAGGACGATCCTTTTCTAAATATTTAAGTAATAACAATTTATTACGATCAGAAACTTTTATATGTGGAACACGCCACTGAACTTTTTGAATTTCTATTTCGATACTATCATTACCTTCCATTATCGCACAGTTTGAAATGGAATTACTTCTTTGTAATATAAGTTCATGTCTGCAATTTATGACTATTTTAGAATAGTCTTCTGCAAAACCTAATATTTTATTTAATGGTATAATGACACTAAAATATCCCACTTTCAGAGTTGTACCTTTCATATTCCATCCCCAAACTGCTGCAGCTTTGTTTTCACCTTCATTCATAGATATATAGGACTTTATAGTGCTAGTAATTCCTGCATTTTTAGTACGATCGATTTCAACACCATTTAATTCATAACGAATATCTTGAAACAAATATGACATTGGGTTGTTAATAAACTTAACATCTTTTTTAACCACTTTTCCTAAGGAGTCTTTCGAAGTCACGTTGGCATAGCCTTCTATGTAAATAGAACTACCTGAAGGTAGAACGTAAACGTCTTGTTGATGGATAGGTATTCTTATTTCATCATTGTCTTTAAAGCTGTTATTATATGGATTATAATTATGGATTTCATAGCTTTCGATTGAGTTATCTTGACACGGTATATCACTGATTTGCAACATTATGTAATTTAAACCCAAGTTCTTGTAAAAACCTTCTATTCGCTGTAGTAATATTTTTTGTTTTTTCTACTCGGACACGTCTGACGTGTTTCGATATTGGGAGTGTAATATTGCATACTCTTTTTGGAGTAGGATATTTATTGAATATTAACATGTTACTATGTCAGGCGATAAAATATAAATCAGGATATATTTAGTATCAATACGTAGAGCAATAAAAATAATTAGTTTAGTACACAATAATATCTTATAGCTCCTTTCGCAATCGCTGGATGAATGTACCTATGCTATTAAAGTTGTCATATTATATATGTATCCGAATCAAAGTAATGAAAGCAAATTAAGCGATTAACTGCTTTTTTTTTTTTGTAAATTATGTCTTCTTTTCTCCCAAAATGACATTAGAAATTTTAAGCATAAATGACCGCAGTTAAATAAATGTTTTTTTTGTAAATTGTTGTAATTATAATGTATGTTACTTCCCATGTATTTTATCAATTCTTTTGGTGGTTTTAAGTTACCATAACTATCAAAATATTCGATATAATCTTCACATTTTGCATAGGCTACCCAATGAGTACCAGAGTTCTCGGAGGTATCAAGATTAATGACACCACATTCCATTGGGAAAGGTTTTTGCGGTAATTCATCTCTCATAAATACACCTCGAAAAAAAGGGATATTATACGAGTGCTTTATAATATCAATATTAGTTAAAGCTCTCCTGGGTAGCCTACAATTCAGTTTTTTTTCTTTGAAACAAAAATCCCTAATCCATCTTTATATGGCTTCAGATGTAAACCTTTACCAATACACACTGCTTCGATTTGCTTATTATGTCTTTCCAATTCAGACAATTGTTTTTTAGCAGTTTTATATTCATTTATCACTTTTGCGATTCCAGCAGCACCTCCAACTAAACTACCAGCAGCAGATAAGCCTGCAAATATTGGTATTAAAGGAAGAAATCCTCCAGTTTTGGGTATGGGTATAACTCTTGGTATATTTATAGGTATATTTGATGCTAGTTCTTGTGCTGTTGTGTATGCCAACTTTACTAAAGCGTTTTTACATTTCGGCTTTATGCTATTTATATGCTTTTTTGTGCGCAATACTATATTTTTAAAGGTTTTTTCAAACTTATTTTGTCTTGATTGTTACTTTTCTTTTGTGTTTTTGTTTTTAAATTTAAATTTAGCAAAGTTGGTTCTCGTTTCCTCTTCATTTTAATGAAGCTTAAAACGATAATATTTAATGAACTCAAACTTTAAATGTGTCACTTGTACGAACGTGATGAATGGAATGAAAAAATATTAACATGCAACCACTTAAATTGAATTTGTTAGAGCGATGATGAAACTCAAATATCTATAATACATTCGCTTTACTTATCCAACTATTTTCGCTAGTTGGGAGCCCAAGCCATTTAACAAACACAAGGTTCCCCTTTCTTTTTAACACTTTTTCAATTAAATATATATCATGATATTTAGTTTTCTGAATTTCTTGTGAATAAAATGCTCCGAGTATTGGCCTTCTTTTTGAATCTTCTAATAAATAAGTTGTAGGCGTACTTTCTTGTATTTTAATAATTTTAAATATTTCCGTTGACCAATTAGGGGTATAACTTTTATCAAAATGAGCCTTATGCTTGCTTATTCTCACATAATCACCAACTCGAAATTTTTTACATTTTTTTATTTTTTTAGAGTGAATAATGTTCATATATCTTTGTACTACTTCTCTTTTATTGGCATGACAAATTGTTGCTGGAGGCTGACCAACAGTCCTATGCATAGTGTTGTTATATTCAGTCATCTTTTTCTTTAGTACTCCATTATTCCATTTATAATTTCCGATTAAGTTAAATTCTTTATACAATTTACCCTTTAGTGTTCTGATGAATCTTTCAACAATTGAAGCCTTTTTAGTTGAGTAAGTAGAATAGTGATTTATATTAAACCTATTCATAATATTTTTAAATTTGTTATTATAAAATTCTTTTCCATGGTCCGTCTGTAGATTTATTGGAACGCGTCCATTTTTTAAAATCATTTCAAAAGCTTTAGATACATGCTCTTTATCCTTTTTTATTAGCCCGATTGCCCATGCAAACTTTGTAAAACAGTCGATAACTACTAATATGTATTTGTAACCTCCATTAACTCTTGATATTGCTTGCATGTCTATCAAATCAGCTTGCCAAAGATCATCTATACCTTTAAGTATTACATTTCTTCGAGGATAATTAATTCTAGCGTTTCTACATATTTCGTTTACAACATCTGCTTTGCTCATAGTGCTTGTTTAATTTGCCCACAATATCTTTAACATTAATATTTACTTCAAGTTTCTTTATTTTGTTGATTAAAAGTATCATCAACTTGTTAATATCCTCAATTTTTTGAAAGACATTCGTTTTAAGATCGTATATATCTGCTTTACAACAATAAGCACACAATTTTGATTTACTTGACGATCCTAAGACTTCAATGTCATCGTTTAAATGATATTTCTGCATTCTCGATATTAACTCTGATTATCACGTTCATGAACATGCATGATCAATGTTCTTTTCGTACTAATCATCGATATGGTAGCGTGTGTCCTTTTATTTTTTTATAATACCAGCTTCTGTAAGCTCTTCAATAATTGATATAATTTCGTTATCATGATTAGTGTTACCAGCACTTTTTGATGCAATTAATAGTTTTAATCTTTCGATTAGTTCATTAGGGTCATCCCAATATACATAGTCTGTTTCACTTTTGTATTTCTTGTATATCGGGATATGACCCCCACATTTAGCTATGTCTTTTTCATTGGAATGATTCCATTTTTGAATGAATAATGGTTTGATTATTTCGCAATATTTCAAACTTTTGTCGCCTTTAATCTGACCATTTGAACTAAAGCCTCGTTTATGAGCATTTGTGTAAACAAGAATATCTTTATAAGTAATTTTGTCTTGTTCGCTAACAATATTCAGGTTAGGCTTATTGCGCATGAGAAGTTCCTTTAAACCTGGTGTTAACTTATATTGCTTGAAACCAATGGTCACTACTTGGTATTTGTCTGACTTTGATGTATTGCTAGTAGACGAAAATGAAACTTTGGAATTTCCCATCATCAAGTTTTTATTTTCACTGCGTATTCCAAATGGGATATTAATATTATTATCATATATATCTATTACTTCTTCTTTTTCTAGTGACATAAGGGTATCATTTATTTTTCTATCTGACACAAGTGTATCATCACTATAATCATAATATTCTAAACTTTCATCTGACTCTATCGATGTATTCTTGCTTAAGACTGTATAATCTAAAGAAGAGTTTTGATCTTCTACGGAGTCATTTTTACTCATATCTATCGAGACGTTAAGCGTAGGTTTATCTTTATCGTTAGCTTTAATGATTGTCTCTAAATTATCTGTGATGGGTTTGAACACCTTCTTAAATTTCATATTTGCTTCATCTTCTTCATTTTGAATAGCTTTTATTTTATTTTTAATAGTGTCAACTGACTTAATTAATTGCTTTTTAATCTCTGTGTCCATTATTTTATTTTGAGTTATACTCGACTGTTGTTCACAAATATTAAAATGAAATAATATATTTTTAAAAGTCTGTGTTATTATATACTCGGGATTAGTCTTCATTTTTTTTCGATACTATAAATAAATGAATGTATCGAAGCCTTGTCTATACCTTCCTCTATCCAGAGCACAATCTTTGTTTATGGTTAAAAAACTAAATTGATTTAACCATATTGTAGCACATAGCTTTTTAAATTCTAACCAACTCATATCTGTATTCACATGTTCGTTATATATATGTTTTAAATTGATATCATCTTGTTTGAAAATAATCAAGAGATTAACATTATCGCGTATTAATTGTTTAGGTATTTTGGAATAAGTTTGAGACAGATAAAAACAGTCTATCTGACTGTGTCTGCCCATAGCGAAATAATTACGAATATTTACTTGATTTTCACACGCCACATCATCAAAAATAATGATGGAATTTTTTAAAGCATTTTTTGGTGAAATCACGTCCTTGCTATCATTAAAAATATATAATTTAGCATTAGGAATACATGTAAAAACGTTTTCTAAATAACGATATTTCGGTTGAAAAGATGTCTTCGAATACAAGTAAATATTTTTGAATTTAAGACCATTTTCATGTAACAATAAATTCACCATCACATTTGTTTTCCCACAATTTGATGGGCCACATATAATACATCGAATTGTGTTAGGCAGCAGTACACTATGTTTAGTTAAGCGGGGATTATTTCCTGTTTTTATAATGTTGACTTCTAAAGTGTCTGGTTGCTTGACGAACTTCATTTTAAGTATGAAATAAAAAATTGAGTTACAATCTTTTATATACCTCTTTCTATTCATTCTCACATCATGAAAAATAAAATAAAAACGCTCTTCATTGTTTTACTCATACATTTATTACAACAGTCGTAATAATGAAAATAGTAAAAAAAACAATATACACACATTTGCGAAGTTACATATCTTATTCTACTTAGATTAGTATTATATTTATTTTATATTCTATCAGACTCGATATATTTTTATTGTTATGATATAGTGCTACAATGACCCCATGGGAGTGTATGAATTTTATCTTTTTGTATTTGTCTTTTATCATCATTCCCATTGAGTAGTTGCTTGTTAATCTGCTGCGTATATAAAATATGTTTAATTGATCTTATCAATCTCATGTTGCATCTTGTGCTGTTTTTTTTATAAAGAGTATTTTTGTAATCAATCATTTGTAATTTCTGAGTAACTGTTTTTGTAATACCTTTCGCTTTATTTATTTTACACTTTAAGCTATTTATACAATACAATTTAGCTCTTAAGCCAACAAATTCAGTAATTATATCACCACCCATCTCGTCTTTGAATAATCCAGGAACTTTTTGATTTATTTTTGGAATGTTATACTCATTACATGAAGAGAAGTTACTAGTATCAAATTGTGAAATGTTATCTCTTAAATCTTTATAAAAATCTTCAGTATATATCAAATATAACAAACTATCAGTGTCTGTGTAGCATAGCTCTGCCTGTTCTTTATATTTCTCTTTGATAAAATCATAGTGAAATTGATACATATGATGTTTTGCGTATTCTAATACAGAAAATCCAATGTAGATCGGTCTATCCAGCATCACTTTTTCATGATTTAACTGGATGGCTACAAAGTTTTCTGAAAATATATGAATGCTTTTTAGATTAGGCTTTGTAATTAATTTCTGCGCGGTTAAATATTTATTTGTTGAATTTCGATTATCTGTCCATCTATTAATTAATTTAATATGTACTTGTTTATGTTTATTTTCGATAGTTTTACCGAAAATTGAATTATTTAGTAGTTTGAAAAAGTCTTTTTCAAATGTTGTTTTTGATGATTGTCTGAGAGAAGTATTAAGATCAATGTAAGGTTTCAAGAAACATTCCTGTCTGAATCTTAGAATTCGATGAATATTTAATAGTATTAGACCATGTTTTATACATTGTTTTAAATGCACATAATGAATGACATAATTAAATTTATCATAGAGGCTAGCAATTAATTTTTTTACTTTACTTTCCGGGGATGACATTTTTTCCGCGAGGAAAGGTAAGTCTTGATGTGCTTCATGCAAGTGATCTGGATACAACAAATCCACTTCTAAAATATAGCCATAATCATTTTCATCAGAAATATCCATTACATCAAAATGTTTTATTTCTTCTAATGACAAAAATCTAAACTCAGAAACAGGGTACTTTTTTGTCATAGCGTACCCATAGAGATTATTACAGTCTAAATATACAAGATATGAAGACGGTACTGATTGATTATAGTTTGGTAAGTATTTATTAGATGCAGTAGCATGGCGTAAGGAGCACTGTGCTAGACCGCCACGAATACCATTTTCCAGCATTTGATAAATTTCTATATCACTAATCAGTTCTAATTTAACATTCGTATGAAAAAGCATCGCATCCCAACTCAAACTAGGTGATGTAATATAATAAGCAGGATCCAGTTTATAATATAAAAGACTTGTATTTCTAAATTTTTCGAATATATCACATAAAAGTAACACGTCAGTTTTCAAGTACAAATCTGTATATTCTCCAAGATTAGAAATATTAAAATAATTCCATACAGCACAAGCATGCGCATAATCTTCGTCAGAAATATGTACCCCACTTAGAAAATTCATAAAACATGATTTAGGTGGAAGTTGTATTTCATCAAGTTTTGACCAACTGTTCATGTAATCGTACGGATAAACACCTTTTTTTCTGAGTAATTGTAACTGTTCTTTATTTTTAAACTCATTTGATAAGTGAAAGAAATCATTTTCAGATAAACTTTTAGTTAACATATTAAGACTTGAACTTAGAAATTGGAAAGAATCTATGAACTTTATTTCAATAGGGCGCGTACTATTGGTGGATTCGATAATTTTTGTAATAGAAAGGTATTTTTCTTTAGTCTTTGGAATAATTTTAACCATTCCTTCATATTTCATTAGTTCTTCAATAAATAAATGTGCGTCATAGCCTGATAGATTATGAAAAACAACAGGAATGAATTGACACACTCTATGCATCAGGTTACAGTGAGAATGTGCCGCTCCTCTAAATTCAGACGTAACATGATCGTGATCTAAAACCTTATCATCGAATAATACTTCATTGCATATGTGACATAAGGTAGCGTTTCGAAACCGAGTCTCTTGATCAGGTGTTAAAGGTGACATCGGCTTTTTTTCTAATAATATTTTATGAATAAATTTAGCATCGTTAATTAATGATCTTATAAACACTTGAACACAATCTCTACCTCTATATGAAACATATTTGTTTAAGGTTTGATTGTGAGAACAACAAATATAATACCCAAAACAAGAAGGTTCATGTTTTAGCAATATTTCAGTATTTTCAGATTTCTGTTTATTATAATTTATTAAAAGACACTCAAAGTCAGCATAAATCACAAAATTAATTTTTTGTTGTCTTTCATAATGATTGAACTTCAAATAAGAATCTTTTTTCGGTAAAACATACAAAACTCCATCACACTTATGTGATCTGTACTTAGATTCATCAGAAAAGTTCTGTAAACAGGCATCACATAAGTATATTTTACCTTTATGATTTGTTATTTGACGTCGCACTAATCGATTAAGATTTTTTATTAAACAATAGTGCCCTTTATTACCTCGTTCGAAATAGAGGAGATTGATATGGTCAATTTTACGACATTTAGTTAAATATAAGGGTCCAGTCACACAACATTTGTTATCTAGTCCATACACGTTAATACTTATATCCGGATTATTGGATTCAAATTGTTTAATATCGAGCATTGTGGGAGGAAAGGACATTCCCTTTATATTAAATATTGATGAATAATGTGGATACGACTTTACTCTGCTTACGTTGTTTTCAGCAGGGTATAGTGCGGCAATTATTGACCACAGGAAGCAGTGACTGTCAGTATTGTGAATGTTAATACAACTCTTCGAATGTTTGATAGATGGTGGTAGACCTATGTAGGTACCACCTCTCAGAGGGCAGTATTTATTTACATTAATTTCCATATGACTAATTTTTAAGATAGTCCAACCAGATTCACAGTGCTGAAATTCAGTCAATTTTGTTATTAAATTATCTGACAGTCGTGAAAATGTTTCATCAAAATCTGTCGACTGATAAATAGTTTCATATTTTGTAATAAACGACTTTAGTTGAATTTCATTCGACTTTGGTAAAGTAAAATAAGAAAATAGTTCAAAATTTAATTTAATGCAAGTATGCTTTTTCAATGACATGTTAATCAAATGTGTAATGTCTTTTTTATTGTCGCTCAGAAACGATTCTGCTATGAGATACTCGACTTTCTGAGCTGGGTTTAAGCGATAAGTTACTATGCGCTTCTTAAATGCGCTAGTCACAATATTGATATTATCAAATTCGGTCTTCAATAAACAGTTCGATTTATGTATATTAGTTCTCAAATGGTATCTGTATTCATTTCGTGATATTAATATTTGGCATTTTTCACATTCGATTAACGTATTGTCTTCAACAGCTGGTGGTGGGAGCGGTACTGGTTGTAGTGGAACTGTTACATAAATAAAAAAACAATGTTAGATATAAATTTGCAAATGCTTGTATTAATATTAAAGTAAACATGATTAAGAAGTAATTGTTTGAATAGGTATAATTATAAGTTTTATTAGGTATGATTAATATTAGTATGAAATTATTAAGAGGCTGGCACATAATTCAAAGTAAATAAAAATGTTTTTATGAATATCCGGTAATAATTTCTGGCCGACAATCCTTGAACTCTTTACGAGTGGCTTTTATAAAGCTAGTTAGGTGCTCCCATGCCTCAGTACCAGCGTCCGACTTATTCTTTATAGTTATAATGGTATGACGCCATCTATTCATCGGTTGTATATTCTTGATTTCATCGCATTTGTAGACCTTTAACTCTACATAGTGCGATCCCTCTTTCTCCGCATTACTCTGTCGTACTACACCGTGCGGAACCCGTTTAGTAATATATGAATGAATCGTTGCTTGCTTTTTACCGGTTTTTGGTATGTTGAATGCTTCATCGTCGCTGTCGGTGCCGAACACATCGCTGGCAGAAGTTTTTCGGCAGAGTGTAGGCGTATTGGTGGGAAGTGGCTCGGAAGTGTGCGGGTAAATATTCTTCTTTTTCTTGGGCTCATGTTCAGCACTGCTACGATGTGATGATGGCAAAGTCTTGCATATCTTCTCATGTTTGTGCTTCGATGATTGATCTTGAAAGAAAAAGAAAATATGAAAATAACTTATTTCAATGGACTATCTTCTTCCAATATAGAAAATATTGTACATTGCTTCATCTGGCGTCGAGATACTTCAATAAACTTTTTAAGGTGGTACCAAGCTTCTGTATCACAATCTGTTCTATTTTTTACTACAATATCTGCCTCTAGTCGTTTATTCTTCTGATTTGCTTTATTTATCGGATATGTCTTTAATTCTATATAGTATTTTCCAACTTTAGTTTTATGTAATTGTCGACTATATGCCTTAGGGTATTTCATAACAAGATATGAATACATATTAGATGTATTATTACCATGCTTGCTGGGTTCGACTTCATCTTCGCTGTCGGTGCCGAAGAGATCGTAACTAGAATACTTGCTCGGCGTTGCAGGTACGATTGCTGGGGACTTGCGCTTTTTCGATGTAGAAGAGCGTGCAGAAGGTGGCGAGTGCGATTTCTTTGAGGTAGAAGGTGCGGGCACGTTCATCTCTTCCTCTGAGTAGTCGGATGCATCATGACCAGTTGTATGTTTCGACCTGAAAATAAATAATAACATTCAAATGAAAAGATCAAAACATGAATAGACAGAAAACATACAACATGAAAAAAGGAATAGATAAGAAGTCAGATTAAATGAATTACTTACATTTTTTTTCCTTCTGGATAACTGTGTGTTTGCGGGGACTTAGTAGCTGTATCAGACTGTGACATTTTCCATCTTCAACCCGGCTTAAATATACAGGATTCAAGTACGCATTTTCCATATTCGGAAAAAATACAACGTGGTAGAAAAATCATAGAATAACGAAATAAACAGTATACTAATATCCGCATCGGTGTCGATATATCACTGTAGGTAAACATCTAACTCTGGTTGTGTGGTACGTTAGTAAGCAAAAGTAAACCTTATTTTCTTTCTCATAGCATTCATTCATTGTCAAGGTGTGTGCAAGACAATAAGAATGTAATATCACTGCATGAAGATAAAGTACTGCCTTTATCGGTTTCACTATGACAGCGAAATGCAGCGTAAGAGAAAGATTGCGATCAAAGTTCATCTTCGCCATATTTGGGGGCCAGCCTGCGATGAATGAATGACTTCGTAATAACATTAAGACAAGCAGATATTTCTATCCCAAAATGCCTCCAGTAAATAATGTTTTATTACCAAGGAATAAGGCTCGCTTTGAAAGTAACATGTCATTGACACTACTGTTAAGTTGTTATAAAATAATTAAAACACATAATTTTAAGCTTTAAAGGCGTAATATTTGTAACATATAAAAGACACACGAAAATGGTAAATCACAGTTGTGAAATCGATTTCTGACTGCGTACAAGTTTCGTTTGTTTATACCCAAAATTCTGGGAAAAGACATGCCGGTAAGATCTCACTATTTATATTGTTGTTTTTTATTTAAATATTATTCATTCTGTATTTCTTAGAATGCGTACGATTTCAATAAGAAATTATAATTGTTTTCACGTCGTTGTTTCAGGGATCTGATGATATAATTTTTAATAGAAGCTACTCACCAATAATACCAGCAGAACAAACAATCCGTCAAAATGTTCTCAATTATCTCGAGCAGGAAAGACCTTTCGAAATAGATGAACGTCCGAACAGTGGCTCCAGCATCCACACCACCAACGTCGACAATAACAATACTCGACGGAAAAGAAGAGCAGATGAAATTTTGTGTTCGTACATAAAAAAACCGTGTAAGAATAATTCAAGATCTAGAGTAATAAGATTACAAATATTTGAGATCGATGATTTATGTAATAATATCGATTGTAACTGTACAGCTTCTATCTGTGCTCAGCATGTGGTTGAAAATACATTTAGTGATGAAGTGTATAGGGGTGCAAAAGACTTAATTTCTAAGATTAACCGAAAACTAATGTAATTGATTATAAATAAATTTCGAACGTTTATTTTTTGTTTTATTTTTTCAATCATTTCATTGTATATTAAGACGTCTGTTGAATAATAAGAAGTAAATAGATGATAGTTTAAAAATTGGTTAAAAGAATAACTAACAGTAATAGATGAAGGGGTAAAATTGTAGTACTTGAATAAAAAAAGGTATTTTTTCCACCCGACTTTACCCTTTCATCTATTCACATAATTATTGTGCTGAAAATATGTAAGACATAACATAAATTAGATTAAGTAGGTAGTCGTCAACGACCTCGCATGGTGTGTACTATTCACTTTTCATTACTCTAAAGAGTCGAGTGATGAACAGTGAATACATGAAAACATGAATAAATAAAAGATTAAAATTGGGGTGCCTGGATCTTTTTTTGATCCAGGTGCCCCAATTTTAACCTACTATGAGGAATGGGCAGCAGCGTTCCTACTAGCATATAACACCTAGCAATAGCAATGTACTGCGACTTTTGTGCCCGATAAATGGCAATAGGCTAGCCACCTATTACATGGGACCTGACATAATTGGCGAAACGTGGGTGCTAGTTCACCTCTGCCTACCCCTTCGGGGATATAGGCGTGATTTATGTATGTATGTATGTAGTCATGCTGACCTGGGAACGGGATCCAAGCCCACTTACCCTATATGTGACGCAAAAGTCGAGTTTAAGAAAGGTGTACTTAGACCAATAGGCACCTTAGGGCACCCTTATGGTGGAGTGAACACTACCAACATACCTAGAGAGGGTTGGCTGGTGGCATGCAGCCAGCCCTCTGGATATTAGACCTAAGCCAAATTCTTGAGCATGTATGAATAGGATTTTTGTTATCCAAATATGAATTAAAAGGCTTGCTTGATGACGTCTGACCGATATGAATTGAAGAGCAAACATACTGCGCTGTTGTCTGTAGGTACGCACATTGGGAAAAAACATCTCAGAATTTATTTAAGCATTAATGCGAGAGCAAACAAATTTCTAATATACATTTTGTAAAGCCATTCTGTTTCTATTTCGATCTATTTTCAAATAGTGTTTAGTTAGACAATACAGTTGAATAATTTCGTTTGTCTTCGGCTCCAAATTACGAATTCTTCTATACACGGAGCAAATGTTCTCTCCATCATTGTAATTTTATGTTGGCTATTCCAAATTTAAATATGATTCTGAGAAAATGTTTATCAAATTTTAAGTTTTCTATTGAAATAAGCTGGCTATTCATCTCAACAAGGCGGTGCCACATGCGTAAATAAACGGAACAGAGACTAACCTTCATACAACCGCGCGAATCGGTGGCACTACTACAAGGACGCGGGGCATGTGTGCGTTACCACTGGCTGCTGTCGCGCACGCGGCGAGACTGGAAAAAACCGAATTATGACGCACAGCCAGTTGCATAATGACAGGGTTAGTGTGATGGCGTTTAGGAAGCTTTTACTCTGTTCGCTTTATCTACTCATGTGGCGGTGCGCCGCCGCCGCTCGCCACCGGGTGAAATGGCGCGTGAATGACATCGCTGGCTCGTCCATGCAAGCGTGTGTGTCTGAAGTTTGACACTGGAAAATGCAAAGCGCTTGGTAAGACTATGTTTGCGTCCAAAATATAAGTGGAATTTGCTTATGAAACTTTGGTGTCCAAAAGTTTTTCATAATATGAACAAGCGGTTTTTTTGCCTTTGCTAAATTAATACGTACCTACACAAAATAAAGTTTATTTCTGCACACTACCTACTAGTGATATGTTATTTTTTTTATACAGGCAGAGGCATACGGACATTCACACCGTCAAACCGACATCACACCTGAAAGTGAAAGAAGAGATGTTTATAATTTAATTTTTTTTCTGCCAGAAACATCCCACTGCTGGGCAATGACACCCCCCCCCCCCCCGCAACCCTCCATCTCGTATATAATTGTAAATAAATATATATTAGATAGAACTAATAAATATGTCGTTGTTCGTTGTAGTGTTTACTCACTTAGTTAATTATTCTTCACCCTTCATCATCTTTCACTCGTGGTCGATCGTGGCACTAATTTTTTTCTAGCTTTAATATAATGTTGTAATAACAAACCAGGAATAAGTATAGATTTTTGTTTATTATTGGCTGTCCCTACTATGACAATGGACCCGTGTTAACGCTTCCTTTTGCAACAAACAAGCATCAGATTGTTAAAAGTTCGGGAACCTTTTCTCGTTTCGGGAATATATTAACTTCAATGGCCGCACATAAAAGACCGGTTTCGCCACAAAGTTCCCGAAATCATTATCTCATTGGAGGGCGTTGTGTATAGCCGCCTCTCAGATGCCAATTACCACTATGTACTCCGCAATCAAGGATTCGAAAGGGTTCAGACGAAGCTCAATCAAACTTTGGCAATCATCACGCCTATCTAATCTCCTGGGTAACAATGTAACCGGATTGGATCCTCGGTGGACCACATTAACTACCACCTTATTTACGGCCAATGATAACAAGACCAATACAATCCGTGGAGGGCGATTCTGTAATTTTCGATTTCTTTCTCGACCACGAAACATGACGTATCGAACTCGGAATCCAACTCGACTTCTCTAAGCAATGCCAATGGGTGACCTACAAGAAATGATGTCAAAGTCAAAGTCAAAATTCATTTATTCATATCTGGTATGATTACAATACTCTTATGAATCGTCAAGACGCTAGATATCGAAAACCCGTGTGTCCAAGAAAAAAATAGGGGAGTGCACAGCATGCCTCAGTCTGTAATGATAGGTCTCCCAAACGAGCCCACGCCCCGATCCGCAACGAAGCGTCGACCCTGCCGCGTTCAATACCAAGATGATACTAAACGCATCAGGGCCCATCGCTCCGCTAGCAGAACGGCACGCAAGTAGGCTGTAGAGAAACCCACCATTGTCAACGAGTTATGACATTGCAGGTACATTGTAAATTATGCACCAAATACAATCACATAAACCGAAACATGCCGCGCACTACCAATCAACCCCCCAACCCTCAACCTACCTTTTTTTTTTTTTTTTTTTTGTTACGGAGTGGACCACATTTACGCACCATATCAGCCGCTAGCTAAGCGGCTGACGTGTGTGGGACTCGCCCGACTCTTTCGAGTCGGGAATACCCACTAAACCACTCCGGTGTTCCCCTAGCCCTTCAAGCGGGGAGAGTCTGGGATCCGCCGTGAGGCAATTCACCAGTCTCTCCCCAGGGCCTCCCGGCATACGCCGGGGTCAGCGCCAAAGAAGAGGATGTCCGAAACACTGGACATCCCCCCAGACGGGGTAACCTGTGCAATGCACACACGGGGGGCTTAGACCCATGTGTGCAGGCCACACTTGTCGGACCTAAGGAGGACGAACGTGAGCTCGCCTCCTTCGGCCCGTCCGCCTGCGCCGGAGGGGAGCTGCAAGAGGATCATCTTCCCGCTCCCTCTCCGCTGCCTCCTTCTGCAATATGACAGATTCGCAGAAGGAGGCGGCAGCCTCCCAGATTCTCTCGCTCTCAACCATGGAACGAACCAGAGTTGGGAGCGAGAGATACCCACCGCCGAGCGCCGCGCGGAGTGTGCGGCGCTCGAGTCGCCAGGCCGGGCATACGCAAAGTGTATGCTCGGCCGTATCGTCAGGAGCGTCACAGTGATGACACCGTGACGACTCCTCTCGACGGGCGACCTTGTGCAGGTAGTGACCGAAGCACCCATGTCCGGTCAAAACCTGCACAAGGCGGTAGGTGAGGCTGCCGTGCCGGCGCCCAACCCACTCCTCCAACACCGGACGGATTGCTTCAACCGTCCGGTGGCCGGCACGCGGGGCTAAGAGTGCCTCGCCCCACTGGCCAACGGCATGCCGTTTGGCCAGGGTACGCACCCGTCTCACCTCCTCGAGCACGGGGCGTTCCCCCCGCAATCTTGCAGCGACCCGAGCCCGATGCACCCTGGACAGAACCAGGGCCTCGAGCTCCCAAGGAGGCGTGCCTGCTAGAATGCAGGCAGCCTCGTGGCCGACCGTGCGATAAGCTCGCACGGTCCGGGTCGCGATGACCCTCTGCGGTTGACGCAAGAGGGCCTTCGTGCGGGGGGAGAGGCACTCCGCCCAGATGGGGGCTCCGTAGAGTGCCATCGACCGTATCACATTATGATACAGTCGACGGCACGACGAGCTGGGACCTCCCAAATTGGGGAGGACCCGTCCGAGGGCGGCGGCGGCTCCACAGAGCCGGGGAGCTAGGAGCTTAAAATGCTCCTCAAAACTCCACCGGGGATCCAGAATCAGGCCGAGGTACTTCATGTGTACCTCGACGGGAATCCGGACCCCCTCCACTCGGACACGGAGCCCCGATGGGGTTCTGCGTCTCGGGGCATGGAAGGACATGGCCCTCGTTTTGGTGAGGGCCACTTCCAGCCCCAGCATGCGGATGCGCCGGACGACGAGAGAAGTGCCGACCGACGCAAGGTGAACCGCATCCTCCCACTCGCGAGCCCTTGCCGCGACTAGAGTATCGTCCGCAAAGCAGACAATCTCCATCCGCGGCAAGAGCTGCCCCCGCAGAACCCAATTGTACCCCAGGTTCCAGAGTAGTGGTCCGAGGACGGACCCCTGGGGTACACCTGCCGCCATATTCCACGACTGGACGCGTCCCTCCCCATCCTCGTAAAGGACTACCCTCTCGCGAAGATAGTCCGTCACGAGGGCACGGAGGTAGAGGGGCACCTGGTGGAAGGCAAGTGCCGCCTCTATGCACTCATGGGGGAGGCTGTTAAAGGCATTCGCAATGTCAAGAGACACCACGATAACAGCCTCCCCATTTGTTGTGGCCGCCTCAGTCCACCTCTTGAGGCGGGCCACCGCGTCCATCGTGGACCGACCGGTGCGAAAGCCATATTGGGGCTCGGCAAGATCCGGCCCCTGGGTCTCAAGGTGCTGGAGGATCCGGGAAGCGAGAATCTTCTCGAAAAACTTCCCGGACTCGTCCAGCAGCACCACCGGTCGGTAACCCGACGGGGAGTCGGGAGGGCGTCCATCCTTGCGGAGGAGGCAAAGTCTCCCAACTCTCCACCGTTTGGGGAAGCGGTTCGTCGCGATGCAGGTATCGAGCACCGCGCGGAACCGCTCCTCCAATGGCCCCAATGCTAGGGCCATAACCTTAGAAGGGACCCCATCGGGCCCCGGAGCCTTCCTTTTGGTCCGGAGCCGGTCCCTTCCCCGGTCGAACTCCGCGTCCGTGACGGGAGGGCCGGGAGGTCCGTCGGTCCTCTCCTCCAGCGCTCGTGAGCTGGAGGAGGCCGACCTGGGGGGAGCGAAGTGTCCTGGATCCGGAAAAAGGGACTCCAGGACACTCTGCAACAGCACAGGCTCCATACAGGAAGTCGGCGGGGCGGCCTCAAGAAATTTGCCCCGCACGACCCTGTATGGCCTCCCCCAAGGGTCGTTGTCGAGGAGCGCTAAGAAGCGCTCCGCCGACTCGACCTTGCCCCTGCGGATCGCCGTCCGCAGGAGCTTTTGGACCTCCCGGAACGCCCGGCCCAGGTCTCCAGTCGCGCCTACGTCTGCAACGCAGGTAGGCGCGCCGGGCGGCGAGAGTGGTGGCACGCAGGGCAGAGATCTCCTGCGTCCACCAGTACACCTCCCGCCTGTTGGGACGGCCCCGAGATCGCGGCATAGCGGCGTCGCAGACGACCTCCATGTCGTCCGCGAAGAGCGCCGCCATGCCCTCGGCGTCCCCCACCAACTCTGCCGGAGGCTCCGACCACGAGCGATAGATGGCCGCCTCCTCGGCCACCTCTCGTCGGAGCCTGGCGAACGACCACCTCGGGAAAGAGGAGGGGGCGCTCGCCGTGGGGCCCAGATGAACGGGGGCCCCAAGACCAGTAGTGGAGACCGCATATCGGATGTAGCGATGGTCCGATAGGGCCTCCGTGCTCACCACCACTCGCCAGTCCCTGACTCGGGCGGCGAGTGACGAGGTGGCAAAGGTGGTGTCCACAATGGATTCACCCTGCCACCTCACACAAGTTGGGGTGGAGCCCCGATTGAGGAGCTGGAGGCCGAGGCAACATGCCCAGTCCACCAGGTCCTCACCGAAGACGTTGTTGTAAGGGGACCCCCACGCTGCGTGCTTGGCGTTGAAATCCCCTCCCACCAACACCGGGAGCGGGGCCGCGCGCCGAACCACCCCCTCAACCGCAGCCAAAAACCGTTCAAATTCGGCTCGGCTGCGGTTGCCGGAGAAGTAGGTGGACACGACCACCACTCCACCCCACTGCACTGCCACAAAACCCGCTCCTCTCTCTCTGAGAGAGAGAGGAGGGGCGGCATTTGTGCTCACCCCGACAACCGCCGCAAGTCCGTCCGTCGCCCCGAACCATCTCGGGGATGACGGGATGCGGTACGGCTCCGAAACAAGAACCAGGTCCACCCCCCACTCCGCCATTACCTGAAACATTAGGTCTTGCGACCCGGCGGAGTGGTTAACCCTCAACCTACCTATACGGACACACAAGTTTTCAATATCTAGCGAAAAATCTACGCCATCCGATGAACATGTCGTCCAACTTAAATAATTACTCCTCGAGAATATTTTGAAATCGAGCTTCATCTCGATTCGATGCTGTATCTCGTAATTCGAGAATATTCCTCCTGATATTCGCTTCCTTTTATCGAGGTCACGTTATTATTCCGATGCGGTCGTGTTTATCACGAATGTCTAAGGTATAAAAGCGATACCGGCCGAGTTGAAATTAAATGGAGCCTATATGAATAGGTAAACGTGGTACCAGCAGAGAGATCTAATTTTTGTCTACGAATAATATTTTGCTAAAAGACGATTAATAGGTAAACCAATCCATGATTTTAAAGTGTACAAAATACTTTTATGTGGTTACTGCAAAGCAAAATACTAATGTCATCAATCGCCCACGGGTCCTGTACAAGACAACAAATGGGTTATAAATATAATGAGGATAGGGCAGCATCGTTCCTGGTACATTAGCTACTATTAATGTGATTAAAGTTTACATTGGACCTAATATAGTTGGCAAAACATGAGTGTGAACGGTGTACTACACCTTTGAAGGATAAAAATCTGTGATTTATGTTGCATACAGGATTTTATTTGAAATTGAAATCTCGGTGTCTTAATAACGTGTTCAGTGGATTATGATTGCAGTGTGATTGTTTGCTATTTTCTTCTTCTTCTTATCTACTTCATTTTAAATGGATAGGAAGCAAAATTAAGACCGCATGTCCGCCCGTGGCGAGCTGTGAGTTGCCAACAAAAGCGCGCGCGCGCTCTGTATAAATTCCTTCTTTTAGATGTTTACAGGTAACAGCATTACTGTAGTGTGCCTAAAGAACAAATCGTGCGTCCCCAAGTACACATTTGACTACGAAAAGAGAACCCCAAATTAAAAGCTGTGCTTTTATTATTCGATACAAACGCGCTCAAAAAATACTGAATGTTGACCGACATCCATTGATACTGGCACCAGCACGTAACACAGTAGACAGTTTTCAATTTCCGCCCCTTCGGGCTCCACCGCGAAAAAGTGTTAATTACCTGGGCCCGCCGGAGATATGTACGGATCTAAAAACTATTACTGCATCCGAACAATGGATCAATATTGTTTTAACTATTCACATTCACTGTCTGCATTTGGAAGGCACCGGTTATTGGTTTAGCTGAACTGGGCTGTTTGGGAAATGGACTAGTTTCGAATATCAGCGTGAGATTAAAGGATAGACATTTTTGCGAATGTTTTGACAGGCTGCGTTTAATTGAATTCCATGCAAGCTGGCGCACTCTGCCGCGGTAATTCGTGGCCACCGTGAAGTTATTTTTATGCTTATTTGCGGAAGATTATTTTTTCCAATTTTGCTTTTGCATTCACCAACATTAATTTGCTTCAGATACTTATGAACCAAAACTTTATATCGTTATAGCTATTTTTTTATATGTTGCACGATTATGTCAATACGAAATTTTATAAAATGCCGAATTTGACGATTTTCCTGTTACAAGCCCATGCGGGGGCGGCCTAGCTATGGAAGAATGTAGTGAGAATAGCCCACTACGCTGGCCCAGTGCGGATTGGCGAGTGTTAACGACTACAGATGAAGCCGGAACCAACGGTTTGATGTACCTACTGAAGCATAGAGAACCTCTAGATAGTTATTTTTGATCACCCATGTTATGACCACCCTTAGCGAACATTGCTAAATGTACTCAATCCCTGGTCCAGCGCGCTAAGCGACTGCAGCACCGAGCTCCTCAACAATGCCTATGACATATTAATTTCAAAATTTACGGCATGGACAATTGGACATAGCACGGTAATTTCGAGTCTGCTTAATGAGGATATACATATAGGCGGATTGGCATTCTGCCGCAGTCACAGTGAGCACTTTGCATAGCTCCAGGCGATTCGTTTATGCGGGATACTCCATTAATTAACGACGATTGATCAATTGGACGAAACGGTTTTATATTTCTACATAGACATTCTACATAGGTGCCTATACGTAAACGCAATATTTACACGTACTAAATATTTAACTACTTTAGCGGACAATTTGTTAACCCTTCTCTGTTTTGTGTCATAAAATTTATACATACATACATAATTACATACATACATAATTCACGCCAATATCCCCGACGGGGTAGGCAGAGGTGAACTAGCACCCACGCTTCGCCAATTAGGCTAGGTCCCATGTAATAGGTGGCGAGCCTATTGCCATGTATCGGGCACAAAAGTCGCAGTACTTTGCTAGGTGGTAGGTATAAGAGGAATGCTGCTGCCCATTCCTCATCACTGATTTATCCTTAGTCGCCTTCTACGACACCCACGGGAGAGGTTTGGGGTGGTGACAATTGTATTCTACTCTGCCGTCACCACGCGGCCATAATAAAATTTATATCACATAAAATTACATTCTATGACGCCTGTGTCAATTTATTTGCTGTAAATACATAAAACCTGATGCAAAGGCCTGTTTAGATTTTTATCTTATATACTTATGCATACATACTTGGGTTTTTACTAAATTATGTATTAAATATATTATTTCAAAATGTAATACTTGTATTTTTTCCTGCTTATGTGTTCCTATATAATAATAATTTAGATTTCCCCCCTTCTACCTAATATACCTAGTGGTGACAATAAAATAAAAACAACCAGTTGGACAGTAGTAAATTTATAATTTCAATTTAATACAAATTTAACACAATTTATAATTTAAAATTTACATAAGCAGTACTTAAAAGGAACCAAGACCAAGGAGTTCGGGTGGAGTCGTTCTGGTCGATAACGAGTGGGACGAGTATATGAATCTAAATTATATTAATCTGTCTATATCTATAGAAGTCTATCTTTATCTCCGAGCCTTCAGCCGCCTGGTGGTGGTTAGTAAGGTACCTGACTGTAGAGAAGTGTAGTAGGGAGTAGCAATTCCTCACAGGATTACCCGCTAGGTCCAGTCCACAATCAAGACAGCTTTAACTGGAGTCTCTTTACTCGTACCAAAGGACCCTTTCGGGTCAGTGACACAGTATGTATTCCTTTTAATAACAGCTGTTATTCGGAGAATCACTTTCTTGCTCCGATATAATATTTATAAAATTCTTCTGAAATTTGGAAAATTCCACCAAGATAAGAAGACCATCAAAATTTTACAGCGTCTCGCTAGGAATTTTAAAACGGAATGAAATCCACTTCCGAATTTCAAAATAAGCGCTCGTCATTGGCCGTGTAGTTTGACAATCGAATCCTGACATTCTTTAAGGCTACTAGGCCGGACTAGGGCAACGATTCTGTATCATACAGCCAAGATAACATTGACAAATTGACAATTTCTTCGATCTCTAAAAAATCGATTCTAAGGGAATTTTAGGCAACAAATATGACCACTGAAGACCTAACGAAACCTAAACGCCGAATAAATACTAAATAAAATCCTAACCTGCCGAAATACAAAATTATTGTCTGGAAACCAAGGAAAAAGTGAAGTAATATTTTTTATAACACTTGGGGGTTATATAACCACCCAAACCAAGCAACTCTTATCTGAACTTTTTCCTTTTTTTTTTTTTTTTTTTTATAAGTCCCCAATTATGCCAATTTCTCTTTGCAAACCCAAAATTATTATGACAACTAATGTCAGTGTCACTGTCAGTCAGTTTGTCAATTTTGACTTTGACGACTTTGACAAGTGACAAAATGACAACGTTACAAAAACTAATTGGGTTAATGTTTTATTATGCATATTTTATCGAAGCCTAAGCAATATGTGAGACTAAATGGAACTGTCAAGTTCTTTCTATTGATATCCAACCTTAATGACTATGACCTAAAGTGCAAAACCGATTGTCAAAATTGGACACACTAATGCTATGTTGTCGTGCTGAATGTTCCAAAGATTGTTCTCAACGTTTGCCGACGCACATTAATTATTTATTTGGTCCATCTATACATGTTGTGTAAAACGCTATAATGATTTACACAGTAAATACGCCAGCTGCATATTTAACTAGTGCGAACTGCAGTTAACGGTAACTGACGCGAAACAAGTCAGTGGAAGTCTGTGAAAACAAGGAGATCCTTATTGAATAATTCATGGGCCAGATAAATAAATCCGGCCCACAATCAAACCGCTGGCGAGCGTTTAATTGAATTGTGATGTCCTACATAAAGAAAAGGTTGTGTGGAAAAAGTAAAAATAAGCCCTGAATAAGTGTAAAAAAAACTACACCTTCGAAACATCACGTCGTCGTCCCCAAAATGGAACTGGAATGCTAATATCACTAAATTAAATCTCATGTTACATACATACATAAATCACGTTAATTTATTCCCGAGGGGGTAGAGGTGAATTAACACGATTTACATGCGCGATGGATGGCAATAGGCTCGCCACCTGTTAATGAGATGGGGACATGGGACCGGACATAATTGACGACTCGAGGGTGTTATTACAATTCTGCCTTGGGGGATAAATAGTCGTGATTATGGTTGACTGGTAGAGTGGCATTAAGTCCGCCATTTGTACCTTTATTTGTGCAAAGCCGTTTAAATAAATAAAGATAAATAAATTATGTATAATGGTTAAAGTATGAAATTGCCGATGTATACAATTTTATCTTGTTTTTATTTCTTTCACTACCAATAAATCTTCAAAAACAGCTCGTCCTAAGTACCACTTAGATCCACGGACATGGACACCAGTCCGTCTATAGCTTTATGTTGTCTAAATATACCCACAAAATTCTATAAAATGTAGATTTGTGGTTCCTTAAAAAATGGCAAATATGTTTGTAAGGAAAAATGAATTTTCGCTAAATTCTCGATACAAAACGGCAATTTAATACTTAAACCCCTGATATATTGTATATTCTTATAACACTTGCCTTTTTTCACCAACTACTATTGACTGTTACCTCAATAAAAAAAATTATTCATAGTTTTTAATGAAAAGCAAAAAAATATTTATTAAGCGGCAACTAATGCCTTATGCTTTAAACAAGACCACTGCATTTAGTATAATTTAGTTTATAGATTAGGTATGGGTCATAAAGTGTCTAGGAAACCCTTTTAAGTTAAGTGTTGTTTCACCGATATGACATACCGTTGATGGAAGAGGAAACATACTGCACCGACCGCACATAAACTTGGGAAAAAGGCAGGAAGATGGTCACACACACACACATACGCTCGAAAGACTTTTCTTTCCAACAGTAAAGACCAATTGAGCCACTTTCTGTAACGTGAATAGACATCTCGAAATATCTATCGAAGCCGATATCGAGAAACAATAGGGAAGCTTCCATAACGACTTCGGTTCAATTTGAAATAGTGACTGGACAGAAGCTTGGATTATTATGAAAATTCGTAACTAATGGAGGCTGTCCGAGACTCCGAGGGTTGCCAGTAGAAAGATGACACCCGGGCATCCCGGCCCCAGGGGCATCCCGGATAACACTTGTAGTAAAAAAGACCAGCATTAATATCACCCCTCGGGCGAGTGTTAGGGCTCTCAAGTAAAGTAGAATATCAACGGTATGGCACGACTCAGACGAAAGGAATTAGCTTTTATTAAACAAACCTTATTCTTCTCATTGAGTATTATTGGGGACGCTTACAGATTCTAGTATTTACTTGCTTTTGTTTTGTCTTAGCTCTGTTCAGTAGAATTAGTCAGTTGCGTCTTTCTTGTCCTTAATAATATTTTAGAGATAGATTGTTCTTTTAAGCTGTCAGTTTAATATTACATGAGATCTCAGTGCCATGAATATTAGTTGCGGTGCTATCATACATAAATCACGTCTATTTAGTAAATAAGTGTATGCACACTAAAATTTTGCCAATATTTTAATGCATGGGAACTATACCTATTTGGCAAAATGTCTGCTGTTGGCAAAATTTGGCTTTTGTATTTTAATTATTGTGTTTGAGTTTTACAAACAACTCCTTTAAAAACTTAAAAAATGAAGTTATAAAATGTATAATAAAAATAAATAAACATTTGAGTTATATTAAAAAAAAACTCGCTCGTAAATCCATCTGTCAGCAGTTTTATCGCAAAACGTATATAAACTTTTCTCGAATAATAAAACAAATCGTGTGAAAGTGTTCTCGTAAAATATCAGCGCGGTTCTGCGGCAATGCCACGTAGAATATTTTATTTAACACCTGTAATATGCAAACATGTAGAGAAATTCACGGAGTCGGTGTATTGTGAGAGAAACGACTCGCTAAACTGTAGCTCCTAATAAAGGGAAACATAAAAAGCGGAAAGCCCAAATATTTCTCGGCAATTGATAGGTACAGCAGTAAAGTGGGTGCGCCAACGGCAGATTTATACGGCGCCATCCGTGAGCGTGCTTTAATAAAAAAATCACAAAGGTAATTCGCGCGACAAGTTATTACGGAGCTAGAAATATATATGGCCCTCATATGAATAAGGCGCCGTTTTAGTGCAGTAGTCCTGCTCGAATTTATGACCTTTTTTGTTTTAGCTCTCCTCTGCTCCGTAGTCATAGGGATGTCGCAGGGTTCCTTTCTACAGATGCGTCTACGTTTCTTCACTAGCGTTGTGTTCGTTAACTTTTGTAATGATTTATTTAAAGTAAAATAAATTCTGCTAAATTGTTTGTGTGTCTAATTATTGTTTTAAATACTTTACTAACTGCATACTACAGAATGAATAAATTGTTTGTTTATCATCATCATCAACATCATCACTAGCCCCTTAATGTCCCCACTGCTGGGGCACGGGCCTTCCCTATGGATGGAAGAATATAGGGAGATTGGGCCATTACCCACCACGCTGGCCCAGTGCGGGTTGGTGGGTATTAAAGACTGCCGGGACCACCGGCTTAACGTGCCTTCCGAAGCACGGAGGAACTCGCGATAGTAAATTTTTGGTCACCCATCCTATGACTGGCCTTAGCGAAATTGCTTAGTTTACGCAATTGCAGGTCAAGCGTGCCGTGCCACTGCGCTAGCGAGCTCCTCATTAATTTATCATCTTTCACGATATCCATCCATATATTTGTGAGGTCTTCCTCTTCCCCTGCACCCATATCGTCTATTCGCATTACTCTTTTGTACGCATGCTTGTCATCTCATCTCATTATCATTACATGCGCATAGCAGGACAGCTGCCTTACTTTCAGCTTTTCTGTGACGGATGCTGCTGCTGCTATTTTCATGATTCCTCTATAGTTTATCTTGTCCGTTCCTTTTACACCACACATCTATCTTAACTAATGTTCATCATCTCTGCTACATTCAATCGACTTTAATCTGTCTAAATCAGTCATCACAGCTAACAAAACAGTAGTATAATTTTTTAGACTACAGTTCACCAACACGTAAACAAGCGATTAAAAGGCCTGTCAAAAAATGGCGGTTATGCCAGTTTTTGAGTCTTCTATACGGTAAAACGACAAAAACCGACGGTAAAAAAATAAACTCCTGTTTAAGTGTTGGTGAACCCCAGCCTTGCAGTAGTCACTACTGATTATGTACTGTATCGCAGTTGATTAAAATTATATGATGGAGTTTAATTGAAAACACAGCAGATATGGAAGATATTTATTAATCTGGCTACTCACACCCTGTCGACCTACCTAACGCTGAGAATTATTTTACAATATAGGCAGGCAGTTTTCTTAAATTACTTTAAAAGTTTTCCTAAATTACTTTAAATTGTTTATAAATAAAAAGTCACCTTAAACCTGATTATTTCTTAGCACATTCCCACGTCCCTACACTACAAGGTCAGGGTTAATGTGTATCCATCACTTTGTCAGGCTCATACGTTATACGGAGACAATGGACATCTCGGTCCCATCAGTAAGCTATATGTCAGAGAGAGAGTAGAGAAACTTGTCTTTATACTTGTCTATAAAGTTTTTTTTTTGTTACATTCACACTTTTATTTCGCCGTTAGCACACGGAGAGCAGCGTAAGTTCTTGTGTTGTGCAAACTAGACGACTAATAAATATACATAATAATTATAGGTGTGTATAGTTTTGAAATAATACCACACAAAACACACAAATTTTATTAATGTTTTCATGCCTCGAGGTCTGTACCTACATGCATGCATACATGGATCCTATTTACTCCGAACGGGTAGACAGAGGTGTATTAAAAGCTTCGATTCGCCAATTATGTAAGGTCCCATTTAGTAGGTGGCGAACCTATTGCCAAATATCTGTATTCACCAAAAAAATATTTGCCTCTTCCTGGATTCGAACCTGGTACCTCTTGGCCGATAAACAACGATCTGAACATTCGATAAAACCGGCAGACATATGACTGCCGGTTAATGACTGTACACTTATTAATTTAGGTTAAGTCTTCATAGCCTATGTGAGTATTAATATTGAATTTACACCTACAAACCGTAAAGATGTATAAGACAAATCCATAATCGTGTATGTAGAGCTATACCGTCATATTTTAAAACTGAGACTAAAGAGGAATGGGCAGTAGCGTTCCTCTTATACCTACCACCTAGCAAAGAATTACGACTTTTGTGCCCGATAAATGGCAATAGGCTCGCCACCTATTACATGGGACCTAGCATAATTGGCGAAGCGTGGGTGCTAGTTCACCTCTGCCTACCCCTTCGGGGATATAGGCTTGAATTATGTATGTATGTATGTATCAGACTAAAGTTTGTACCTACCAGGATTAAACCATCGACCATTATACATATTATAAACCGTAGTTTATCTCCGAGGACAATATTTATGGTACTAAAGTTAAACCACAGTACAATCTAGTTAAACTTCGATACTAACTAACAACTGTCACTTTGAATTTTCGGGGCAATATTTTGCAATAGTATAATGGATATCAATATGACTACTGAATATATGCATTAACATCAACGCTTAAATTCGTTCCAACTATAAATTTATAACTATATTATAACTATAAATTGACGGCCGCCTTGGTTGAATACTCAGATCGCTGGGTATTGGCCAAGAGGTCCCGGGGTCGAATCCTGGTACGGGCAAACTTTGTGATGACCACAAATGTTTGTTCCCAAGTCATGGTTGTGTATATGTTTATGTTGTATATTTTCAACATTTATATACATAATTATATTAAAAATATGTCCGTCATCTAGTATTCATAACACAAGTGCTTAGGCTACTTACTTTGGGCTAGATGATAGGTGTGAGAGTAAAAATATTTATTATTATTATTATTATAAATTTACCAAGCGTTTCGACAAGAAAAAAGTAGATTGTTTCATACATTTGTTTTCTATGCGTTCGAATGAGGTTTAGTACTAGATGTGAGAATTTGTCCCACGATCCCCGAGAATGTTTCAGTCCTGAAATGCAAGTAGGTTGCTCATTACGCACAAGACTCTATTATTCACCACTTTTATTGTTTTGTTCCTGCTTTACCTCACCTTTTATTTTTTAATACTACCATTACCAATTAGGCGCACTTGACAATTTTTTAATATGGTCCGTTTCATGATTCAGTTTTTTTTTCACCTCTCATGCTCATAAATGCGTAGCGGGATTAAAGTTTCATTTTAACCTCTACGGATAAAAGTAATTATTTAAACTCTTTTTGGCTTAGAGACCTTTGAGCCTTAACTTTAAATAAGTATGTCTATTCTTCGTTGATTTACTTATTAAAATATGGGTGTATATTTTTTGCGCTTAATCTGTCGATTTCACATAAACCATAGACGCACTCTGGTACTTACTGATCTCTGTTAAGCTCATGTTTTGATATAAGATTAAGATTCTCGATTTAATCATGACACTATCTTTGATACCGTTATAAATGGCACTATTTAGTTCTAGTTTAAACTCTGACGAAAATAGATTCTTTGAATAGGTAACGCAGATAAAGTTTAGAGCCAGATTTGTTATTGACGAAGGCCTACTGTCACTGGCTGCGTGTCAGCTTTCACAAATTGAGATATCCAGTAAACTAAGATATATAAATAGATTCCCTGTCAATTGGATTAGACTTAGCATGATAGAGCAAGAATGCATAAGGTTTTTCTTTCACAAACTTTCTTTCTTTTTTTATTTTCTTTCTTTTAAAACAGATTAATTTTTAATATTTAAGCTTGATTTGATATTATTGTCTATTCCTTTTCTATTTGTGCCTTGTTTCGATCAATAAAAAGTTAGAAAATCATGAAATACATAGGATTGTATATCATATAGATAAATTTGCCTAGTTGGCTTTTTTCAGTTTAATCTGTGGTGAAGACAAGAGTTGTGAACATCAAGCGATGTTTGTGATAAAATGGCTGTGGTGGAACGACACGTCTTCATTAGCAGCGGTGTAATGTGACGCCTGGGAAATACGCGCCGGCCATCCGGGGCGAGCCTATCTGTCATCTCGGCTGCTTCCTAAACAATTTGCTTTAACATTAACGCGAGATCACAAGACTCGCCCTTAAGTAACCCAGTATGTGACTGACTTGGCCTTTTTCTAAGAAATTATTTTTGGCTTTCTTGAAGGCAAAGGGATTTTGCGTGCAGTTTTAGTGTATTTCTTATTTTATCATTTGTGGTGTAATATTATAATAATAAAATGGCTGTTGTGTCATGACACGGTCATGTTAATGTATTTTGCGATTTGTTCGTCAATTTGGACTTAACGTGATTTGATTTTTTAAATCGTATAAGGACATAATATTTGTAAATATTCCTGATCTATTTTCCTTTGAGTAGCACCTTCATACTTGTTTACATTGAAGATTACAGTAAAGTTTATTTAAATATTGAATGTAATCTTATGTGATACACGCAAGGTCTTGGGATACGAAACGACGAATCATCAGCGCAGAGAAAATCTTCTACTGCGCGAGATGTGCACGAGGAAACCGAGATCCTACTGTACTATGTCGGGCCTTTTATATCATTCTAAGATATGGCAGAAACTTTATTATCGTAATTCAGTACTTGCTCATCTTGTTCTGACATAATTATCAGTCTATCCATTATCATTGTATTGTTTTTGGCTGCATTTTTAATTATCGTCATAGTACTTTTCAGACGTTAAGCATTTTTCTTGACCCGAATATTTTGTTTGTGGAATAAGACAATAAAGCAGCCGCTATAACAGTATGTTTTAGGTAGTCCTATTCGCTAGTCTATTTAGTTTTTTATATACACCGAGGCTTCAAAATAAACTCAAATCCTAGTGTAATACTCTTAAGCTGACAAACCTAACCGCATATCCTACCCAATCAGTGTCGTCTTTAAAGTTGGCAAAAGAAATAGCTTAGGCACGTGCCTTTATAGAATGTTTGATACTTACTAACATTGACCGATCCAAAAAATAATAATTCTTAACAAAAAATAAATTCTTCCACGACAAACTCATCCTAATTTCTGCTTCCAAATTATTAACTTAGTGTCTATGGTTACTGTCATACTACTCTAGAATATGGCTGGGTTTTTAAGGACGGCCATCCACTCCCTTTTAATTCATATTAACATCAACTTTACCGGAAAGGTGCCAGCTATGAATTCACGTATAGAAAAGTGATGGGAAGAGTCATGTCTAGAAGCCGAGAACGTAGAGAGATAGGATTAACAATATGCTAACACTAGTGGTCGCCCGCGGCTTCCCTCGCGTTAAGGTAGGTAGGTTGTTATATATTAGCCTATTAGCCTTCCTCAATAAATGGACTATTCAACACAAAAATATTTTTTCAATTTGAATCAGTACTTTCTGAGATTAGCGCGTTTAACCAAAAAAACAAAGTCTTCAGTTTCATAATATTAGTAGAGATATACTGCTCGGTTTAGTTTTACAGCCGCCTGCCTGATATCATCCCTTTTTTAAGCTATTTTTGGTGGTTTGTGTCTTTTCCCAAGGTGCATTTTCATTTATATACACCGGGCTGTCGCCATTAGTCGACTTTTACGACAGCTCTCAGTCACAATACGTTATTTTCCGATCCCAGGCCAGAATAGAAAATCGAGAACTTATTTTAAAGAATGTTGTAATAAAAAAGACAATAAAACGTCTGACCAAATTGTTATCATAGAAATCTACAATAGAGATAATCTCCGCTAGACTCCGCAAGTAAAACACAATATGTTAGGTTTTGGCCGGATTCTTACTTGGCAGCCGCGCGGGCAGATCCAGATAATGTCACCCTAACAGATTATATCTTGGCACCAGAAAATCGTACAGACAGTTACATATCAACGCCGGCATGCCACTTCTAAACTTAACCGTATAACAAGGGAATAAAGTTTCTACATAATATCCCAGCGTCAGAAAGCGATTGGCCCCTGTACGATTTAAGTCATCATAAGCGTTCATGCGACTCCATTGTTTCAGTTTAACATTAAAGTAGCTCGCTTTGTTTCCATTTTCAAATCGAGGTCTTAACAATTGAAATGTCTACGGACAATAAGATGATTTAAAGATCCTTCGGAAAAAGACTGTCGTAAAATATCATAAAATACTGAGCATAAAGAAAAATAATATTAAATCATTTTCTTTGCGATTACCATTAGGTATATATACAAATGTTAGAAAAGTATTAAATAGTTATTTTCATCCCACCATCTCGGAAAAAGCGTTTTTGCTCTTCGATATCTGAGTGCAAACGCTGTTTTTATCCTCTAGAGGATAAAGTAAATTTGAATTTTGAACATCGTGTGCAATGAGTTTGTGAATCCAAAACATCATTATACCTATTTATTTCTACCTCTATGGTGCCGAAATTATCATGCAACCTATTTTAATTTGTTAAAACTGTTGTGATTGTATTTTTTTTTGTATTTTGCAATTTCCTCGTTGGGGTGGATTGAAAAGTTATGTGTTGCACTCGAGTGCAAAAATTTTTACCTTGTGCTCTTATGATTCCCTCGCTATCGCTAAGGATACTAATTTTTGAATCACTCGCTACGCTCGTGATTAAATTTTAGAATCCTTCGCTAGCTCGGTCATCAAATTTGAGCACGCGGTTAAAAAACAACTTTACACTCACACACAACAAATAACTATTGTATTATAAAAAAAATTAGAATCCTGAGCGTTAGCGAGGGAATCAAAAGAGCACAAGGTGAAAAATATTTGCACTCGAGTGCAACACGTAACTTTTCATCCCCCCCCAGCGAGGAAATGGCAAAATGCAAATAAAATTACAATCAGATTATTAAAAGTTTCAGTCAATTCTATTTACACCCTGACACTTCCACACCCATCCTACCAAACACACGCACCCAACACACACACAACATCCACCCAGACACACCCACAACATCCACCCAGACACACACGTGCAAAGCAAATTAATAAAAAAAGTACACCAAGAAGGCTCCGAAACTGAATTTTAACAAATTAAAAAGGTTGCTTAATAAATTCGACACCATAGAGGTCCAATAGATTTAATGATGTTTTACAAAGTGGATTTTGTGCAGACTGTACAGTGAAAGTGGTGTTGTTTTGATGCACAAGCGTCTGGGATGGTGTGAAATTATGCAGAATCATTGAAAATAAGTATTGTGATGTGTTTGATGTTGAGAATTTTACAGTGGTTTTCACCACCTAATCAGTCGCCATCATGAACTCTGGTAGCATTCAATTCGCGCCAAGCACTGCCTAGATGCGATAAAATGTGGGACACCCATATTTTAATGTAAAATTAATTTTATACATTAATTTCAATCACCCATTTATTTATTTATATTAATATGAAAAAAATATACTAAAGACATGGCTGTATGGGCTAGACCACAGATATATCATATCTGTGGGCCTTTGCCTTCCCTAAAAAAACAGAGAGAATTAAAAACAAATTTAAAAAAATGTGTTTTGTATTTACAAACTTAATGCACTTGCACACGATGTTCTAAATTCAAATTTACTTTTTCCTCTAGAGGATAAAAACGGCTTTTCCACTCAGATATCGAAGAGTAAAAGTGCTTTTTCCGAGATGGGGCGATGAAATATATTATATTACAAATAAAAATTGACGGCAGAGCCGAATACAAAATAACGTCACCACCTTCATCACCATGGCTGTCGTACAAGGGAACTAAGGGTAAAGACAGCGATGAGTAATGTGCAGCAGCACTATACCACCTAGCAATATACTGCGATTTCTGTGCCCGATCGATGGCAATAGGCTCGCCACCTATTACATGGGACTTGACATGATTGGCGAAGCGTGGGAGCTGGTTCGCCTCTGCCTGCCTCTTCGGGGATGTGGGCGTGATTTATTTATGTATGCAAAGACCCAATTGTAAAAATGTAGTAGTGTAAGTTATGTTCTTTATGTTATGTTCAGTAATTTTTATTTGTACATACATGCATACATACATAAATCACGCCTATATCCCCGAAGGGGTCGTAGGCGTGATTTATGTATGTAGGTTCTTATGTAGGTTCAGATGTAAATTTTCGCCTATTATATTAATAGTTATAATTAGTCGCAGTATATTGCTAGGTGGAAAGTATAAGAGGAACGCTGCTGCCCATTCCTCATCACTGTTTTATCCTTAGTCACCTTGTACGACACCCACGGGAGAGATTTGGGGAGGTGACAATTGTATTCTACTCTGCCGTCACCACACGGCCTAATTGGGTCTTTGGATTTTTAATTCATTCAAGTAAAGCCACAGAAACAACTAGTCAACATTTTCACTTGAGAATTGCTGTGTGTTGAAGCGAATAATTACGTACACATTCCAACAAACCGCTAAGGTTTCCTCCAATATCTAATCCGAAGGTGGCAGTAGAAATAAATCAGCTCCCTGACTTCCAACGACTATAGGGAAGTTACCTAGCGCCCGTAGTAACTACTCGTCAAGGAATAAACTATATTTTCTAAGTTTTTTATCAAAGTCCCTTAAGAAAGTTGAAAAGCTTTCAAAGTGTTACTTTTAGTTTGCGCAGTAAATAAGTCTTATAAACAATCTACTCTTCTTTTGTCTTAGGCACCATTCGCAGTCAACTTCAATTACCATCTCAGGGTATAATAATTTCTGAACGCCCGCAATTTTTTGTAACTTCTAATCGCCTCAATTTGAATCTTATTTGCTAAGTAAATAGACAAATTAATCCAATAATGTCAGATAAAACTATAACTTGCGTCTGAAGATCTTCTTTAGCATTATTAAATGTTACCTTACTTTCAGACTTTGTTACAAATATTTGAAAAGGTCTTTACTTTTTACCTCTGTTAGTCTAGAACCAGGGTTCAGTAGCTCTAAGGACTTGTTTAACCGAATTCTTGAGAATCTAATTTAGAACTGTATGTACTTATTAAGGGCATTACGCATTCTTTTTTTTTTTTTTGTTAACGTAAAATTGGAAAAAATAATAATTGAGGAGCTCGCTAGCGCAGTGGCATAGCGCGCTTGGCCTGCTTTTTCGTAATCCGTGCTTCGGAAGGAACGTTAAGCCGTTGGCCGGATGCATCTGCAGTCGTTAATAATACCCACTAACTTGCACTGGGCCAGCGTGGTGGGTTATGGTCCTCCTAGCTCCTTATATTCTTCCATCCATAGGGAAGGCCCGTACCCTATTAAAAAGGGCTGGTGATGATATCGTAAAATTCTTTTTAATAGACATTTATTATGTTTGGTTTGTATGTGTTAGTACCAAACACACATATAAATCAAGCCCATTATCCCCGAATGGTAAGCAGAGGAGGAACTATGGCATCATCATCACCAGCCCTTTAATGTCCCCACTGCTGGTGCACGGGCCTTCCCTACGAATGGAAGAATATAGGGAGATTTGGCCATAACTCACCACGCTGGCCCAGTGCGGGTTGGTGGGTATTAACGACTGCAGATACAGCGGGGAGCAACGGGAAACGTGCCTTCTGAAGCACGGAGGAACTTGAGAAAATAAATTTTTGGTCACCCATCCAATGCCTTAGCGAATATTACTTAGTTTACGCAATCGCAGGCCTCTTGAGCAGAGTTTTTTCAGAAATCTGTATGTAAATTAATTTATTATTAACCTACAATCTCTAAATTATAACATAAGGGCTAATCTACAGATCTTAATTTCACCAAGCTTATTTTGTAGCCGAACAGTCAGAAAACTAGACAAAAGCGTTCAAGATGTTCTCTAGACAACCTTGCAAGTAAATGGGCCCAATGAACACGAATACATTTTTTCACAAATTTACTTTGCTCTAAGATGCGATTAAAGATATTTTTGGTAGGTATACAGATTCGTCATGAATTGGTATTCGTTCCCAAAATTGTCAAAATAATACATACATAAATGACGCCTATTTATATGAATAGTTAGGCATAGATTTACATTTGCAGATTGTCAACAATCGAACACCTAAATCGCAGTATATTATTAGGTAGTATAACAGAAACGCTGCTGCCCATTCCTCATCGCTGTTTTAACCCTTTTCCGCATTGTACGACACTTCTGGCCTTCTATGCTGGTCTGGGAGCGAACAAATAACGTAGAATAGCCAGCCCCAACTCATCCCATGGGTGTCGTAAAAGTCGACTAAGGGAGATTGCCCGGTGTAGACCAATAAGCACCTTGGGGCATCCGAATGGTGGAGGGCAAACCACCAACAACAGCGTACCCAAAGAGGATTGGTGTCAGGCAGGCGGCCGGCTGTAAAACCTAAGCCAAAACTTTGAGCAGTATGGATTGGAATGTTGTCATTCCAATCACTCTCTCCGTTCATGGGTCTCTCGACATGGTCCATTCCGTCTCTTTTCTATACATTTATTCATCACTAGCACCTTTCGGTGGGATGGATGATATGAATCAAAAGGGAGTGGATGGCATGATGACATCTGACATATGAATGGAAGAGGAAACATACTGCGCCGACCCCAGATAGACTGGGAACAGGGCAGGAAGAAGAAGAAGTAGAAGACGACACTTGGAGAGATGGTGGTGAAATTTGCATTTTTCTCTGCCGTATGGTGAACACGGCTATAAATATTAATATTATTATTGCGTCAGTTCACGTTACAAGGGTAATGGGATTTAGTTTATTTTAATTTATACCATATTTGTATACAATATTTGGGTTAGATGTGATAATATCCTCCTGTCCATCGTTTTAATTTTTTTCAAAAATTAGAGATTTTAACCATTTTGTTCAATTTATTGCCAAAATGCCTAAAAATAATCACATCCGTTTAATTATGGTGATATTCCAGCAGGTCCAATATGGCTTCGACGCGGAACCGGGTCACACCTGACCAGCCATTGTTCAGTGTCCATTATATTCCAGATTAAATAATGCCACGTCCCGAAAGTTGCCCGTTAGTTAGTTCAGTGTAATCTTTTTAAGGGGAGGTGCCGTTGAAAACAATTTCAGTACTCCACAGTACTGTTTGAAGGTGTTACAAAGTTTCAATATGAAATCAAAAGTCGGTCCACGCGTTTCAAAGACTGACGTGACTTTCTGAGTGTTTCGTTTGTTACATCACTTAACAACTTGAATTCTGAAAACAAATTCATTTGCGAAGTTTTGTCAATGTTTTATAGTGTCTCAAATACCTATGTAACATAATAAAACCGATCTAAGAAGTTTTTTATTCACATGAATTTTGAAATTGTGATATGTAGTCATGGCAAAAAATTACTAAATCTTAACTATTCGATCATAAATATTTTTTTTACATTCACACAACACATATTGAAAATATACTGCATAAACATTAACAACCATGAATCCAGAACAAATGTATAAATATATTTATTTTTTAATACTGCTATAGATACTGGGGGTGGTAACAATTGCATTCAACGCTTTATCACATCGTGTAGTGATAACCTCTACATACATACATAAATGACGCCTATATCCCCGAAGGGGTAGGCAGAGGTGACCTAGCACTCACGTTTCGCCAGCTATGTCAAGTCCCATGTAATAGGTGGCGAGCCTATTGCCATTTATCGGGCACAAAAGTCGCAGTATAATGCTAGGTGGTATAAGAAGAACGCTGCTGCCCATTCCTCATCACTGATTTATCTTTAGTCGCCTTGTACGACATCCACGGGAGAGATTTGGGGAGGTGACAATTGTATTCCATTTTGCCGTCACGGCGATAACGTCTGTCGTCAAAAAAATAATTTTCCGAATTCGCCAACATGCCCGGCTAGCATGACCACCGAAACACGATATGATATAGCCATTTATCGCTTTGAATGGCAAAAATAACTGTCAAAAATCGTTGCTTAGAACTGTCAAAAATCATTGTATTGTTGACAGTTAGGTAACTATATCATATCGTGTTTCAGTGGTCATGTTAGCCGGGCTGGATTGAGTTGGGCGAAGTTGGAAATACTAATTGTGCTCGTATGAAACTTCCTCTTAACAGGAAAGACGCTAGTTCCAGGTGTAGTCGGTGGGCCGACCGCGTATAATTGAGGCAATAAATTGCCGCGACTTGTGCCGCGCCGCCCTAGACGCGACAATTAAATCACGCTGGCTCTGGAATACCACTAATTACACGAATGTCACACGCTTACGATTATCAGTTGTGTAATTTTATAGTTGGAAATGAAATAACAGTGTTGTTTCTATAATGCGTATGAAATAATTTCGATAAACATAAAACAATATGAAAAAGTTGTTATTTTCTCGTTATTCATTTTTCTGATTATCCATATGCTGCAGTTCTACTGAACTACTGAATATAATCTAAACGTACATTTAATAGTAGATTTTCCAACTTTTAGTAGTAATGTCGAGGACAAAAATGATTTTGTGGACGAGTTAGAAACTCTGCTTTTCACTTCGATTGCGAGGAAATAAAACAGTACTTTATCATTTCTTAAAATTCAAACTAAAATTAGTACAGTTTTGAATATTGAAGGAAATTGATTTTCCCATTGATATTAGGCTTGGGCTGCACCTATACAGCCTAGTATTAAATTATTTTTATTATTAGTACTTACATTAATTAAATAACCTACCGTATTTTCCATTTTAATATCTATTATGTGTTAAAAAAACACATAAGGCACATAAATTAAAGTAAATATTATAAAATAACAAATTGTATCTCTGAACTTCTTATTGTGTTTGGCTGCATGGCTCATTTTCTTTGCCTTGATATGGATACATTTATGAGTAAATATATTAATGCTCTAGAGCACAAAATTCGATTTTGAGCAGCCTATATCCTGCACAAATAAGCACTTTCAGAGCATGAGAAGTGAAAAAATAGATATATGCTATGTGTGCTGTGGTAAAATGTATCGAGACCGATATGGGTTTTTTACACTTGGTCGCAGCCAAGTGTATAAAACAAGAAACTATCATCACCAGCCTTTTAATGTATACAGGGATACATTAAAAGGCTGGTGATGATATTAATTAAAATCACGATGATACAATGCGGATTAAAGACTCCTTTCAAAGTTCAGAATCGACTCGCAAAGCATTTTCTTAGACGTATGTCGAAAATCATGAAACCATGAAAAAAACGAATCAACACGGCCTTATCAGGGACAGGGGATAAACGTTATCGAATTTTGATATACAAATACACGCATAAAACACCGAGTTCGGAGTAAATGAAAAGATAACGTGTAAGGGCGTGCGTGCGCTGTAAACTCGCTCGTTTTAAGGTAGCTGCTGTCATTAAGGCTATGGGAAGTCGTAACCCCTTGATGTTAGTCGTAACTTGTTTATAGTGACGCCTTAAATTAGGCAGCGTTAGGCATGCATAAATTATGTCCACAGTAAGTAGGCAAGCCACCACTGGGAAATACAGTCTGAGATTAAAGTCGTGCTTGTTACGAGATAAGCTGCCACGTAACATATGGGGCAAAAGTCGCTAAAGCGCAGTTGTAACCGCGGTATTAGGGTTACGGTCAAAAATACGCAAATGTACGATGTACAACAAATGGGGCGCGACGGAATAGGTTCATTAGAATATATCAAATAATAATTATGGTTCATTCTTCGAAGGTGATTTAAATACACACTTATGAATAGTCAAGAAAGTGTCCCAGTCAGAAATGATTCCGGTATTGATCATGAAAAGCTATGCTTACTGTTCAAAGCCACCAGGAAGCTGTGTTCTGAGACTACGGGAAAGAAACTACAACTTGCATTCTTTCCTTTACAAAATCTTATAAATAATCAAATTAAACCTATATAAAAAAAGGGCCAGGTCAAGTGTACCTGAAACCAATGGGCATGCATGACAGCAATGAGATTGGATGAAGCGAAACAAGTATGTAAGTATCGTTGCGAGTGGAATAAAATGGTCTCTACCTACTCCTGTGGGAGAAAGGCATAATTTATGTGTCCTTTCTAACAATTATTATTCGTTTGCTATATTTGAACATTATATAGAACGTTACGAACGAACGAACGTACGTTTTATAGAATATATAAAGTTAGAAATGAAAAAGAAACAAATAAAAGGTGGTGGAATCAATGAAAAAGAAGGTGGAATCACAATGCCCTCATTGCACCATTTCGCAAGCCATCTGACGACATGATTTACCAAAAGAAAAAACAAGGGCTTATTGGCTATTCACCTGCGTACCTTCGTCAGTGTCAATTAGTTGACGCAAACCACACAGCGGAGCCAACGCCAAATTAGAAATTATGAATTGACAAGGAGAAAGCATTAACACGCTAGTTTTTTTGGGAGACACACGGAAACACGGAAAAGGCATTTGTACCGAACACTGAGCCTTAACAACCGAAGACCCTGATATTGAAAATTTGATAAAAATGGGTGGCGTTTCTACGGTTTTTAAGTTAGATTACAACTAAAGTAAAATATTTTTTTTAATAAGTTATGTTACGATTCGGGTAACGATTTACATAGCCTACAGCTTCCGCAATCTGGACAGCTGCCTAAGCCCCGAAGGGATAGGCATATGCACAGATATATCAATATAAAATAATAATGTTAATTGATATATCTTATAAAAAGTTATATATATCTGTTAAGTTATATATAGCGGTCAGGCACCTGCCCGGATAGCAGCGGACGCGGGTTCGATTCCCGCCTCAAGATCATAATTTTTCGAAATTCTTTTTCTAACCACCAAAATCTTTGATATATCTTCTTTAATAGGAAGCAATTCTATGGCCATCTACCGGGCGCGTTAATTGCTGTACTGGTAGATTCTGTACCAGGAACGCTGTTACCCATTCCTCGTTATATGTATAGTCCTTGAGTAAACTCCATGTACGTCACTGGCGGAAGAGATAGGGGGTGGTGACAACTATGTTCTGCTCTGCCAACACCAAAGGACAATAATATTTCATGATTATTTTTTTAATTTATACCCAAAGAGGGTTGGTTTCAGGCAGGCGGCCGGCAGTAAAACCTAAGCTTAAACCTTGAGCACTATGGACTCTCTCCGTTCATCGGTCTCTCGACATGGTCCATTCCGTCTCTTTCTATACATTCTTTTATGACTAGCACCTTTACGGTGTGATGGATGATATGGATCAAAAGGGAGTGGATGGCTTGATGACGTCTGACCGATATGAATGGAAGAGGAAACATACTGCGCCGATCCCAGATAGACTGGGAACAGGGCAGGGAGAATAAGATTATTTTTTTATTTATTGATTATACACCAATAAATTACAGTATGCTAATTATATTATTTAACAAAGTACACCTCGCACAAGTATAAAGGTAAATACAGCACGCTCGATAATTAATGTACGAAAAAAAGTGATGCAGTTTATGATAATTATTAACTATTTGAACTTGGAAATTTAACAAATAACATTTACCATGCTGCGGATAATTTACCCACAACAGAGTGAATCTTTCTTCGGTGGATCATGCTACTAATAAAATCTACAGAAAACAAATAAAACAGTAATTTTCGACAAATAACAAGAATGATGCCCATTTTTTTTCAACTGTACACAAAATAACAACAACAGTAAAAGTACATTTCGATAAACTTCTTTTCTGGCAGCTTTATGTCGGCGGCGTGTAAATTAAGGCTCCTCCAACAATGACAATAATATAAACATCAAGCAAGAGAAGATAACTAATCTGCAAACATCGCAAAAGATATCCCGAGCAAAGTGACTCGGCGGCGTTAGCACCCCGCTGAGACTTCGCCCTCCGAGACCCGCAATAAAATACTTCTTTACACCCTAATCGGCATTGTACACTACGTTATTTCTTAAACACTTTATTCTTCAAGACTTAAGAAACCTTTCGACATCATTATAAAGGCTTCAATAACGTGACAATTTGTAAAATTGTGTTTTTCAAGATAAGACGTTAAAGCAAAGAGGCGATGTGTTTTTAATGAAACAACTTGACGCATTTAACTCGTGTGTATTTGATGTCATTATTATTTATGATTCACTTAATGTTACCGACTAACATAACCTAACAGCTACAGAGTCTATACCCTAATGTGAAGACAACTGTCATCTTTAATCGCCCCATGATAATGACCACCCTGTAAAGTGATCGAGTCTTCATCGTTAATTACAAGTTAAATTATGTATGTGTTTTATTTAAAATTTGCACTGTTCCTTAATAATTTCAATGTTATGAATTATTAAAAATAAAATTCAAAGCACATCTCAGAACACAATCCAATACGCAAAGAAAAACAGCTTAAATTGAAATAAGTACTCCTAAAATCTAACACATTGGCAATGATATTCAACCGAAATATCGCCATTAAAGCGAACCGGCTAGCCGCAATTTTTTATTGTTTAACGTTATTTTTATTGGACATGAATGTGTATAATGTTATTGGCGTATTAACCGCCACAGTACGACTAAAAGGTGAAAACACAAACATTGTATCGCAATAACTCTAAAACAGAATAACAGTTCGCTGTATTACCACTTATGACGTAACAGAATGTGGAACTAATAGAAATCGTGTTTATTTCAAAATGCAAATAACACTTTACTCGAAATAGGGTAGCACTAGACAATTGAAATAATATTTAATGTGTCTGTAATTTAACAGTTTAGATACAGTAAGTAATACACAGGAGTATGAAGGTTCCCATCCAATTTTGCTATTAAGATAACATTCTATTTAAGTAGCAATTTTGTGCTTGTACGCGGTAAGCGCAAACAAGCTTACAGATAGCTTAGTCAATTACTGTGCCATTAGAATCTTTAGGTTAACTGTTTTGCATAACGAACCTGTTGTTGACAATTGTTACAGACCCTATCTCTCCCACGTGATTAAGGGACTATAAACGCTATAACATTAGTCGGGCGTGATTTATGTATAATAATAATAATCACTTTTATTTCTCTTTATCTATACTATACTTAATATTATAAAGCTGAAGAGTTTGTTTGTTTGGTTGGTTGGTTAAACGCGATAATCTCAGGAACTGCTGACTCTAATTGAAAATTTCTTTTTATGTTGGATAGGTAGTCTATTTATCGAGGAAGGCTATAGGGTATAAATTATATAATATAATTTAAAGCCTTATAGCGACCACTACTGATGTATAAAAGAAGCAAAAACTATGATTTTACTAAGGAGCTGGTGCCTGAAATGGGTATTTTAACCTGTATTACATTCGATATCTTCTAGTATATAAAATAATGTATTATTTAAACTTACTTACTAGTCAAATGTATGTGTATTGCGAAAGTTTCCTAACACCACCTGACAGTGAATAACGAAACGAGTAACGGGTAAATATATGAATAACGAAATTTATATTTATTTGCTTTGTTTGTATATAAACAATTTTTTTATTTTATGACATGCACAAAATCTCGTCTATTTATCTCAGAAGCGATATACAGAGGTGGATAACAACCTACATTGCGCCTACCATGTTAGGTCCCACATAACACGTTGCCGAGTGGTGACGGTAGATTGCCGTGTGGTGAAGGTAGAGTAGAATACAATTGTCACCACCCCAAATCTCTCCCGTGGGTGTCGTACAAGGCGACTAAAGATAAATCAGTGATGAGGAATGGACAGCAGCGTTCCGCTTAAACCATCTAGCAATAGTACTGCGACTTTTGTGCACGATAAATGGCAATAGGCTCGCCACCTATTACATGGGACCTGACATAATTGGCAAAACGTGGATGCTAGTCCACCTCTGCCTACCCCTTCGGGGATATAGGCGCGATTTATGTTTGCATGTAACACGTTAGTAATAGTAGTAGCGAAACGTGGGTGCTAGTTCACCTCTGCCTACCCCTTCGGGGATATAGGCGTGATTTATGTATGTATGTAATAGTAGTTCAATGATAATAGAGGCCAAACTTACTGCAACATACCGAACACAAATGTGTTCAACACACAAACAGTTGCCCCTGCCAGCATTCGAACTCGGGACCTCTTGACCGATAGCCTTCTGATAGTGATCTGACAATTCGACCAAACCGGCAGGCAAAAATATAACTATAAAATAGCTAGGTACGTAAAATGATGAAAACTATTTCACACAGTAACGACCTCCATAGCGGATGCATAAAACTACAATGGCATTTAAATATAGCCCAAAACGCCTATAAAGGCCTCGATACACATAAGGTAGAGAGGTCCTTCGTCCGGTTTCCGGCCGGTGCCGATTCAATTTGGTCCGGTGTCGGCCCGTCCGCGACAAACATTGATTGTTTCGGTATTCCGCTCACAGACCCACTGTGACACTCACTATTTTAGTACAAATGTTATTTAAGTAAAACTAGACCGTAAAAATGGGGGCTAGCATTTTAGCAAAGCTTGAAACCGGTCAATTTTGTCTGAAGACTGCTAAGTAGAATACAATCTCTCACGTTAAGGATTAAAATAGTGATGAGGAGGGGCAGCAACGTATATCCTGGTGGATGGCAAAAGGTGCGCCACTATTACATCTGACCTTAAATAGGTGGCGAAATTTAGATACGTCTCTACCTACTCCAGTTGAATAGGTATGGTCTATGTTATAATAATATTAACGCCTGTTTAATATTACATACAAACATAAATCACGCCTATATCCCCAAAGGGTAGGCAGAAGTGAATGAAACACGCACTCTTTTGCCTGTTAAGTCAGGTCCCATGTAAGGTACTTCAGAGCAGAATATAATTGTCACCATCCACCCCCATCTCTCCCGTAGTTGTCTTACAACGCCACTAAGGGTAAAGAAAGACAGCGATGAGTAATGGGAACAGCATTCCTCTTATATCACCTATACACCATATACTGTATAATATTTACAATATAACAGGTGATACCCATTGCAATTTATTCAGATAGAAATTGTATTATAATAATCCTCCATGTGTTTAAGCTCTTAGAAATACTTTAATTTAAAGTATAACGCAGTACTGAGGGGAATTCCCACTGTGAGCTCAAACAAGTCACTGCTATTTCCACGTCAGAGAACGTATTAGGATTACCTACACGTAGGGACGATGTATTTGTATATCTTGCGGTGAATATTTAAGATACCTATAAAAAACGAAGTGACGTAATGTAATGAAACAGCTGTGAATGAACAAATAATAAATCTGATCTGTTATTTACATGAATATCCAGTTGTCCCCATTGAAGTTATTAAGCATGAAAATATAAGTATACATAGGATATTTATCATACATTTGTGTCCATTTATACATAACTAGTGGACGCCCGCGGCTTCGATCGCGTTAATGTCGGTTATTATATTACCAATAGCCTTCCTCGATAAATGGACTATCCAACGCAAAAATAATTTTTCAATTTGAGTCAGTAGTTCCTGAGATTAGCGCGTTTAACCATTCAAAAACAAACAAACTCTTCAGCTTTATAATATTAGTATAGATTATCATCATCACCTTATCCTTATTGTATTCTGCTCTGCCTTCACCTCATGTCACAGCTCTCGGCTTTATTTAGAGTTTAGCCCTTATTCTGCCTCTGTCGATTTCAAACAATCGGCAACGATAGAATGACGTTTTAATCCTAACCTAGATTAAGAAGTTGTGTGCAAATGGGCATAAAAGAGTTTAGTTAGTCATTTAACAAAATCGCTCACAACCTAAAATAGTTTATAAACAACTCGTGGCTTAGTTTTCGGTCAATAATTAATGAGGCCCTTTCAGACAAAGTTGCGATCATCAGTCCCTGGCAGAAAATCGACCGGCACTAATACGCCATATTTCTGGCATAATTCACTAATTTTGTTTGTTCCACAAATTACAGTTCCAGGTAAACATCTACGTGTAGCAAATACGTTTTAGCTACGTCGAGTGTTACGTGCGAGGCATAATAAGCATGAAACTTTGCTATGAAATAGTTTGTTATTTGATTTTTATTTGAACGTTACATAAACAAATATTAAAAAAAATCGGAATAATTATTTATATTCCTACATTTATATTCACATTATTATTCATTTATATTCCTACAGTAATGGAACTGGAATAATTTTTCGGCATTTTGCTGACCTCTTTTTTGGGGTTTCGTACTCAACGGGTAAAACTAATAGTGTCATACATTACATTAAATCATCATGACTCCCATACAACAAACGTGATTTTTTTGCTTGTTGTATAGATAACATACGGAACCCTTCGAGCGCGACTCCAATTTGCACTTGGCCGGTTTTTTGTAATAAATTTTCTAACATTTATGTAATATTCAAATAAAATTTCTCTTTTTCTTTATAATGAAACGGTTTGTTCCCTTCAAAGTTCCAGTGCGTCCATAACTTGGCATTACATAGTTTATTTTATTTCCTCTAAGGCACAAGTTGTCCCCCACATATGCTTGCTTTCCGCCGGCGCCGACGAGGCACAATAGACAGCCTCAGTGATTTAGTTTTATTGTCATGCACCCTCCGTTCACAGAACTAGATTATTCAAGATGACGTGAAATATACTCTTAGCGCGCTTTACTCTGCCTGTTTAGACATAATTAGGGGACATAATAATATTCTTTTTGTCTTTAATAGGGAACACATTGTAGGTCTACTGGGGTTCCGAGACGGTCAATCAGACTGGCGTCAAGCACGTAAATTTTAGCTTGCTTCAAGCATTTTGGTCATCCACAATGCTACATCTACGATGTTTGGGTCAAGCATTTAGAGCTTTTTTATGCCTGTCTTTTTATTTTGACTTAGCAACAGGACAGGAACACGCAGAAAATCACCATGCTTGACTCAAGCTGATTGACTGTCTCGGAACCCCATTACTGATAGTCAGCCAATCAGTCAGTCACATAATTATCATTGTATGCGGATGTCTTTTTTGATTTAATTTTTAAATTAGCAAAAATCACACTAAAGACAATGCTGCTCCAAGTGGGTATGGTCTTAAATGGATATTTTCGTGTATAGAATAATTTTAAGACTTGATAGATTTATGTAATCTGCGCCCAAGACGCCTGATGCAAATTTATGCGCGCTATAACCACTATGTCCGTTATGGGCTACCTTCCCCTAACTGTAGGTGAAAAGAGTAATATTTTAAAAATAGTGCTGTTGACATCACACCAAAAGCCATGGCAAGATTTTAGTGTTTACTAAAATTACAGGCGTTATTTTGCTACGAACCACAAAACGTATTTTCCAAGTTGAGCTCTTTTGACTAGCAATTTGATAGGCACCACCCCTGTTATTAAGGGAACCATAAACCTGGTCGACCTCCACGAGTTAAGCAGGCGATATAAACTCTCAAATTAGACGTTTCGTGAAATAATTTCAAGTTGTTCTCTGTTAGAGTTATTACGGAGAACTGTTTGAGCTAGAGCCCGGATCGTAATAGTTCGCTTTAATTTTTACATGTATACGCAAATCAACCCTTTCTCCCCTAAGTGGTAGGCAGCGGTGTTTTAACATCCGCGTTTCGCCAGCTTATTTTAGATCCCATGTAATAGGGGCGAGCCTATTGCCATTCACCGTTAACAATTATTGCAGTTATATGTAAAATATAATAGATATGGTATCAGGAACGCTGCTGCCCATTCCTTATTATAACTCTTTGTACAATACCCAGGAGCGAGGCAAGGGTGGTGACAATTGTATTCTTCTCGACCGTCGCCACACGGGTTTTATTTATGAATTAGCAATTCTGTACATCACGATACCTATATAACCAATCTGGCTTACGCTATTTGGATATTACGAACCGAACCCAAGTACGAAAATAATAGGGCTCAATCTCAAAATTGTTTTGTATAACACCCGCCGGAATATCGATACACGTAAACGGCCGTGTATCGACGCCCCATAAAACGATGCCGTCGAAATCATAAAACGATCTGCTACGGCGATAGATAGGTGTTGTTGCCCATATCGGCTGAACGGCGGCCACTCCGAGCGATCTTTTGCAGAGACGTGACCGTATAGCCAATAAAATCTCTCGGAAAGTGTCACATACAACGTTATAAAAATTGGTCAACGCCGCTCGGTCGAGCCAAATCTTTAGCTTCTTCTTCTTCCTGACCTCTTCCTAGCTTATATGGGGTCGGCGCAGTGTGTTTCCTCTTCCGTTAGTATAGGTCAGACATCATCAAGGCATCCAGTCCCTTTTGATTCGTATTACCCATCACACCGAAAAGGTGTAGTGAACGAATGTAAAGAAAAGAGGCGGAAATTATCATGTCCAGAGACCGATGAACGGAGAGAGTGATAGGGATCATGGGATGACAACATTCCAATCCATGCTGCTCGAAGTGCTCAAGGTTTTGGTTTTTGCAGTTATTAACGCAATATCGATCCACCTAAGTTCGGATTTTTATGTTTCAATTAATTGCGTTGAGTAAGCTAGTTTCCTCTTGGGTGTTAATATTACGCACACATAAAGTAGTGATTTTATTTCTGTTTGCTTAATTAGTAGTGAGATTTTTACTAATTGCTTTCATAAAATTTGTATGTTAACTATTCGTGATAAATATACACTCACATAAATAAATACACATATTATATAAATGCATAAACACATTTTAGTTTAAATTCTTACCAACGGGGAGAATCTTTAAAATGTGAATATGATATTTATAACCTTACCTCACCTTAACTTACTCCCTTCTATATGACTTTCCCTGGCCAAATTAACCTAGTTAGCGGACAACCTAAGAAAAAAAGTTTTATCTGCAATGAGGTATGACTGTATTTTTTGGTGTACTAAAACTGATTTTTATTGGTTTTAACTTTTCCATATTTTGTTATCTCTAAAAATCTAGTCATAAAAAATAAGGTGATAGCAGTTATGCAAATTTATCAACCAATTCATCCCCCCGGCTTGTTTATTGGAATTATGCTTTTATTTACATAGTAATTTGGTTCTCGGTTATACAACATTCAAATGTGACATCTACCGTGATACATTTAAGGTACACGGCAAAAATCAAGACCCATAAAGTAGCAGAATAGCAGCGACAGTTCGATAGGGGAAAACAATAAAACTAAATCATCGGGAAGTAATCTATCTCAGACGGGGCCAGGGCGGAAGGCGAGCATGTGCGATGTATTTATTACACGGGTAAAGATGTTCACCGTAGGAATTGCTAACACACTTCTGTATTGGGATTATTTTTTGCAACAGACATTTTGTTAGGAGAACGGCTACTTTATTGTTTATCTTTTTATACCAACATTACACAAATATGGGGATATTAATATAATGGCATTGACGACAGAGAAGAATTCAACTGCCAGCCACCACTCCTATCGGATCCCAAGAGTGTAAAGATGTTCATTGTGGGAATTTCTAACACACTTTTGCAACAGGCGTTTTGTTGAGAGAACGATAACATAAAATTGTGTTAATTCTTCAATTAATACAACTGTCACAACCTTCCCTATTTCCCACAAGTGTAAATATGTGTTCCTAAGACACTTTTGTATTGTGATAGTTTTTGCAACAGGCAAATGCGAGAGCGGAGAGCGGTTACTTTATTTTAGTTTCTTGTTCGAACATTACACAAGTATTGAAATATTAATGGACTTGACGCCTTAGAAGAATACAACTATCGTCACCCCCAATTTGTCGTACAAGGCGACTAACAGTTTAAAGTTTGACGTGGAATGGCCAGCAGCGTCCCTTGTGTACTGTCATCATTATGTATGTAAAAAATGATGACAGTACACAATGGACGCTGTTGTCCATGGAACATATTACAATATTACATACCTCTAATGTTATTAACCAAATGTTACATACCTCTAATGTATTACAACTATGCCTAAGAACTCAGATATATATAGGCGTGAATTATTTGTACAAGTAAAATTAATAGTTCTTAAAACAATTTCAAACTCTCTTACTAATTACAATAATTTTGAGCAAGTAGGTACCATTACATTACCGTTTACCGAGCTCCTTAACATGTTTATTAAAATACTTTTGGATAAAGTTATAATAATAAAACTAATCTGCTAAGTGCTTTTACTAAAAATAAGCAGCCTCTAACTGGTTTAAAGTAGCGTCCTTAATGCCCTTATGCTCGTAATTATTGAGTTCATATTTAAACTTAATTCGTTCAACAATTTCTTAGTTCATTTAATCTAGTAATGAAGTTAAAGAGCTGTAAAAATTATCTAAAATGTCGCGCCCCGCGGGTTTGATATTTATCGAGGGTGACATTCACCAAATTAACCGTCCCATTAATTTTCCATTAGTGATAATTGGCGCTGGATTTTGTGCGAAAAAGTGACTTGAGAGACTTCTGTTGACGGCGGATGTATTGAATTAATAATCGGCGATCGCTAGTCTGTCGAACTGATTGTGCCGTTCAATAAGCCTAGAACGTGTCACCCACAGCCTATTTTAATATCGATACTGGATTATTTCCACAACGCTATTAGTTTTTTTTTAATGAATAAGATAATGGTAAAGATTTGGTTTCTGTGGAAACTTGAAAGTTGCCCAAGTACGCTTAAACCAGAAGTCTTCAAAGTTATATAACGCAATATCGGGCAAATGCATAAACTTCTAATTACGCTGAGGATTTCTTCTAACTTTAGAAATTTTGCTCCTAAACAAGCAAAGAAGAAAGCCACTAGTACCAAAACCAGTGTTGACCACGCCTTCCAGACTGAAGAAAATCGACGATTTTAAGCTTACAACTTTACTACTTACAACAGCTTTGGCTGATAACACTAGGTAAGTCGGAATTTAGTGAACTTAAAACTACAACCTGACCGTTGCTTTTTACTCAATTTACGATAGCATTGAAGAGATTCTATTTCTGATTGCGGCCTCGATTCGCCATTCAATTATTTACCTGGTGGCATTGCATACACAGCCACCAATGAGCCGAAGGAACTCTTACGGTAACTACACTCATAGAAATAAGTTGATTTTTAGAGTTACGTACCCAAAGGGTAAAAACGGGACCCTATTACCCTATTACCCACCAACCCGCACTGGGCCAGCGTGGTGGGTTATGGCGCATTCTCCCTATATTCTTCCATCTAAAGGGAAGGCCCGTGCCCCAGCAGTGGGGACATTAAAGGGCTGGTGATGATGATTACTAAGACTCAGCTGTCAGTCCGTCCGTCTGTCACCAGGCTGTATCTCATGAACCGTGATAGTTAGACAGTTGAAATTTTAATATAGGTATATAATTATGTATACCCACCTTTCTTCCATAGTTTGGTTTTAGTTAGTTTAGTTTTCTTGATCGAAATCATCTTCATCTTTATTAACTATAAGACGATAATTCCCAGACTTTATTTTCTTTGTAATCTTTATTATCCTTCCGTTGAGACGTTTTACTTAGGGTCTCCAGATTTTGTTCTCTTTCACTATCTTGGGACCTACGCAATGGATTTATTTAATATGAGGCCTACCACCTAGGACAATCTTGCCTGATAATACCGGAACTTTCGTGCCCGATAAATGGCAATAATTTCGGCAACTATTACATGGGACCTAACATAATTGGCGAAACGTAGGTGCTAATTCACCTCTGCCTACCCTTTCGGGGATATAGGCGTAATGTAATATACATATGTATGTGAGTATGTATGAGTAATTTTCTGCCCGAATCATGCCTAATGCCGTTAACTATGCCCCGATTTTTATTCATATTCCAAATTTTAAAAAAAATAACTTTCACGATGAAACGTGTCCGTGATCGATCGTGTTTCGATCAACCATTATCCGTTAACAAAAAACAACATTATAGTATAATTATATTATAATGTTATGTCGTGCACGTGTTGCGTCACGTAAATTCCGAAAGTGGAAATAGAAAAATAAATCCACGTCGTTGGATAATATAAATGAGGCGGTCAGGTTTAATTATTACCGAAATTAATAGTTACCAGATAACAGTTACATTTCTTACTGCCATAAATAACGGGCGGGTCGTTGTCGGCGATAACTTAATTCAATCCTGGCTCCCCTCGTCATCTCCACCGCAATACGGGAAAAGAATTGTTGGGTGATGAAACGCGGTTTTTCCCTACAATATTCTTTTTTCCATACAAATCACCATCTTGCTATTCATAATCGGTTCTTTATTTAAATCTTGTTAGTGGACCTTATGCAAGAAGTGTTATATTTTATGTGGATGATTTATTTGCTGAAATGAATGGTCGGGTATAGTAGGTTAGGCGTTTGTACTAGATTTTTATAAAGACGTATCTTAATTTATTTTCTGTGATCTTGATTAAAGGTACCTGAAACCGACGTATGAGGTAATTGTGAATGAAATTAGATTGGATGAATAAAATAACTTAATGGATTGAACTGTCTTGTATTCTTAATGATAGCATATTAGTTTTTATCCTGGCATTTCTTCCTGCGTATAAACAATCGTTTTTTTTATTATTATAACATCACCTCCTCTGACCACCACTAACTATTATAATTTTCAAAACCATTTAACACAGTTATGATAATTATTGAAGATTTTCTTAATCTGTCGCCTTACAGTATTAGCATCCATCGAGATCATTACTAAATGTTATTTTGGTATGCGAAGGACGCGGGTTCAATTCCCGCATCATAACTGTAATTTTTCGAACTTTTTCTAACATATTTTCCTTGTAATAATTTTAGTTCAATTAAAATCAAAAATAATCTTGAATTGTTAAGAACTTCTTGCCTAAGACAATTATGTTTAGAGTGAATACACCAGAGTATAATTGTCTCAGGCTAGAAAGTTTTCGAAATTTTACGCGAAGGGGGTTATTTATTTAATGCTAATGTAATTAAATAAATAACCTACTAGTTTGAAATTTTGCATAAATTTTTAAAAGCTTTTAATTACATAAGTCTAGCGGCTTAAAGGAAAATATCTGGAGGGCGACGAGTACATACATACAAAGATCACCTATATCCCCGAAGGGGTACACAGAGGTGAACTAGCACCCATGTTTCGTTTTCGTTTCAATTATGTTAGGTTAGGTGGCAAGTCAATTGCCATTTATCGGGCACAAAAGTCGCTGTACGTTGCTAGGTGGTATAAGAGAAAAGCCCATTCCTCATCACTGCTTGATCCTTAGTCGCCTTGTACGACACCCACGGGACAGATTTGGGGTGGTGACAATTGTATTCTACTCTGCCGTCACCACACGGCGGACGAGTGACTAATAAAATAGCAGTACAATATCGCTCATATCTATAACCATGTATCTAATTCAATTATAATAAAACCTATAGGGTACCTATTACAAATTATAAAACCATAAGGCCTGATAATGTAGTACCTTTTCATAGCATGTAATTTTTTGTGCAAACACGAGTCACTACGGCGAAGAAAATTACACTACCTGATGACATGCCATGTTGTTATGGATCAACTTGGCAATTGGATTACATTGTGACTATAATTGGACTTTTACTGCTGGTTTTTCCTATGTATAAAGCATGCTAATAAATACAGTCAAAGGCCGTAAAGTTTCATATCTCAAAAAGAATCACTGCCTCGTACAAACTGATGTCAGTTCAGCTGGTTCTTGGTTTATTATGGAGAAGAGTATTTTTTTGAGATTTAATTTGGTCTCATAGTCAAAGTTGTTCAGTTTAAATTGCCTGAATAACCTCTTTAAATATAACTGCATATTTCTCTGTAACACCTAGTAAAATATATACCACCGCGATAAATATGTATAATATCTTATTCTTTAAATAATGGGTGGTCACGGGGAGAATCTCCGAGTTACCTCGGAACAATCAATTATATATGTTAAGAAAAATATTATATTTTACTTCGGCAGATGAGTAATTGTTTATCCGTCGTTCGATAGGGGTGGACTGTGACTCGTGTCATGACTCGCCAATTTTAATATTGTCCCCGTCATGATCGTTATTACTGATTGCTGACATGCTTCGACAAGCCTATAGTGTAATAATTTAACACTGTGAAATTATTATTGGAAATGTTGCGTGTAAATATTGAACACACCTTTTAAATCTTAAATAATGGATAAATGATAAAGTTAATAAAGTTATGCATATAAAATTATTTATTTAAATATTTCTTAAATTTAGTTTTATTCTACTTTGTTTGGTGTTTTTGAAAACACTATAATATACATTACTGAAAATTGATATAATTGCTATTTGAAGATGTATATATTTGTTAGAATAATGATGACAATGAAAAGGTAAAAAAGTCGAAATATTCGTTCGAGTCAAGTGGTATTTTCGAAAATTTTGTTACATATTTTTGTTGTTTATCCTAGTCAAATTTACTAAAAAAAATTATTACACATTATTGCCTTGTAATAGAAATGAATAAGGGATTTTAAAGGTATTTTAAATCAACATATTTACCCTAATTGTCCGTGAGCCCTTTCTGCTATGGTCGTTCGTCGTCATCGCATTCAGAATAAAAAGAGATGGTGGTGAGGTCACCATCATTATTATTAAAAAATCTGCTGAATAAGCATCCACTGACAGAACCTAGTTAACAAGACGCTAGTTAACGAGAAAACAAGGTCAACAACCCTTCATATAACAAAATCCAGGGTACCTGAAAGGAGCTTGATTGGCAAAATGAAAACATTTCCCGCTTCCATTCCATTTTGAATCGCTCACGCAACAAAATGCTGCTGATCCGCCCATTAATCTCTCCGAGTATCGCAACCCGAGTGTTAAAGCTAAATCAAAATCGAATCACAGCTACATTGGAATAGACAATTACATTCAATTGGGAGGCGCGAGATTTTCCAGAACAGAATGGCCGTGGAAACCTCCGCGTGTAATTCCATTCGCGCAAGACGTCGGGGCTAGGCCGAAACAAGTCCCTCTGTAATCCTTCAAATCCAAATTAGATTTTCTTTCAGTGCCTCCCACTATTCACGGGTTTCCGTGAACGGGCGTCGCGTCGGAGCGGATCTTGCTTGGCTCAGCCTCAATATGTACACCTAATTGGAAAAAATGTTAAAACGACACCGTCTCTCGAACACCATTAACGACTAGTAACAAGTTTCAAGTGTAGTGTCGGCTGGTGTTATCGAATGTTCGAGAGACGGTGACAGTTCCTGGATCGTATTCTTAAGGTGGCATAATATTTTAATGTTTGTTTGATAAAAAGACACAATTCTCAAATCATTGTTCTTTGAATGCTCAAGTAGGTAGTATATTTTCTGTATTTTGTCCTTTTTTTTAACTGGGACACCATGAGAAAACTTAAAACCGTAAACCATACATATTATTAGATGGAGATTGGTAATATTGTTTTTGCGAAGCAGAAATTTATAATAATTCAATGAAGTGAGTTCTAACTGAAGATCATTTTATTGTATGGAAAGGGTCTGTGAATTCCAACAATGACCATCAGTCATAAACACCGCAATACACAACCCCTATCGCATGCAACGACACCGCCAAACTAAAAAATAAATTGCCATTGAACAAATTTTAATAGGGTTTCACGGAAAATAAAGAGCGGACGTCGGTCGTAACAAGAAGAAACAATAAAATAAAGCGGCGCGATGGTAATGAATAGGCTGTACAAATATTGGGCCAGATTTAACAGGGTGTAAGTCGATAGGGCGGCAGGCGATGTCGCGTGCCCCGCGGCAGTCACCGCGAGCACGCACGCTTCGATTCAGACATCACTTACACTACTACTACAGTGGTCTACACCGAATATTTCTATTAAACTACTAGTTATGCCTACTCGGTAATTGGGTTACACACCCATGTTTGCCCGACTAGCATGATCACCGAAACACGATATGATAATGCCATTTATCGCTTCGAACGGTCAAAAATCATTGGATTTTTGAGAGTTCTAAGCGATAAATGGCTATATCTATATGCTATAGCCATAAAGGCTTTGTGATATAGCGATTTATTGCTTTGAACTGTCAAAAATGCTTTGATTTTTAAAAACTCAAAGCGATAAACGGCTGGAGTTGTAAATCGAGTCTTTGTCGCTCTTATTTTAACACGCAGTGGCGTGAGAAAGACGGATAGAGGTGAGTTAATCGTTCGGATTTTCAGAGTAGACCTCCTGAGACCGTTGCCGAAATTCGGTTTCGGTAATTCGGTTTAGGTTTTGGTCATAAAAACCAGTTTTGGTCGGACACTATATAGAATTTGTAGTAAAAATTAATAAAATGTTTGTAATCTGTTCCGGATAGTGGGAAAAAACACTTGCACATTCTCTGAAAGGCTGCACAAAATTGAATTTTATGAGTGATGAGGAATGGGCAGCAGCGTTCCTCTGCATGCTATAGCCAATATTAGTAGTGCTATACAGAGAGGCAAGTTGAGATGGGGCATTAAGGGCAGCTACCATATTCCCTGCTGCCACGCGAAAATGGTCTTAGGAGACCTTTTTGAGTGATGACGATCGACATTCACTGATTTTAGATAAAATGTACAGTTAGCGAGAAAATCGTCAGAATTGAAATTTTTATTTAATGCCAATCGATCCCATTCCCATAGAGGATACTCTTTGAGACCAACTGAGGTTAGAGTAATATAACACAGTAGTTTATCATATCATTACGCAATGGAAGTGAAAAGCAGTGTTTCTAACTCGTCCATAAACACAATTTTATTCTCGACATTACTATCAGCTAAAAGTCTCGGATAAAAATGATACGTTTTGTGCACTTGATGGAAAATCTACTATTGAAACCGCAAAACCCCCATTTTCTCATTTTTCAGTTGTTTTTCGAAATCTACTTATAGATCCCACTTACTTACTACCTAGAAACCGAAATTAGTGTTACATTTGTTTGAAAAAAAATTGCCATTAATGCTGCAGTTACTTTTCAGAAGTTCATTGATAGCAATGATCAAGAAATACCTACCTTACACTTACTTGTACTTTATAATTTTTTACTACTATGTATTATTTTGTATTGTATATTTTTAATATGGATAGGGATATTATTTTATATTATAAATTATTTCAAATTTTTGCATGCATGTATATAGTATAACTTTAGACTTTTTTAGCCGATTATTTGTGAAAACTGTCTAAGGCATACTTATTTTATAGAACTTTATGTATACTAGTTTTAAATGCTGTTTGTTTTCCATGAAATAAATAAATAAATAACATACATACATAAATTACGCCTATATCCCCGAAGGGGTAGGCAGAGGTTAACTAACACCCGCGTTTCGCCAATTATGTTAGGTCCCATGTAATAGGTGGCGAGCCTATTGCCATTTATCGGGCACAAAAGTCGCAGTACATTGCTAGGTGGTATAAGAGGAACGCTGCTGCCCATTCCTCATCACTGATTTATCCTTAGTCGCCTTGTACGACACCCACGGGAGAGATTTGTGGTGGTGACAATTGTATTCTACTCTGCCGTCACCATACGGCGGTAAATAAATAACTCACCACTACAAATACATAATGAAACATTTAATTTTTTCAACATACTCTTATTATATCCATATATTTGTTTTTTAATTCCGCCATTTTCATACAAAAAATCATGATTAAAATTCTGGTCATTCTAAACAGACGAAACCACCAAATGATGTCACAACCACAGAGGAATGGCGAAAGACTTTTGCGTCCTTCTTCAGCGAAAAATAAAAAGATTTCTTTTGTTCTCCCATGTAGGAAGGCAAACGTATTAATTTATTTCTCCGTTGTTATGACGTCATCGCATGTTTTTTAACAATTTTTTTTTCTCTATAAACAAGTAATAAAAAAATGAAAAAAAAAATTCGAAGTCAGGATTGGAAAATAAAGAAATGGTATTTTCATTTTGGGGGTTTGAAATTTTTTTAATGTTCTTAATTATCTACATGGGTGACACACGGTAATCTTTTATCATTGTTAAATAACTATAAATGTTTTGACCATCCAATTAAGTATTACCTAACACGTCATGTACGACGAAAATCGATTCACCAGATTAGATCCAATTACATTTTTACTTGCAACCTACCTGTAATTACCGCTGCCCTATCTTAAATTCAACTCTGGCTACGGGCCTGCCTGGAAGGCTGCACAGAGGGACTGGCTATCTTATCACAGATTGTCGGAATACAATAATCCTGTTAACATTATTACTATGGCGACAGATTTTGATAAGATGGTGGTAACTAGCCAGGCGGACTTCAAAGAAGTCCTACCACCAACCAAACCAAGCACAAATTTGTTCCCACCTGGGGTCGAACCCGGGACCTCCGGATCTTCATTCCGGTGGGCGAACCACTGGACCACGGGGGCGGTTAAGAGAATACGCATAAATAACATCGATATATCAATAACATTATTATGTTTTAATGTTGACACCCAGTGTGTAATGTGACAAGCAATAAACAATTTGAATTTGAATGTTGATCTATATTTTGTTGAGATTTAAGCGATTAAAAGTGATCAGTTTTGATTGGTTATTAATTTTAATTATGTATTTTATTCTAAATTAAAAAGGGTGGACTAAAATTGGGTTAAAACTTGAGCGAGACTCCTGAAACTTATGTCCAGCAGTCTTGGAGTCTTGTTCTAATCAGGCTATTCGTACAAATTGTCAGCTAAGCTCAAAAATTAGTACCCACTGAGCCTCCAGTTCTATACAATTCTATGTTCTCCATAAACCATGCTACTTATATTTTTGCATTATGAAACCACTGACTACGATTCTACGTCGTAGCAACGTAGCGACTTCTACGAAACATTTATGATTGGAGCATTATAAACTATTTGCTGCATGAATGGCATGGTTTATGCATTGCTTGCAATTGCAACTGTTACACTAAAGAAAAGTAAGTCAGTTTTATTTTAAGTTTATTGAATATTAGGCATGTCTAAGAGACAAATAACTTTTACTATATTTCAAAATAAATAACAAAAGTTTTGAAAAATAAACAAATAGCCTATATATTAGCCTATATAATAGATATTAATAATTATAATATTGGTTTAAAAAAAACAAGTTCAAATCTTATTCACAGAGCATAAGTTATTGCAATTAGCTTATAACTTATATTTTATAAGTTAATTACAATAACTTATAACAACTTTACCTTTAAGTAATGTTGTACACGTTTAACATAAGTGTCATTCATAAATAATATCTGTAAACTAAATTACTCTATTACAAATGCTTATTTACACGGTGTCGAGAATCCCTCAAAGAATTAAATTGAATATGAAAGGAAATTACAATGCCTCGTATCGACTGCCGTCTCCCGTTTCAATCGAATTTCCTCTGAAAACAATGCCGAAACGGAAATTAAACCGACATATGAAAATAACTGAGATCTTTCTTCTAAATGGACCCGGATTTATGACAAAGGGCAAACATCATTATATATAAAACACGTGACGTGATATGTGAGTAATCTTTCTAATTTATCTCGAAACAAAAGATCATTTGGTAAAAGTATTCAATTGAAAAAAAGGGTGTGATTTTGGGTATTTTGTTTTGATGATTTTACTAGCTAAGGGAACATGAACTTTAAGGGCTGGTTTTTTTGATGCATGGTTACCTCAACCAATTGTTAAAAATTGTTACTAATCTTTAAATATTAGACTGATATTTAACCATTAGTAACAATATAAGACTGATATTTAACAATTAATAACCGTTCCAATGCGCGGAGGAACTCGACATATGTATAATACAATTATGTCGAGTTCCTCCGTGCTTCGGTCGGTATTTGGTCACCCATCCAATGACTGACCTTAGTATACGCTTAGTTTACGCAATCGCAGGTCGAACGCGATAAGCCATTGCGCCATCGAGCTCCTCCTTCCCCCTGATTGGAAAACTTAGGAGGGCCGTTGCATCATTGGCGCCAAGTTCTTGAATAATAAGTGGGTCACAAGTTAGGCCTCTGCTTCTGGCTCCCCTTTGCAATACTGTCCACCTATCGTCTCTTTAGAATTGATGTATTTGAGATGTGGTGTTAGAGACGTATGCTAAGGATACCGTGGACCTTGAAACGCACAAATGCATCGATTCCGACCGAGCTCCAAATCAAAACTCGCTTAATGTCCACCATACACTCATCAACAATGTCCAAGGATAGTTTACGTACACTTAGTTCATGTTCTATCAGCCTCCATTCTTTTAATACTGGCAAATTCTTTGCAGTTTTTCAATCAGTTACTTCCTACTCATCCGTCATAATCTACAAATAAATTGTATAAAAATGGTCGTAAAAGTATTTTAGAATGATCGTCGACACAACATAAAGTCAATATAATATCCTTAGATAAAGTTAATGGGTGTATGCCAACAGTGCATTCTTTCGTATTTCGGCCTTGTACGACGACACCCGCGGGTGAGATTTGGGGTGGTGACAATTGTATTCTGCCGTCACCACACGGCAGAAATGACGACCGGTGGGATTATTATGTAAGTCTCTTTCAATCGTTTTCGTGTACCTGTCACGCTCATTCATTGAGAATAATCGCAAAGTGTGAGAGTGACAGGTAGACGAAAGCGATAGAAAGAGGCTTACATGATCGGGGTTCAGAGATCGTCTCTTTATTTTATTTCGCAGAGAGACGGTCATTTTCCGCAGCAATAATAGTTTGTAGTGATACTGTTTTGCGATGTCGGTGCAGAGCGGTAATTCAAGTACGGCTGATTTGCAGCCTGTTTACACGGACGTCAGTTTTCGAAAGCTAAGTGATTGTAAGTGGCTGAGCGTTGGCGCCCCGCCGGAAGTCGTTCCCACGTGACGGACTCCGGAAGTGACGCCGGATCGCGTTCCTTCGTTATGTCGCGTCAGTGGCTGTAGAGGGCGCCTTTTACTTGTCAAGGTATGCATCACGCAGAGGCTATGAAATAACAAGACGTAGTCGTAGACGCTAACGCTTGTTTATCCTCGATGGTGTTGGCACGGATGTAGTTCTTGAAATGAGCTTGATGACGCAGTGGCGTAGCGCGCTAGGCCCGCGATTGTGCAATCATTGGATGGGTGACCAAATATATTTTTTCTACTTATTCAAGTAAGTTGACCCCCGAATACAGAAACGCTACTCAAATTTTGAGAACTGATTATGACGTTAAGTGCACAATACTTGTCAGAATTTGTATGTAAAAACGTCAATTTTGATAATACTTATATCTTAAGCAGGGCTCAAACTTTGAGTAGCGTTTCTTTATCCGGGGGAAGTGTATTTTATTGTTAGTGGCTAGGCAACGTTGTTGTAATGATACCAAAATTAGAGTGTACGTATATATGAACATTACACTATGCTCAAATATTATTATTATACCCGTAGCGTAGCCCAACCTAAGTCCGCACTGTCTTTAACACCATGCCAAACTGTAAAACACTTCGCCGATCCGCTCACGGAATATTCACTTTCATTGTGGGGGGCGCAACGTTCAAATTCAGTGTTATGGCCGACTCAAAATTAAGTAGTTGGCTCTGACAAAATGTTGAGTAATATGGGTTGAAGTGCGTCGTTGTTTTTGTAATGTCTTTTCTTATGACTGGCCCTAACGATTATTTCCCCCATTGTGAAATCCACCACCGCTGCCAAGGCTCCGCGGAGAAAGAGCTAAACTTACAAAAGTTTGCGACTTGTTCAAATGGCCAGCTTTTGTTAGAGAGACTTATTGTTCGGGACAGATTGCCAGGGATCAGCGCCGTGCTCCCGTCTCAAATTTTAGTGGAGACACACGCGGGATGTTTCACTCGAGATGGCTTGTCTTGTTGATTTATCCGAACTCAAGTGGACTGGGATGTTTATTTCCGTGCGTTCCAAGGTTTTGTCTGTTTTCACTTTAATTGTTTATTCGGACAGTTTTAGGGCAATGCTTCACTGGATTCTAGATTTGTTTCTAATTACTGCGTCATATTTATGAGGATTATTAAATAGGCCTACTTTCAAATATGACTGCCAATATGCAAAACATGATATTTTATTTAGAAGAAACCTATTTATGCGAATATCATGAAAGTTGTTAGAATATTTATAAAGGAAAAAACATTGGAATATCACAATCGCTGTCATACCAATTTCAAATAGAAATAACGTCTTTATAAATTTAATAATTCACCTAAGTTCGCCTTTGTATTCTCAATGATATCAGCTTCTTTTCTGATGCTGGCAATATGACTGTGTTGTACTTACTTTACTTATATTATGGGTATTCATTTTATTTACAACAAGTCAGACTGTAAAAATATATTTTAATTATTAATTTATTATAAACTAATAAAAAAAAACAAAACTTGTATCAACACGCGCTTAAAATTAAATAACATTATGACATACATACATACATAAATCACGCCTATAACCCCGAAGGGGTAGGCAGAGGTGAACTAGCACCCACGTTTCGCCAGTTATGTTAGGTCCCATGTAATAGGTGGTGAGCCTATTGCCATTTATCGGGCACAAAAGTCGCAGTAGGGACATAGCTAGATGGTATAAGAGTAACGCTGCTGCCCATTCCTCATCACTGATTCATCCTTAGTCGTCTTGTACGACACCCACGGGAGAGATTTGGGTTGGTGACAATTATATTCTACTCTGCCGTCACCACACGGCTGTTTTACATTATGACACAATTTGGATAATTTTAGATGCGTCTTTTTCACTATCGGGGGCAGAATTCCATGTATGGTTATAAATTCTTCCACGATATCTTTTTGTGTACCCTCATGGACATTATTACCCCAAATAAAGCGTGAAAATATTTTTTCCGTAGCGTCAAGAGTGTCTCGTCGCGCCGACGCCACGCCGACACCACGCCGCCGTCACGGACCAGGCAACCCAAAGAACAACGGGTCTGCTAACTTTATTGGAAGCTTTGGTGTCTGTTTCTTTCCCCTTTTTGCGCTGTTGGTGTACGGTCGGCATCACAAGTTGATGATAACGTTAATGTTAAAATAATAGATTATAATAATACATTAACTAAATTTTAATCACATTTAATACCTGGCATGGGGATGCGTGGTAAAATCCAATAAAATCAATAGTACAAATATTTTATCGAAATGTTAACGTACCTTAAGCCTTAGGTCCCGACTGCATTGGCAGTCGTTAATACCTACCAACCCGCACTGGGTCAGCGTGGTGGGTTAAGATCCAGTCTCCCTATATTCTCCCATCCATAGGGAAGGCCTATGCCCCAGCATTGGGAATAATAAAAAATAATGCTGGTAATGATAAGAGGACATCTGTGTTAACCCTTAGTCGCCTTGTACGACACCCGCGGGAGAGATTGGGGGTGGTGAAAAATGTATTCTGCTCTGTCGTCACCAAACTGCGTTATAAACTTTATTTTGCAATATGTCATTCAGATCATTTATATGAAGTGGCTTGTATCTTATTTACTTTAGTCCTTAATAAAAATCACGTTTTGTTTTTAACTGCTTTAAGTTCGACAGCTGATTTGTTAACAAAGAAATCGGAAACAAGCGATTAAATTTCAATAATGATTTCTAAATTTGTAAATAGGAAAATCAGAAGACCAAAATCTTTGCGTAATTACTTTCAACGCTAAAGACTGGATTGTATTCATAACTTTTCTTACCGCTATTAACATAATCATCCAGACGCGAGAAATTATTATAACAAAAAAATTATGAACTGAAATCTGATTGCTTCAGTGAAAAATTATAGCCATTCAATCGACTCATTTATGGAAATTTTTACGATATACCTATGCGAGATAAGTTTGAAGAACATTTAGTATAGACTTTGACTAGTACCTTTATACGATATTTATTTAACTAACCACCAAATCAGCCGAAGAAGCATAAAATAACGCATCAAAAATCATAAGTTCAAATCATTAACGTATTTTTGAAAATATATACGTAGGAACAAAACGACGCTTCGATTATTTTATATTAAAAAATAATTGATTATATCTTCATGGCCCCTTAAAAGACAACACAAATAAAAGAAAAAAGAAAGGTTGATATTGAAACCAGTGTATTTAAAATAATGCAATAGATACAATGTATCAATCTACAAGCGACATACTAACGAACAACAAACACACATTCAACAATATTGCGAAAACTAACCAAAATAACCATAATGCAGTCGAATTTGTAGATATTACGGTATCTGACATTTAGAAGAAAACTGCTTTGTCTCTTCAACTTCAACAGGCAAGAAACTCAACACTTTTCTACAACAAACAAGTAACAAACAACAAATAAACCAACTCAATTTACTATACAATTATCTTAACAATTACACTGTTAACAGCGCTCTTCATTTTGACACTCTACTGATAAAACATTCGTGACAAGCTACGACATGGTTTACGATAGGGACTTAACTTACACGAAACTTAATATAAAGGAAGGAAGTCAATGTCCCCCTAACTCTGAAACATGTAGCAATATATTTAGTAATAACGAAATAATATGTTTTGTGAGATAGAATTCATATTTCATAAGCACTCACACGCATAAGATATTACAGTGAAAGTGGTACTTTCCCTTTATTTCGTAGTAAAGATAAGGGCACAGCCGATAGGAGGAGGATAGCGACTGATGTCAGCTTCACGGATTCATTCCCGGGCATTCGCGCCACATCGTATTTCACGGGGCGCGACTGAATTTTATATGCGAGGAGGCAACGGGAACTCATTCAGACTCACGGCACATTTTATCTTCGGCCGTATATCACAAACAATTTGAGACTATCAAAAATACGTCAACGCACTAAATGGAAATAGCTCCTTTATATTCATACAGTCTTTATGTCAAGCGACATCGAATACCGACCACGTTTTAAAGTATATATTTGGTGACTATTTAATACTTGATGAATGCCCCAAATTCATAGTGTCTCTATAAAGTGGGTGTATTAAGCGTTATTACTAATTCAATAGTTCACTCCAACGTTTGTGAGTGTTATGTTGCCTATAAAAAGCCCATTCCGACACAGTTTAATGATCGGTCCCCCCGCACGTAGCGCGTATACAATAAAGAAGTGCTCCTAGATTATTAGGAAGGCAAGATTAAATATCATATTTCACCTTTATGACGTAATTTACCACACGCCTCTTGTAACAAAAACATTCTTCTAAATCTGGCAAGATCGTATTAACATAACCGCCCGTTAAATGGAGTCAAGATAATTTGTGGACAAAGTTCGGCCTGTAATACCTCGCAAATTGCCGGATAAGACAGTGTGGGACAACTGTTAGTTTTAATTAAACTGCTGGTTGCGCTCGCGGGGAGTCCTTGGAATGAGAAAATTATTCTAATCTTATAAGCCAGTCGGTGTCCCAGAACTCGACTCGAAATTAATATAATGCGGGCCCGCCGTCGCGCGTACGTCGCCCGCCTAGACATTGTTGTCGCGCACGGGACGCCGGGAGTCAAGACATCGGGAATGAGACGTTTGGTGCTTGAGTTAAGGCGATTTGCGGAACTTGTACGATGTCTTTTCAATTAGAGGCGGGATGAAATAGGGGATAATCTAGCGTATCAATTGGAAGTAGCCGTGCCTTGGGAGCGGCGGTTTCATTAGACGGCCGCGGATCAGCGGGCACCTGTGCCCGTGGCGAGGCACGTGCCGTGTAAAAATTGATATCTGATTTCCCACATGTATTTTTCAAAATCAATAAAAGCCAACACTCGCGCACAGAATTTTTTGTGACTTATTTATTTTGCCTGCTTAACCTATAATTTTCTATCGCTTTAATTCCACCGTCCTAATTAAGGATGCAGTACTTTGGAATATTTTCACCTCTCAATAAACTTCCTATAAATAGCGGTAACTACAATATAATTGAGAAAAAATTAGGCCATGTCTCTTGTCATTATTGCCCTGTGGTGCCGATAGAGCAGAATACAATTGATACCACCCCCAATCTCACGCACGCGTGTCGTACAAGGCGACTAAGGGTGAAGACATCGATGATTCGAAGCAACATACGTGATTTCCATGCCCGTTAGAAGTCAATAGGCGCGCCCTGATTTTAAAATACAATGTCTTTATTTCACGAAATTGGAACAAATAAAATCTTACTCAAACCACTGCTGCAGTGAACTTTTTATTGTGTAAGGCCGAGTAATGGCAGATATGCCGCTATTGTTTCATGTTGCATTAATTTAAGTATCGGTCGATTGTCTTCCAGCCACGCTATGCAGAATTATTGCTGGCGTAGTTTGGTGAGTCGGACCGCTTGTCAAACTTTAGTAATTTAACTTTAAACAGGTTCCTGACGGTATAACTAGGCCGTACATTTGTTCAGCCACATTCAGGATCTTAAGTTGTGACAATAATATCAATATTTCTCCTTTCATGCCATAATGATCTCAATAGCGTAGTGCTTACCACGTTCGGCCTGTGATTGCGGAAAATCAGTAAATGTTTAAATGGCTAGTCATTGGATGGGTGACCTCGTATTATCACGAGTTCTTCTGTGCTTCGGCCGGCACGTCAAGCTATTGGGGCAGGCAGGGGTTGCATTCTTCCTTCTTATTCTAGAACTATAATAGTATTGTTATTCAATTTTCTTTTTCTTCCTGATGTTCATAGTCTATCTGGGGTCCGTGCAGTATGTTTACTCTTTCATTCATATCGGTCGTCATCAAGCCATCCACTCCCTTTTGATTCATATATATCATCCATCACACCGGAAAGATGCTAGTAATGAATGATTGTATTGGAAAGAGACGGAACGGACCATGTCATACGATAGATGAACAGAGAGAGTGATTGGAATGACAACATTCCAATCCATATTGCTCAAGGTTTTGGCTAAGTTTTACAGTCGGTCGCCTGCCTGACACCAACCCTCTTTGGGTATGCTGTTGTTGATGGTTTGCCCTCCACCATTCGGATGCCCCGAGGTGATAACTGGTCTACACCGGGCAATCTCCCTTAAACGACTTTTACAACACCCTGAGATGAGTCGAGGCTGGCACATTCTACGTTAGTTTTTCGCTCCCATGCCAGCATGGAAGACCCAATTGTTATTCAATTTTGCTAGTAGTTTATTTAATTCAATTTATTTTCTGTCTGTAGTGTGGTATTATTGGTTTGCGCAACAACAAAATTTGAGCAATAATGTTGACATAAAAATAACAATTTGTGAATAGGATAAGTAAAACAGTTCAAAGGTATGTCGCTTTTGACAGAAAAAAATACTCATTTACGTACTTACATCTCATTTCCTTTGATAAAACACCCCACACGATTATTTTAATAATATGCCATGTAGGTATTATGGCAGCTCACAATCACAGCGAAAGTGTACGAGATAAGTTGATCTTTTTGTTATTCGTCGTGCGAGTGAATTCATCTAACTGTTTCAGTTTAGCCAGAAAAGGCTTTGTTGGTGCGCCCGGCGCGAACAGTAAAAACCGGCTACATAGCCGGGCCTTTTGTCGCAAGCCACCGACTGTGAATTGATAATGGTTCTACACCGTGTTTGTTATGTTTTGCCGGTTCTTAGACCAGACACGCCGAGTCTTTTGTCGATTCGCAGCGTTTGGCCTATGGACCTTTTATTCGCACTCAACGGGTCGGGTCGTAAATAAAAAGTAATACTAAGGACCCTGCACGCGGAGTCAGTTTGCAAAATTTCAAGGGACAATAACTGTAAGGTTTACACGACACGTCAACTTAAAACAAACAGCTGACTTTTGGCAAAGTATTTCGCACTAAGGATAAATCAGTGGTAAGGAATGGGCAGCAGCGTTCCTCTTATACCTACCACATAGCAAAGTACTGCGACTTTTGTGCCCGATAAATGGCAATAGGCTCGCCACCTAATACATGGGACCTAGCATAATTGGCGAAGCGTGGGTGCTAGTTCACATCTGCCTACCCTTCGGGGATATAGGCGTGAATTATGTATGTATGTATTTCGCACTTGATTATGTATTGAAAATCAAGAGTAACACGACAGAAAATTATCTCAAAATTATGATTTCACTCGCGACATTTGACGGTTATGTAACCATCCTATGCTGAACAAACTAAAGTCCAGCAGAACACTACATAGGTACATATCCAGTGAGTGCGACTATTTCTACAATTTAATAGAATAGAATTTGATATTCATTCATAAATAATGTTTATCATTGAAAATGACATCAATGCCAGAGTACACAATCCGTAGTTACCTGCATGCCGTGTTTAAATCATGCGAAACAATTTGAACAAACCTAGGTGCGGTTGCATAAATTCGCCGTACGCAGCGCTGCACCATTCGTTGCGCGGCTAATTAGACCATAAATCTATCTTGGAACGAATACATTCTTTTTACAGAGGACTTTATCTGATGGGTTTCGGGCTACCATAAAGTATTCGCATCTCCAAAGCTGTTTACTTTGTTTACGTCTAGAATTGCTAAAGCGTAACACAGGGTCCAATTATCATACATATGTATAAAACACGCCTATTCATCCACAAAAGGGTAGGCAGACGTGAATTTATTTCCACGTTTCTCCAATTATATTAGATCCCATGTTATAAGGGGTGAGCCTATTGCCATCTATCGGGACATTAATAGTATATTACTAGGTAGTATAAGAGGAACGCTGGAGTCCGTTACTCATCATAAATATATACTAAGGGCTTACCTTAGTCGCCTTGTACGACACCCGCGGGAGAGAATGGAGTGGGATAGTGATTTTATTCTGCTCTGCCTTCACCACACTGCTAATATTTTTTTTATAAGTACAACTATCAAGATTTTTGTTAAACCTCGACTTAACGGCCTTTCGACTTTAAAAACATAATATACTGAGTTGTTTTAAAGAATGAGCAACTCTTGGGAATATTGGCTTGAATTCACACATTGCCTAGATGATGCCTCGTAGTTTATTTCAGTTCAATGATTTATGAATGAAGCGAAAGAAGTACCTATGTAAGGATCATAGCAAGGGTAAAGTAGAGATCTCTGCCTAACCCCGTGGCAGAAAGGTGTGATATTAAACTTTCTCAAATTCATTCTGAAGTAATAATTTTATCATTAATCTAAAAATAGAATGAAAATAGTTTACATATGGTGGCTATACCTTATATGCTGTTACTTAAAAGTCATATTCTTTTTTGTTAAGTCAACTGTAATTTACCATTACTTTTGTCTTTGTCCGAAACATACGCAAAATATGGTCACACAATCTATTGTCATTGTAATTTGAAATTCGTTAGCTAAATGTTGGTTCTATTTAGCGGTGAAAACTTCTTGAACTATGTCGAACTCGGCTGGCTAAGTGAGTCAGCGAAATGGTTTGAATTCTTCCGCGTCTAAGATCAATAAGTACCTAGTCAAACGTCCAACGTTGCGGCTGGATAATTTACCAAGACACAGTCTCAAATTGACCTCGCAACCATGGACAAAATATACAATACTACAACACTAATATATACATACATACATAAATCACGCCTTTATCCCCGAAGGGGTAGGCAGAGGTGAACTAACACCCACGTTTCGCCAGTTATGTTAGGTCCCATGTAATAGGTGGCGAGCCTATTGCCATTTATCGGGCACAAAAGTTGCAGTAGGTACATAGCTAGATGGTATAAGAGGAACGCTGCTGCCCATTTCTCATCACTGATTTATCCTTAGTCGCCTTGTACGACACCCACGGGAGAGATTTGGGGTGGTGACAATTGTATTCTACTCTGCCACCACACGGCACTAATATATAATAGCACCAATTATATCTACCAGTATATTTTTGCCGTGTAGCAGAGTAGAATACAATTCTCTTCCTCAGAGTAAATAGTTCTATTTACTCCGAGTTCTCTTCACATCCCTCACCTCCCCAATTCTCTTTGAAGATAATTGGGCTGGCATATTCTACGTTATTATTTCATTCCGAAACTGTTACACTACATACTAAAATATACCACACCACTATTAATTTTTCAGATAAATGGCAATAGGCTCTCCACCTGGGACCTACTCTAATTGGCGAAACGTTGCCTTTCTGCCTATCCCTTCATGTATTTAGGCGGGAATTATGTATGTATGTAATTTTTCAGATTATTTTTGGTCATTAAAATTATTCCATTGCGCAAATTTATTGTATGCGTTTACAGTTTTTTATGTAAATTGGTTGTGAACAGTAGTTTTGTTGCCGATTAGGCCATTGTTCGATACCCATTGTAGACTGTACACATATAGCACACATCTACACGATAGCAAAGCTGAGTCAGCTAAGACTCGTCTTGAATTCGTAACCTGAATCCACTGGCCGTCTAAACGCAAATCCTTCGATAGAAACCCACATAAACGTATCTTAAACAAGAGTTTCGAGGCGAGACCACAGTAAAGCCAGACATTTTTCTGTGAAATAGGAAGACTATAATCTCTTCTACGAAACACTAGTCAAATTCGTTATTTATAAACAAAAATACAAACAGACATACATAAATCACGATCTGATGTAATTCGATGTAATAGGGGCGAGCCTATTGCCATCTATTGAGCACGTAAATCGCAGTATATTACTAGGGTATAAGAGGAACAATGCTGCACATTGCTCATCATTGTCTTTACCCTAAGTAACCTTGTACGACACCCGCGGGAAAGATAAAAAAGCAAGAGGTGGTAACAATTGTATTCTGCTCTACTGCCATTTTAACCGAAATACTATTTCGGTTCAAAATAAAGCAACCCTAGTCCAACAGACATGAAAACACTGGATAAGAATGGAAGATGCCTCCCAGCGACATACTTACATGGCGCCGCACGATTGGGAAAAAGAAGAAGCAGTTGCCAGTTAAGATTTGACCACTAAAAAACATAAGAGGTTTTAGTTCGGCGACTATACCAATAAAAATCCCCTAGTAATTTAAGCTTATCTGTGCAGTGTCCGTAATTCGGCGTTCGTATGTAAAAGAACAGTGTGTATTGTCAATACAAAGCATTGGCGGTTTAATGTGACCGTTCGTTTTGTATTCAGTGCGCATCGGCGTCCCCTGCGTTATTGCAGCGGGATTTACGGCTCCGCTCATTTTTAAAATAAAGCTATTCTCTCTAAAATATTGTCATCTACTTTAAATATTTCACTTTATGTGTCCCGTAGGCGGCGTTAAAAATTCCACCGGATATACCGAATGGATGGTTCAATGTATTCTTGATTTAATATCACCCCACGGCATTGTTTGTCATAATAACGTATTGGGCGCGTCTAATATGTTTTTCGCCTTCCGATTTCGCGCTTTAAGTGGAATTTTGTGTCTTTCGAAAGCTGTAGGTATTGGTACATATACCTACTATTTATTATGCTGAACATATTTTACATTTTGTGCAAGACGAATGGGCCATGTAAATGAGGTCCAATTGGCATCTTTTGCTTTTGGGTCGAATCTTGGAGGTCTAATGGGTACTGAACTAATGGGATGAACGAGTAACATATTTCGGTTGAAAAAGAAAATAAACATATAATTATATGATCGGCTGGAAACTGAATACAGTTTAGGATGAATCGAGACTTTTATACCTGTAGGGTTACGTCATAGGTTGAAAACGGAAAGCCACTATTATAAGTAGGAACAAGATAGGAAGCTGATAAAATAAAGCATTTACTTATTTAACAACAAAAATCAAAGTACAACCTGCCATTCAATAGAAAGTTTTCGTATTTAAAATGATTAACGATGACACATATCACATTAAAAGTATGCACTGCACGTACATTTTTCAACTCTACAATCCAGCCTATGAATTTCCAGACATTCCGCTCGCAAAATGCACATGAGTTACTATGTGGGCTTTTGAAATACTGTTTGCTTCAATTCGTCCATGGTAGGTACAATGAGTAGGTAATCCTTAACAGAAGTGTTTTTTTTTTACATTTTACATCCCCTGAAACAAGTGAGCAGTTATTGTTAATATATCTAACTTACAGATATGTCAGGCCCAAGTGTAACTTAAGTCAACAGACAAGTATATAGAAGATATGAGGGCATTTACCTGTAGCCCTATTGTTAAGGAAGAAAAACAAACAACAAATATTGGTGGAACATACCTACGTAGGTATTATTACAGGGTCATATTTACTTACACTTGACTGTTATTTGACAAGCCCGAATTTCTGGTGTGATTGGCCACATTATTCGTAGTTATATAAAGATTGTATTATGTATATAGATGCTCTATTGCTTGAGGTACAGAAAATATAAATTTCATCATCATTACCAACCGTTTAATGTCATCACTGCTGGGAAACACAGTTTCCCTTTCTATTACAGAATTTAGGGAAAATGGCCCATAACCGATCTTAAGTGCGCAGATGCATCCAGGACTAATTGTTCAACGTGCCTTCCGGAGCACAGAGGAACTCAAGGTAAAATATATATTTTGGTGCGTAATGTCAGTCCGAGCGCTGCGCTGTGCACGGTCAACATGATCCTATTTTTTTAATACTTAAATATTAACTTATCGTTAAATATTAACGATGGTACAAACAATCGGCAAAGTTTATATTCTAACTTAAATGTAATCGGCTAAAATGTATAGAAAATCAACAAAAAAATCAAATCTATAACAATTACCAAGCGACAGGGCTACGTACGAGATTTAACGATATATTATAACTTTTGTTGAGATAGGTAACACTTTTTGGCTTACGAGGACAGTATTGCGCGATACCAAACGTAATTTGGTGAACATTAATGTAAAAAAGCCCTCACTCAAGGTGAATTCGTCAAAATATTTTATAATGTGAGTTAGGTATACAGATACAGTCTGTCTAATTGATTTTTTTTTTCTGTTCTTTAAATTTAATGGCACATTAATTGTGTTAAGCACTTTAAATTTGGGTAATAGTAGCATTTACGGTAGCTTTTTGCGTAATATTGTTATAATTAATTGTTCAAGTATCGCAATTGTTGGTAATCCAAATCCATAAATAAATAGCAGATCGATTCTATTACTTATCCAATCCACGAATGCTTAAAGTAAAGAAACAGTTAAAGAGCTGAGTAGCTTAGTGCCCGTAACGAATGCCTGTGAATGGACGAGTGTTTTTGTTCTTTCCTTTTCGAGGTCCAAGAGTGCCAACCCTTCGGCAGGCTGGGCGGTAATTGCTTCGTGGGAACACCCACCTGACCGCCCGCGTCGGCAATAAACAAAATAAGTAAACGGAATTAAATCATTAAAACGGTACGTGACAAATCGGGCTTTCGTGTAATTAATTTAAACATAAATACGTCATGGGACCGTCACCTTAGCGCCATCTAACGGAAAGGGGTTATAGAAATTTATAACTCACACACTCACTCACAGAAGCAATGTAATGATGTTCAGCGGTGTTTGGAACATTCTTATTTTTCGTTTTTTTATAGTAGGTTAGATTGTTATTCTTTTGTTCGAGAATTGATTTAAAACCATTTTAACGTTTCAGAGAAGAACAAAAATTTAAATAAAACATCAGATGAAATACCGTCACTGTTCTAAATTCAAAATTAAAATTTTCTTCGTACATTCTTTTTTAACTATTAAGCTATCACAGACTGATAACTCACGGCTTCTGGCTTACCCAATACTCAGGAGTATAATCTACGCAATTAGGTATGTAGGTACCACGGTTTACCCATGACTGACGGCCAGCTATGTGGCAAAAAGTTTGTATCGTTTTCACCTAGTGGTTTTTTATATGTAAGAATACCGATTTTTCTCATTTTTAATATTCTAATGGAAGTTGTCCCGATAAAAATTAATGATCTTTACAGCTTAAGAAAATTCCAATATGCCTTTACCTTACTAAAATTTATGGAAAAAGTTTTCTTTGATTTGTAGGTATTCTAATACCTACTCTAATCTTAGTTGGTCTCAAAGAGAGTTTTAATTAGTTAAATGACGAAAACCTTGACTTCCATATACTATAATTAATATAATCTGCTCCACATCGTGAAAAATACTGGCAAATATATTTCTATTTACAAAAGTACCTACTCTAGTGTAGGTACCTACGCTGTAAGGCGTTATGTACTCGTGTAAGACTAAAATGATGTACGTTTGTTTCCCTCGAAATAATAATTAGAAACCGGAACCATAAGTGTTAACAAGCCAAACTTTGTTAAACTAGAGGCGAATGAAATGATTTCATCATGATTTCAGGAGTCTCATTACTAAGTAAATAGGGATCATGTAAAAACAAAGTTCGGATTAACGCTGCGTGTCGTGAATCTCTGTAGGAGCCCGTGCAGCCGCGAAGTTAGCTCTTGCAGTTGGAACTGGGCTATAACTTTACACGCAACATTAACTTGGGACGCAGTCGCGACAGAGGTTAACATGGATCTAGAGAATTCTGGAAGGCGCATAAATAAAATTCAATTATAAACACAAATATGGGTATTCATATAAGGTGTCATTTTTATATACACATAAATAAATAAATAGGTACGTTAAAAACATTGGAAATGTGCGTATCGCAATCAAATCAAAAGGTTCACAATACGTAATGCGATAAGCTTTTATACACTAGAATTTTGGCATTGAAAAAAAAATTAAAATAGTTTTCTTCTACAATATTATTATCTGGTTCATACAAATATTATGCATAAACTAATGATTTGATAAAAATTTAAATTCAACAAGCAGGTCCGGTCCGGTTATTTACACTCTTTTCGAATTCTAATAGTGGCAAATTTTTTTGAGAACAAAATAAACACGAATATTAGTTCTCGAGTGATGGTTATTTTTAGGCTTACGTAGTCGTTTTTCAATATATTAACGCGTCTACTATCTATTCACAACGCAACTTAATCTCGATGATAGATATTAGGGTAAAAAGTGTGTATTTCGTAAGATTAAAATACACTTATTAATCGTCAAGACGCTAGACATCGAACAGCAGTGTGTCCAATAATATAAAGGCAGACAGAAATCATAATCGACACCTATGCCTCGATAACAACAATAGTTATTTGTTATACGTGAGTGCAAAGTTGCTTTTTAACCGCGTGCTCAATGTTGATGGCCGAGCTAGCGAAGGATCCTAAAATTGAATCACGAGCGTAGCGAGTGATTCACAAATTAGTATCCTGAGCGTTATCGAGGGAATCAATTGAGCACAAGGTGAAAATTCTTTGCATTCGAGTGCATCACGTAACTTTTCATCCCCCCCAACGAGGTAATGGTAAAATACAAAAAAAATTACAATCATCAACCCAAACACACCCTTAACACACACTCAAAACCACCCAGATTATCCACTCAGACAGACCCATAAAACCCACCCATCCACCCAGACACACCCATAATACACACTCATCCACACCCACAAAACACCCATTCACCCAGATACACCCACAACACACACCCACTCACCCATACGCACTCATCCACTCAGACACCCACAAAACACCCATTCACCCATACACACCCACATCACACACCCATCCACTCAAACACCCACAAAACACCCATTCACCCAGACACACCCACAACAACTTATTGCACACGATGTTCTAAATTCAAATTTACTTTATCCTCTAGTGGATAGCAAAAACGCTTTTTCCGAGATGGGGGGATGAAAAATTATTTTAAAGATCTCCCTAAGGTGTCATCCTCCAAGCAATAGATAATGCATTTTCAACAGAACCTTGCTGCACTAAGACTCAATATCTGAGGGCACAAATGGCAGAATATTGACATAGCGACATAAGCCCAAGGGAAATCTAACACTATGTCGGCTACAAGTGAGAAAACTGATTAAAATATCAGCAAGTCAACAAAACTCGGCTTCAGTAAGGAATATTTTACCACCCTGGAGTTTGTACCTAATGTTTATTACTATGCTGACGTCATTACAACAAATTGTTATTAAGTTACTTGCGTCTAATAAGAAACAGTCACAAATAAAAAAATACTGAGAAACATTGTGTGTTCTAAATTTATAGACTTACAACAGTAGTTTGCAGAAATGCAATTTGAAATTGTATAAGTTGTATACCAGGGGCCTTACCACTAACTCTAAATGCGACTTAATCCCATTGTTGAAGAGAGACAACGCTATAAGCCGAGTAGAGAAGCGTCCCGGTTTATCATCCGCGTTTGGATCGCACTAATACTTCATGGTACGGCCCCTGAAGTTAAGGAAAACGATGTGTCCCGTGGAAAGGAGTTCGATATTTGCCAAGGCTGGTCATAGGGATACCACAAATTCCTGGAAAAATTACATATCATGACGGTCGGTTTTGTTAAATGTTCAAATCATTGGCTATTGCAGGTTATAGTTTTGTTTTAATCAATCTTAGATGGTGTGGTTAGCATTGACAATATGTATTGGATTAAGGAAATGTCCTTGAAATTGCCTTTTATTGAGAAAGCCACTTCTTAACTGTTTTGCTTGACATTATTAGCCTAGTGCTTTCATTTAATTCTATTTATATTATTTTATCTAAGAAAATATCAAACTTCATAAGTTGATCCACTTGTTAGCCACTTCCATTATTTCGATGTTGGTGTACGCGACGTAGCGCACACATCCCCGAAAACTGTTTAGTGAGTTTAGAGACAATCTCACAAATTGCTATTCGCACAAACTAGTTTCTGTTACGTTCGATCATAAACCTTTATCGATCAAATACCGTAAAACGAATCACAGAAGTATGCTAACGCTACGCGTATCGAAATAGGTTTCTGTTTTCAACTCTGGGCCGATAGGTGACGTCTAGGTGTAGACAAAACGAGATAGTTTTCAGGGTAAAAGGTTTGCTCAACTATCGTTAGTAACATTGCACATAGATGCTGTTGAGAACTAAAACCTCCTTTGTCGCGTTTATTTTATATTTTGAATATTATTCCGATATTCCTTGTTGATTGCTGTCAGTTGTCAATTATTGTCATTCTGGGACATAGCGTAATTAAGTAAACATTTCGATGATCAAGTGAGAGCCTTTTGATTTAATTGAACTACTAGAGCTGTCCCTAACATTTGGTTCCGATACGAAAATGTCGCGCCCCGAGACCCGCTTACAGACCAAAGCGAAGCAAACGCAAAAAGAACCGAACCGACCCGCAATTGTTTCGCATGAAGAGGCCGAACTGAATCGAACTGGTGGAGAGGAAGCTGTAAGCCACAGGTACACTAGAACTAGTAGCGGTAAGAGCTCGCGATCCGCCGCAAGTGTAGTTGTCGCAAAAAAGAAAGCCGAACTCGCTGCTGCAAAGAAAAATGCTTTATTAGAGAAAGCTATTATTGAGAAAGAACTTGAACTAGAGATAGCCGAACTGAGTGCTTGTGATGATAAGTCGATAACAGAAACGCATTACACCCCTCCTTGTAAAGAAGAACCAACCGAAAATTGGGTGTACAGTCAGCATCAAAAACATCATGACGAAAAACCTGTCGAAATGAAACATTCTCATGAAGTTAGAAAAAAATCGTGAATCAGACATCCTAGTACTCTCTCGCCAGCTGAAAGAGATGAACCGACCCCAAAGAGACCTTCCTGTTTTCCAAGGCCATACGAACGAGTGGATACTTTTCAAATCTGCGTACGAAAAATGCAATGAATTTTCTGCCGACGACGACGATAACTTTACGAGCCTACAACGCTACCTCCGAGGAGATGCTCGTGAAACAGTCGCATCATTGCTGCAAGTTAACGCCCCCGCTGCTGAAATCATGGAAGGCCTGGAACTGCGGCATGGTCGACCAGAGTTGATACTACATGAAGAGATAAAGGCTTTGAAGGATTTACCGAGAGTGTATGATTCGTCAGAACAGTTATGTAGATTCGCGTGCAAAGTAAAGAACTGCGTAGCTACAATTAGATCCTTGAACAGACCGGAACAACTTTTCAACACTGAGTTGGCTCAAGCAGTGAAGATGAAGATTCCACATCTGAAATCGGAATGGATAAGCTATGCCAAGCATCATGAATACGACGATCTGCCAGAGTTAGTCAAGCTGTCCAACTTCTTACAAGCCCAAGCATCTGCGTTATCTAAATTTTTGATCCCCGAACCCTTGAAAACTAGTCACTTAGAAAGAACAGCGCCCCCACATAGAACCTTTTGCGCTGGAGAAGATGATGGTAATCTTTTGAACCCAAACCCGAACTGGACTGGACAAGGAGCTTGCTGCGTAGCCCCATACCCACCTCCGTCGAACCCTGAGAACACAACATGCCCTTACTGCCAATCTAATGGTCCCAAGGATGTAAGAGAATGCGAGAAGTTCAAGACACTCTCAGTCGACTATCGCTGGAACTGGGCTAAAGAGATAAAGTACTGTTTTAAGTGTCTCAAGTCAAGTCATCGTCGAGAAAATTGCCGAGCTAAGCCATGTGGATTAAATGGTTGCCTTATGTCACACCATCGATTTATGCATGCCCCGCCGCTGAACCCTCATGGAACCTCCGCTACCGCTGATGACGAAGCAGAAGGAAACATGAACCTTGTCTCTGTAGAGAACGGCACTTCCCTCTGTAAACACCACTACTTGTAACCCTGCTGTGAACACCACGACCTGTGACAAAACGAAGATGAGATGTCACGCCCTACTCCAGGTCGTAACTGTCCTAGTTCGCGGTCCTACTGGAACGAAGAAGACAGAAGACTTTTGCTCTTCTGGATGGTGGAAGCACGCTAACACTTCTGAAGGATGACGTCGCAGAACAGATCGGAGCGACCGGAAGTATTGAACCACTATCCCTATCCGGAGTGAACGCCACCTCACACGAATCAAAGTCTAGACGCATCGATATGGAAGTAATAGGACCCTCGAAGACAGTCATTAAGCTACAAGGAGTACGAACCGTGAAGAACTTGCCTCTACGTCCTCAAACGATTTCAACCCTCGAACGGTACGACCACTTACGCGATCTTCCGCTGGAAGATATTTGTTATGAACATGCCGTACCCGAATTGCTGATTGGCCAAGATAATTGGCATGCCATCTTAACGAAGGAAGTCAGGTCAGGGAACAGAAGAGTACAGAACCCGTAGCTTCTTTGACAGCTCTAGACTGGGTAATTCATGGCTTCAGTCGGAGGTCGTCGTAAGAAACGATGTAAGAAAACAGACAGAAGCAGACGAGAAGCAGACGAGGTCGTCGTAAGAAACGATTCTTGGCCACAGTACTGAAATGGACGATCTACGAGAACTCATCGAAAACTATTTTCGCATTGACTCACTGGGTCTCTCTCCTCTCTCTCAGTCAGAATGCTTTAGTTGCAGTATCCTATTGGAAATTTCATGGCATTAACGGTCAAATAAGTACAAGTTTCGCCGCTAGCAAGAGTAAATTAACGCCTTTGACACCAGCTGTGAAGCTGTGAAGCTCGCGCGCCTGCCTGTGTTGGACAGCGATTAAGTGTGCTGTCCAGGGGAGAGCGATGTTGAGAACTAAAACCTCCTTTGTCGCGTTTATTTTATATTTTGAATATTATTCCGATATTCCTTGTTGATTGCTGTCAGTTGTCAATTATTGTCATTCTGGGACATAGCGTAATTAAGTAAACATTTCGATGATCAAGTGAGAGCCTTTTGATTTAATTGAACTACTAGAGCTGTCCCTAACAGATGCCGTTTGGGTACCTACAGTTGTAACTGTTATTTGATTTTTATTTGAAAATTACATAAATGTAAGAATTTTTTTACGACAAAACATGTACAAGACAATATTTTTAAGAAAAAAAAATGTAACTACTTTTATTTACTAATTATTTTTTTACATTTTTATAAAGCTCAAATAATAAACGAAAAGTATCAGATCCGACGTTGCGAAATTTGACGTCACATCAATAAAAATATTTGTGTCAATACTTAACGCCACCTCGTCAAATTAACCCCGTATATATGTACATTTATGTAATTGGATTTGTGTTTAAGTTCATTAAAGTAAGGTACAGCAGGGATTGTGTCTTTGCGTTGTTTTAATTTATTCAGAACCAGAATAGGATCCCGCTTGAACCTTAACAAGATACATTAAGAAAATTAACGCTTGACTCAGTTCTCTTTCAAGATGAAATTTCTTGATTGGGCTGCTTACGTAACAGATTATAATATATCATGCGACACAGATTCAAGTCGACCACTTTTATATGTAGCGTCTACAAGTTGAAGCCAGTTGAATAACTGAAGTTGAAACCCTGATGCAATAATTACTTTATTGTTCGACGAATTGATCTACAACATCATACTAACGTTCCCAGTTCAGGTCAGGGCAGCATTTAATTATATCCAGTCTTCCATTAATGTCGGGCAAACATCATCAAGCCATCCAATCCCTTTTGATTCATGTCATCCATCCCACCGAAAAAAGATGTTAGTGATGGCTGAATGTATAAAAAAGGATGATGTGATGGAAATTGGCGAAACGTTGGTGTTATTTCACATCTGCCTACTTCGGCGCTAAATAAGCGAGATGTATAATTAACGGCACATTAGTTGACCTATGCTCAGTAAGACTTTTTCAGGTATCAATCAAGGTTTTAGATGCGACGTGAGTCAAAGCACGTGTGTTACTATAGAAACGCTAGGATGCCTTTCCCGCGTGTTCAAAAATCTACGTAGACACTTTTTTTTCAAATAAACCTGCGCAGACGACCGCCATTTTAGTTTAAATTACGTGCCGATCTAAATGTATCTATTAAATGTTCATGTCATTATGAGGCAGTCTATATTACCTATCGCAAATATAACGGGATAAAATAAAATAAAAAGTTCATTACATAACGGTAAAGATGTGAGTATACAGAGCACTGTTAAAATTTGTGCCATAAATATTACATTAAGTATTTCTCAAGACTGTATGTAACGATGGACTTCACACTGTATTTTATAGATCAAAGAGTATTTGTTAGTTCAATTGTAATTACCAGACACTGGTGAATGTACCGAAACAGTGGGATCCCATTGGGCTATCGTTTAAACTAAGTGCCTATAATTCGCAAGAGTTTACCCTCTGCCGCCCACGGGAATCGCGCTCCACGGCACTAAAATATTTCTGACACACACTTCCAGAGCAACATTTATATGTACATGAAACCGAATATTTGGCCTATTCCAGAGTATGTGCATTTCGTTCTAAATGAAAAACATGGCAATGGAGCGTATACATATATGTAGTAATTTAATCTAACGAATTCTTTTATGATATTTTCGTAAAACATTTTCGTTTAAACTTTAAATTGAATTAATTAAGAAACTGGTCTTCGAAGTAGGTTCAGTTAATAACGAATCCCCGCATTGCGTCGGTCGCCTGTGGTCACAGCAAATATGGAAGCCTTTCCTTTTAAATACACATACATACATAAATCACGCCTATATCCCGGAGGGGTAGGCAGAGGTGAACTAGCACCCACGTTTCGCCAGTTATGTTAGGTCCCATGTAATAGGTGGCGAGCCTATTGCCATTTATCGGGCTCAAAAGTCGCAGAAGGTACATATCTAGATGGTATAAGAGGAACGCTGCTGCCCATTCCTCATCACTGATTTATCCTTAGTCGCCTTGTACGACACCCACGGGAGAGCCTTGGGGTGGTGACAATTGTATTCTTCTCTGCCGTCACCACACGGCCAAATAATGGAAATAATCCTTTTAAATAATGGAAATAAATGCATTGGGAAAAATAATATAATTGTTTATGCATGCCTAACTCTTTTATTACGTATCAGCATCAGTTTTATTGAATCCATGAATACGCAATCGGGTGCAAAACTAACATTTATTATCTGTTCCAAAAACGAAAATTAATATGAATATGCACGTACCATTTGCGGTTCAAGAATGTTCCTCCCACAAACTTGGCTAACTGAACGCACCTATCTCCAAAGAGCAAACGGGCGTGACTTATAAATGTGCTAAGTTGGTGTATATATCAGCACATAAAGTGAAATGTTAACATATCATTTTACTTTATACACTTGTATAACTGTCATGTAGGTACCGTTCAACGTGACGAGGTTTCCAGATCATCTTATTTTATTTTCTAATATGTAATTGCCTTTTTATATTAATTTCCTCGTGATTTGATTTGAAGTCCTTTATCCATATTTTTACGACAAGTGCAAACAATAAACTTGTAAATACATATAGCTTCTAATTTAGCCCGGTCTATATATTTTAGTTTGCGTTAAATGCTCGTCATGTTAGTTAAATGCTATAAATCTAGTAACCAGTTGCGTCAAAGATAGATGACGGAACATAGAATGTGAATGTAAAAGAACTAAGAGATATTGGACTTACCCCCGAATACAGAAACGCTACTCAAAGTTTAAGTCCTGCTTAACATTTAAGTAGGTATTGTCAAAATTGACGTTTTCCATACAAATTTTGACAAGTATTTTCCACTTAACGTAAAAAGCAGTAATCAAAATTTGAGTAGCGTTTCTGTATTCGGGGATATGTTTGTCTTGTCCACCAGTTTCCCTCTTACCTGCACCTCCCCTACAGTTTCTAGCAGGAGGTATGACGTATGCGTAGGTATAGTGTGTGGACGAGACCGGGGTAAGGGTAGTCGGTTTTATTGGCGTCACTAATGAGTTGCTAATTCAATTTCACGGACGCAGCCCGCGTCGGACCCGCCGGCCGTTGCACGGTGTCTACGCCACAGCGCAGCCGCACACCCGTACGTAGCTGGCCACTATCACTCACGAGCGTATTCAATAATATAATGGGTAGTGGTAGTGCTAAATGTGTAGTGCTGCTTAGTGAGTAGTGCTAAATTCCACAATTCCGATAGCAATATTCTATTGCGCCTCAATAATCTTGCTTAAAGAAATTTAATACCTACATACATAACATACACATAAATCATGCCTTTTTATCCTTGTAGGGGCAGGCAGAGGTAAATCTATTAACACCCACGTTATTACATGGGACTCAACGGCAATTATGTTGAGTCCCATGTAATAGGTGGCGAGCCTATTGCCATCTATAGGGTTGCCGTAAATTGCTAGGTGGTACCTAGTATAAGAGGAATACTGTCTTTACCCTTGGTCGCCTTGCACGACACCCGTGGATGAGCTGGGGATGGTGACAATTCTATTGTTCGCCTTCGCACAAGCACTTATCAAATTTAAATAATCCTTATGTATCTATTAGTGCCAATTTAATACACGTAATACACGTGGTATTACGTGTATTACTGCCGCACTCAGAGTCGATTTAATGATCATTAAATGACATTTAAGTAAACATTAAATAAAATTCCCTCTCAGAGTCAGATAATGGGTCAATAGTCTAATGAAACTTAAATTTTGAGTAACCGATGACCCTTACTTAGGTCTTATGTGACGTTTATTTGACATTTGAAAAGTAGGGTTATGTTTTGTTGTAATTTATATTTCAGTGCATTCATAGTGATATTTTCAATAATAATTTATAATAAATTACGTTGTGGATTTTGTGGAGCTTACAGATTACGTAGGAAAATTCAGACAAGCACTACCTAGATTCTATTTACGCGACTATAAGTAAAAAATACTTTACCCCCAAGTTTGGAACCTGATTTAAAAAGCACCGAAACAGGACAGGCTTGCCCCTGAAGTAATACTGTTAATAACATTGCGGTATTAAGCAACTGAAATTTTTCAGGTTAGTTAAATATTACTTTACATTCAATGATCCGTAGAGAGAGAGGCAGAGTAGAATATAATTGTCACCACACCCATTTCTCCCGTGGGTGTCGTACAAGACAACTGAAGGTAAACAGCGATGAGTAATAATGGGCAGCAGCAATCCTCTACAACCTAGCAATATACTTGCGATTTACGTGCCCGATAGATAGCAATAGGCTCGCCACGCATTACACGGGACCTAACTTATTTGCCGAATAGTGGGTGTTTAATTCACCTTTGCCTACTCTTTTGGGATATATGCATGATTAATGTATGTATGCATGTACTTTCAATATGTCATTACTGTCTTTATATTTATTTCAGAAACTAAAGGGTTATGTGATGGAATATGGATAAATATTAATAGGTCAATAGTCAGTATCACAAATTGTCACCAAAGTGTCTATCCAAGCAAGAACAATGAAAGACTTTGTAAAATTCCCTTATACAGATGAGGACACAAACAGAATAAAGCAAAATTTAATCCAGCAATGTCACAATTAATATTACTAATAATTGTAAAATTAAAATAATATAATGAAATTCTTTTATAAGCCTAATCCCTTTATTTTTCTGCTAATTCATTATTAATAATAATAATAAAACTAGTAGATATATAAGAAATATTTTATTTTGAGTTCCAATTTATTTTTTGATTCCTTGAACTGTAATTTGAGAATTTCCAAAAGAGTTTTACTCCACTTTTCGTCTATTTCAGCAGCACATTTCTTTTTAACTTGATTCTCCGGGTAAAAAAATATTTTTGACTTGGTGTGTAATCGTCAGTCTTTAGATTTGATAATATGCCCCTCATCTAATAGTTATATCTATATAATCTGAAAAAAGATAAGTATGATATCATTAATTTAAATCATTTTTCTAATTGCATGTTATTATTGAACTATATATACTAATAGCCAGTTGCTAGCACCAAGTTTTAAAATTTTCCTTAAAGTAACATAAAAACAACTTGATTCATATCAACAAGTTTTTAAACAATTGCTCATTTTATTTAAAATCTTATGAAATATAATAGGTACCCATAGCAAAGTCTAGGTCAAACTCATTGTCCAAAATATTTTATACTGTTTTATTTTGATTATTGTCTATATGGACAGCACAATACCATCATTATCAAATGGATTCTGCACTTCAGATATAATTGAAGGTGCAGCCTGAATAATAATATTAAAGTTATTAAGGATAGGTTACAGATAATTTATATAAATTGTTACACTTTCATAACAGTTATTTAGTGGAGAATAAATGTTACCTCCTCTACTGCTTAAGATAGCTCCTTGCTGTGGGGACAGTGGTGGATTTTATGGACCACTTCCAGTTTTTATTAAACTCCCTCGCTCTGTAGGTTTACAGGTCATGGCCTTAAGATTGTCCCATGCTCTTTTTATACTGTTATTGTATCACGCTGCAAATTGCAAAGAAGTATTAGTTACTTTTTAATAATGCACCTTGGAATACAGGATAATTCTATCCAAGCACAAAAAAATATAAGAAAATACGAATACTGTGCACATATGCATTACAATTAAATTCCTCAGTCATTCCACTCCCGGAACGATCGAACCCCATGCATGTAACAAAGAAATCATCAATACTTACCAAGACAATTACAGTGCTTATCAATTATTTTAATGAAGATAGGGTTTGTGTGGCTTTTTCTTCTTTTTTATATGGCGTTTCCTATATGATTTCGCCAATATTGAGTGTGCCGCTCAGACTTTTGTATGTTAATGATTTCCCAGGCTGACTCCACTTGCAGTGGCTTTTTCTATTTGATCACAAAATAAATAGATTTGATATTGATATGTTTTTGTTTGGTATTTTCATGGAATTATTTGGGGTATTTCTTGTTTGTTGACATTGACTTTTTGATTTTATTAGAATGACTTTTGGTCCGGTGTGGCCAAATCTAAAAAGTCATGTCATTTACAGTTCAAGTTTGATAAAATTAAATTATTATTGTGTATTTTTACCTTAAAATTATAGTAAATAGCTATTAGTAACAAATTCCGAAAAAAAAAATATTTTTGTGTTATAAAAACTAGCGTAACTAATAATAGCCATTGAAACAATTCAATGGCTTTTTGCATGTGGCAATTCCGCACTTACCGATAACACTGGATTTATAGATGCACTGCACTAACCTGACTTAAAATTGTCACATAACTAATCAATCAATTATTTTCGACTCTGAGAGGAACGGCCAATCAGATGTTTTAATGATAATTTGTAAAATACCCATTATCACTAATTTAATGAACGACTCTGAGTGTGGCAGTTAAATTGGTACACTATTTAAATTTAATGAGTGGAATAATGTGTACTTTTTCTTCGAATTTTTAAAACAAATGAAAAATGACTCGATTTTTTATTTGTTACCTTTTTAGTGGTGTCCTATAGATAGCAAAATATAAAAATACTTTTTCCCCAATTTATAGAAAAAAATTGATTGTTTAAGAATGACTCCTCCGCATGCAACGTCTATCTTTGAAACATCTGATAGTACATCTGACCACTGAAAGCAAAATATGGGTATTAATGCACCTCTGACAATCGGGGAGAGATCTATCGACAACAAGTAGTACAATGCTACTCCCTCATCAATATTCAAGAGCGTCTACGTCTCCAGCGTAAAAGTGTTCGCGGGTTACGTTTTCCCGTTACAACCTGGACGGAATCCCCGATCTTCAGGTGAGCACAGGCCAAATTACTTCCAGGTCTGTATTATTCATAAGCTCATCCCATACTTATAACGCTTAGTCAAACACCGCCGCCATATATCGGATCGCTTCCATTAACTTAATGTAGCACATAAAACCTTTGTGTCCTCGGTTTATGGCGCTGCCGCCCAACAAAACTTCCTGGGCCTGAATGAAGTAAACTTTCTCCATTCCCCCAACCCAATCTGTGTTCAGAAAAATAACGTTGCTTTTTGTCTAATCATATTATGACAAAGCTCAGTTGGAAACTAGTACATTGTGTGTCGGGTTCTAATGAGAAGTGACACGCAAGTACATGTTCCCTAGCCGTAACTCTGCCGTGGAGAAGTAACACACTTTAAACTTGGCGAATTCAATCGCTGGAAGACGTGAACTTTGCACAATTGTTTTCTTTCTCAAGTGTAGCACTTAGACGGATTTGTTCTGATAGGTGTGCGCCAACTCCATTGTGCAGGCAGCCGGTTCTTTGTAGCGCTCCGTGTGCTCGATAGAGTAATTTCATAAAATTCCTAAAGTACTTTTAGGTACGTATATACGTCCGGATGTAGTTGGAGTGTATGTATGTCGTTGCATGTAGGTATAATATGTATTATTAGTTTTACTCTCTGTTATTTACAAAAAACGTGTTGTGCCAGCTGAGCAAATTGAATTGTCACCACCCCAATTGTCTTCTGCGGGTGTTGTACAAGGCGTCTAAGGGTTTAGACAGGGATGGGCAAAGGGCTTCAGCCTCTTTCTTATACTACCTAGTATTATACCACGATTTATGTACAGATGTAGATGAAATAGGCTCGCCCCCTTTTACTTGGGGACAAACATAATTAGCAAAACGTGAGTACTATGCCTACCTCTTCAAGGATGAAAAAAGGCGTTATGTATCTAATTTAATTACAGATGAAACAACTGGCCTTATGGATACAACGTAGTAAATCTTTCGCTAGAAGCGTCTTTGTTATTGTAAAATTTAAACCCCATTTTAGTCACGAAAAGCTATAAATAATCGTTATGGTTCGATGGCAATGTAGACTTAACATCTACTAAGCACATCCCTGTGTGGTGCCACGACAAAAAGAAATAGGCATTTCTATACAAACAGAAACAGAAAATACTGATTTAAAAACTTTCTGTAAAGCTGCTATTAGAATAGTGCGAAAGTACAATCCCTCGCGAGTCGTAAGCTACAATGGATTTTGGAACGAATAAGTAATAAGAATGTTCCGTAGCTCTACAAAATATTATTAAAGGCGTAATAACTTTCGAACCAGATAAAGTAAATTAAAATAATGAAAATGTTTTTTTGATTATCATCTAACCTCAAGGTAGTAACATAACTTGACACAACTTAACATAACTTGTGTTATGGATACCTACCAAATGACGATTATTTTATCATTGTAATTGAGCATTTTTCTCAATAATAAAAAAATATTTTATTTTTTGACTTCTTTTTCTTTCTTTCTTATTTTCTTTTTTGCATTGAGACTAAAGCGTTTTTTATTTGTGATTATTTTATATCAAAAGAAACTTTATACTTTATGTACCTACATTGCATTAAGATTCTAAATTGTGTTATGTTCCCCGACGCTTCCTATTCCATTCGAATGGCGGCTCACTTGCATTTTGCCTATAAAAGTTTTACAGTTATCGCTGTCAGTATGTAATGCATACGAGATTTATTCGGATGCAAAATAGCTAAGCAAACAATTGTATGAGCGGCCCGTGTTTCAGTGCCAAGAAATAATCTCTTACGTGACATTAACATACATCATGTAGCGAACAGCTGCCAAACTGTCTGCCGGGGTCCCGCTTCGCACTACTTACCAACTAAAACAATATTACTTAGCCGAGTTATCCTGGAGAGAGACTATTGAGAGATTAATAGGAACTTCTCCCTATATTCTTCTATCCACAGGGAAGGCCTGTGCTGATAATGATGATGAGTTATCTAGGCGTAAAATGTATTTATTTTTTAGGGAAACCATAAGCTACAATAACTTTCTTAGCTATTTATTATTACAGGCACCCAGTGGTTATAAGCAGCCGCCCGGAATGCGGAAGACGCGCGTTAGATTCCCGTACCAAGACTATAATTTTTGGATTTTTTTATGATCTATGTTTCTTTGCATTAATATTTCTAGCATTTATGTTATGTTCAAATAAAAATATCTACTTTTGCAGGTTTCTACACTTACAATAACAATACGAGTATAAAACAGTAGGTAGGCATGGTACTTGACTGGTGAATTGCCGCGAGGCAGATCCCAGACTGTCCCCTCTTACAGGGCTAGGAGGAACACCGGAGTGGTTTAGTGGGTAGAGCTTGTCGCTTCGTGCCTTGGCGAGTCCCACACACGCCAGTCGCCTAGCTAGCGGCTGGTATGGTGCTTCAAAGCATTCCACTCCGAAAAAAAAAGGTAGGCATAATACTTAGTTAGCAACACAATTAGAAATGTACTCCAAATTAATGTTTAAAGGCAACACAAATCGTTGCTACACCGAATCCGACAGAGTTCAAGTTAACATTGAGCCCCAGCATCGCCCCGTAAGCGTCAAAGGTATTCCATTAGGATTTTGCGGTATCAACACGGATTAGTATCGCGCAAATCTCTATTTTAGTGGGGCAAGCCCACCCAAACGGGGCCAATTAGGGCTTACGCGCACTAATCTCGATATCGATGCCTATAATATCGATTCATCGATGGCCGTTAATATATTCCATGTTGTGGCTTGCAACCGGTGAATATGGCGCATCACTAATTTGCCTGTTATCGTTTCCTAATCGCTTTCGCACCGGATTGCGTAGCATTGTTTTTCATGCATGTAACCTCTAATTGCTGACTGAAACATATATGCTGAAACGTACCTTGGTTTGTTATTTCTACACTATATGTATAAATGATTTCAACATTATATATCCTAAAGTGTTCTCTAAAACTCTCTCTCTCTCTCTCTCTCTCTCTCTCTCTCTCTCTTAAACATAAATTTTGATTTTAGACTTTCGTGTTCCGTTGTTAAGGAAGATAATCGATTGGAAATGTTGGACGTTGTGTACTGTCTGACGTGCTATTGACTAAATTAACACGCATAGATTCGTGATTCGTAATTTTCCGTATTGTCTTAGATATCAATCACGTATGCAGTTGTATGCAGAGGTGAGAAAACATCTAGATAGAGGTGTGATAAATAATATTTAAAAAAATAAGAATCGGACACTAAATCACACGCACATCGAGTGTGCCCCATCGGCAAATCAGCCTCCCTATTCAGTAAAAAAGTTTGCCCAGGCAGGCAAATAAAGAAAAGCGAAGATTAATCAATCACACATAAAACCTCTCCAGCTAAATCTCCAGTAAATCTCTAGGCCAAGCCTGCAAAAGGTGCAATAACGGACGTAGGCACTCTTACTTACCAACTAAATAGGCAACGTAATTATCCCCTGGATCCCGGGCCAATTCCACTGTTTAAGAAAGATAAACGAGGAAAAGAAAACTATTCGGAGGTAGCTTGTAACTTCACAATAGCCAGGTGATTACATCGTAACACCACGGCTGCAATTTTAATCCAACAAAGAACTTTGGTGCGACTATTACTGTCTTTGGTGATTTATTTTTTAAATTATGAAAGGTTGGTCTAGGGTTATAATGTTTCAAATTAGGTACAGTACTTCTAATTAGGGTAAATTAAACATTATATTCCTGGAGTGAGGAGAACGAAACTGTTCATATATTTTCGTACCATCAGCTCAAAATGACGTATTCTGGGTCAGGTAACCTCAACTTAAAGTTAGTCATTCTAGGCCTGTACAAAACAGGGATATAATGTTGTACTGAATTTCATTATTTCCCTAAGGAAATAAAGTAATTTGAATTTGGAAACCGACCTAACACAAATATTGATTGACACCCGTCTTAAATTAATGAGCGAAAAAAAAAATTTTAATCGACAACATAATAATTATGTTCAAAATCTGTGGAGTCAACAACTGCCACACTCAGAGACGTCAAATAACGTTATAGTGCGTTTCATCTTATAGTTCCTATGCCGTCATGGTGGTAGTATTGCAAGAAAATGATACCATGTCAACTTTATTGTCTTACCTTTAATTCAGGGAGATTTTTTTCAATTAACTATATAAATAATTATGCATCTATCTTATTAAGTTACTTATAACTAGAGATGTGCCGACTATGACTTTGGCCGACTAGCCGATTAGTCGGTTGCAAAAAGGCCGACTAATCGGTCGACTAGTCGGCCAAGCCGATCATGGTCATTGGGAAAATTCAAAAATTTCCGAATTGGATTATGAACTGTTTCCATAATCTTCGTGATATTTGACAGCTCTACAGTCTCGAAAATATAAAATGGATTTTTTTACGCAAATCATCTCGCCTAAAAATTTTACGTGAAAAATCAATCAATCGATCTAAGTCCAAACGGCAAAAAACAAGACCCACGGAAATTGTAGAGCTAGTAGACAAAACTGCGTTTTGACGCGATGCGAATTCGCAACGCAGAAAACTACAACGTAAATGGCTGCGATGCGATTTAGTACGGCAAAGCGGAAAAACAAAGAAGAATCAAATTGAAGAAATGCGCGATGCAAATCAATTCGCAAGTTCTTGCGATGCGGTGTGAGAGCTCGTAGATTTTTACAATGCGACGTCACATTGCAGTTTTGTGTAGAAGCCCATAAACCAAACATAATAATTTATTATTAGCAGAAATATTTTTTTTTTATATAGATGATAATAAATAAAATGAAAGTTAATTATTTTACTTTTAAAATAATACAGGTCATTGTCACATGTCACATTGTCAACTTAAGCAAGTGTTTATAACTTTAATATTAATTCATATAGTTTCCTAAGAAATGTTAATAAAATCCCGGTTGTACATTTTATTGAGAACGTATACAGGGTTAGACATAGAAAGTACGAAGTACGAAACGACTAGTCGGCGGTACTTGCCGACTAGTCGCCGACTATTCGCCGACTACAAAAGTGGCCTATTAGTCGGCTTTACAGACTAGTCGGCGACTAGTCGGAACATCTCTACTTATAACTACTCGCGGTACTAAGTAGTAGTTACATATTAGTTTTTTTATGAAAGTCATAAGCCAAAGCTCGTCAAAATTTGCGAGAACAGTTAGTTAATAGCATTATTAGTATGAAAGAAATTAGATAGGTAAAAATATAAATTGTAGTGACGTAAGAAGGATCTAGACTCATTAAGTAACAAAAGGTTAAATTATAATAAAATATTATATTTATTATCATTAACAATAATTGTGTTCATCTAACATGTGTACATTTGACATTTCCTCACTCTTATCAGTCGTTAAATCGTTATTAGTACTATTTATTTACAGTTATAAAACTGAAATAAATATTTTTAATTTATTAATCAAACACTCAATAAAACTGATACTGGTAACCCAATTCAATGGCGGCAATCCGAACTTGTACACACTAATATGGATTATGCGGCACCTCCTTACGTTTTTCACGTTCACAAAACACCTTAGTTTTAACACAATTAATCTTCCATCACTTTTCTATGTTTTGGACATAATTTTCTCAAAGTTTGTCTTTAAAACGTAAAATAACCTGCAACTATGACTTACGGGTTGATGTTGTTGACAGACAGGGCAGCCATCATCACGGCATAGGAACTATATGATGAAACGCACTCTAATGAATACTTAACGTCAAAAAATGACAATTCAAAACTAGTCGCTATTCTTGCCGGGTCTATTCGTCTAGTCTATATTTGAATGAAAATTTTTGACATTAAATACTCATTAAAGTTAATTGACGTCTCTGAGTGCGGCAGTAAATGTAAAAAAATATTTTAAAAATTAGTGCGGCCATCCGCCATGTTGTTTGTTTACAGTTTCAGGGTTTTTTTATTTTAAGTGTAAAAATATGGAATCAAGCCCATTCAGCCAAGTCTTTCATGTTGTAACTTTTTTTCAAAATAGAAAAGTTACGTGACAATATTATTTGCTATGAAGATAAGAAATTAAATTTTTTGATTACTTTTGAAATATCATGAAAGAATAAATATTGAGAGACGAAAATTTTAAATATCAATTACAATTAAGACGTGGCTGTATGTACTAAGCAATTTTAAATGTTCCTAATTAAACAACTCTAGAGTATTAATAATTGGACCAATGTTTCCAATGTAAATCTATACTTTTGATTTAACAAATAAAATATTGAATAAATGATTAAATTTTATTAAAACTGTTTTTATTTACTCGCAGTTGGTACGAAAAGCAGAGTATATTCCTCGGGAAAAAGCAGTCTTATATCTTGGGTGCGCTTGAATCCCTCGCTCCATTCAGGACTCTATTCTTAAATTTAAGTCTGCACCCGTGACATAAGACACTGCTCTATTCCCTTGTGATATAATCTACTACTACCAAACATGTCTAATTTTAATTTCATCATCTCATCATCGTCATCAGTTCCCTGTATATCTGGGGTCAGCGCAGTATGTTCCCTCTTCCATTCTTATCCGACGTCATCAAGTCATCCACTCCTTTTAATAAGTACTGAAAAGTGATAGAAAGGGCAAAAGAACGAATGAATGACAATATTCCAATTGATGGATGGTGATTTTGGCTTATGTTTTACAGCCGGACCTCAACCCTCTTTGGGTATGCCATGCTGTTCTGTGATTTGTGCTCCACCATTGGAGAAAATGCTGCTCGTTTAAAAAGTTGAGTTTTATTAAAAATTTGAGGTTTTACTTTAATCTCAACACGATAATTCGAGTTTTCTTTCATACGCTGTCGAAACTCAAGCCTCTAAGAACTTTCGCTAGCATAGCTAAAATGAATCCAGTTCTGAGATTATAAGACCATTATTCCTGAAGAATGCTACTACTGACAGTTCTTCTTGACCGTAATAGCTATTGGGCATGACTATAGTGAACATATGAATATTAAAACGCTTTAAGTATCGATATGTTTTCTAAAAAATATAATTATATTTTTAGCCGTTAAAAGATGTTTGCAGTTTGTACTGGGAAATTATGCCTAGTGAATCATTATCAATCCTTAAATGCATCATGATGTATATAAAAGTATTCATCATATACTTCGATGGCCCATTCTACAAAAGGTATTCTTATGTTCATTGATGTTACCTGTATTACTTATTGAATTAATAATCAGGCATTTAAATTGGTGATAGAGGTAAGTATCCATTTGTATAGCAGTTATAGTTAGAGCCTAGACGGCCTGCGGTAACCGCCTCCGTAAACACTCAACAACTGCATACATCCGTCATTAGCGTAACATTATTCATACGGATTCCTTCTTTTTTAGCGTCTGCCTTTGAAATAGCTTTTAATAAAAGTGTTCTTGTGCCTTATGCTATGCTAACATTAACTACATACCTACCAACATTATTCCATTGGTGGAGTTCTTTAAATACAATAATAAATATAAGACGTAAGTCCAAATATCAATATTGTAGATATCGTAGCTGCCATATCCAAAAGATATAGATTTTTAAGAAAATTACTCCATAATTTGTAAAACCTTTTGTGAGTCCTTAAAATTAGCCTCGGAACTTAGAACCTAATAGGCATTCTGAATCAAGAATGAAGTCAGGACAGGGCCACCTGGTAGTTTCCGAACGGATGGCGTAAATTTCTTGTCTTGACGATTCATAAGTGTATTGTAATCATACCAGATATGAATAAACAAATTTTGATTTGATTTGATTTGGTCTATAATATCACCTTGCGATGACCAGCCTTTGCGTTACATTAGGTATATCTACTTCCCCAATTACCAACACGTTTAGACACTACTCAGAAATAAGTACAGACATAGGTAACGTATCCGGAGAGGCACAACAATCCAATCTCCTTTATTGAGTTCATCTTCCGCGGGGAATCATAAAAACATGCAGACGGCTCCACGCGTAAAGTACACCTAATATTCATGCTCCACAAAGATCTTATGACGGGAATGGAAATGCCATTGTCGGCGGCGCGCCGGCCGGCACAACCATAGGCAGCCGCGAGTGCGTGCGTAATAATTCTCTAAATATTCCACTTTATTGTGCATCGCTGTCATGTAAAGAAGATACGCGAGGAGGCGTGCCTGAATAATTTAGTTGGTCGGCGGCGGGTTTACCATTTATCCAAATTGTCGTCTCCGGTACAGACGCAAGGGTGCGAGTTAAAAATGAACAAGCTGTCAGTTCCGAGTCGGGTTCGCACCGATTCGCCCCTGCTAGAGTAACACTGTACGTAAAAGGGTACTATTTATGTACACCTTTCTGTGTCGCAGTCGATTCGGGAATCTACTCCCGTAGCGACAAGATTTATTTTACAGGTATGTACCTACTTAAGTCAACGAATATATCATTATGTCTACGGGATCAATGAAGAAATCCATTTGGAGAGGCAGGACAATAGGGTAGGTACTTTACAGCTAGCTGACCTATTTATAAACTAAATTTCCAGGTAAATTGAAGAAATATCAAATTATTTCTTGAAACCTTGGATACGTGAGCTTTATTAGCCTCAGTGGAAACGGAATGGCTCATAATTATAGCAATATTTGAATTGCCTTTTCCATAAACAACAATCGCATGTTTACAGACTATTCCAATGCGGCAAAATGATTATGTTGCGATGTCTCTTCAACGCGTATTCGTTTATAAGTCATTAATTTTTTTTCGGACAATCATTATTACCTACATAAAAAAGTGTGAAGAATCTGGAGAAATGATTTCTCCAGTTTCATCGCCCTTTTAAGGTTCAATTGAAAAATATTGTCTAATATTACTTAAAGAAATATACATGTTACATTATGAGATAATATGAACGCTGATAATCGTAACAATTTTCCTCTCCATTCGTGATATAGCCAACTGTACTTTACTTATTCTTGATTGTCAAAAAAATGTAATAACCTATCCTGAATGGATCCAATAAAAGTCAATGTCAGGTTCACCTTTGACGCTACGTTCTTGCTGTCGTCGGCAGCTCGCTTCGCTACTACGTACAAGCAACAGCATGTCAGGTTAATTTTTTTTCATCCCACCATCTCGGAAAAAGCGTTTTTGCTCTTCGATATCTGACTGCAAAAGCCGTTTTTATCCTCTAGAGGTTAAAGTAAATTTGAATTTAGAACATCGTGTGCAATGAGTTTGTGAATTCAAAACATCATTATACCTATTTATTTCTACCTCCATGGTGCCGAAATTATCATGCAACCTATTTTAATTTGTTAAAAACTCAGACTCGGAACCTTCTTGGTGTACTTTTTTTGTAATTTGCTTTGCGCGCGCCATTTTCTTTTCACGTCATAAATTTGTTAAAACTTAGGAGTTCCGTGACGGTCAATCAGCTTGGCGTCAATCTTGCTTTAAACATTTTGATCGTCTACAATGCTTGCTTGATGCTTGAGTCAAGCATTTTTTTTTTAGGTTTGTTTGATTTGTTTACGCTAGCAACGGAACAAAAATATACAGAAAATCAACGTGCTTGTCACAAACTGATTGACCGTCTCGGAACTCTATTAGGGACGGTAATTTTTATTAGGTACTTACAAGTGTGTCAGGATAAATTTTGCGGGTGTGGCTGGGTGGATGGCTGGGTGTTGGAGGTGTCTGGGTGAATGGGTGTTTTGTGGGTGTGTCTAGAAGAATGGGTTTTTTGTGGGTGTGTATAGGTGAATGGGTGTTTTGTGGGTTTGTCTGAATGGATGGGTGAGTATTGTGGGCGTGACTGGGTGGAAGTTGTGGGTGTCTTGATGGATGTTGTGGGTGTGTCTGGGTGATTAGATATTTTGTGGGTGTTTCTGGGTGAATGGGTGTTTCTGGGTGAATGGGTGTTTTGTAGGTGTTTCTGGGTGAATAGATGTGTTGTGGGTGTTTCTGGGTGAATGGGTGTTTTTTGGGTGTTTCTGGGTGAATGGGTGTTTTGTGATTGTTTCTGGGTGAATGGGTGTTTTGTAAGTGTTTCTGGGTGAATGGGTGTTTTGTGGGTGTTTCTGGGTGAATGGGTGTTTTTTGGGTGTTTCTGGGTGAATGTTGTGGGTGTTTCTGGGTAGGTGTTGCGAGTGTGTTTGGGTTAATGGGAGGGTGTTGTGGAAGTTTCTGGGTGAAAACAGAAACTGTTGTGATTGTATTTTATTTTTTATTTTGCAATTTCCTCGTTGGGGGGGATGAAAAGTTACGTGTTGCACTCGAGTGCAAAGATTTTTTACCTTGTGCTCTTTTGATTCCCTCGCTATCGCTCAGGATTCTTATTTTTGAATCACTCGCTACGCTCGTGATTCAATTTTAGAATCCTTCGCTAGCTCGGTCATCAAAATTGAGCACGCGGTTAAAAAACAACTTTGCACTCACGTACAACAAATAACTATTTCAATTGAGCTTTACGGCAAACAAACATTACAAGATTGACAATGGATTGAAGAAATTTGGCAGTTTTGTATACCTACGTAATAATAATCGGTACAGGAAGGGGGTCCAAAACGGGCATGCTGGCTAAAGCGGGTAGGTAGGTACTCTGATGTAATATATAATACTTTCCATACAGCCAAGTAGACAAATGGGAATTTAAATTTGAAGCGGTCAATAAGGCTGTCAAAAAGTATGCCTATAATACTTTTTGAAAATAAATTGTATGAGGGTTAGGCAGATGTGTTTCAACATCCACGTTTTTCCGCCCTTGAGTTCATGCCGGGCCATGAGGTACCGCTCTCACGCCCGCAGCCCGCCATCAGATGGATGACCCAGATGATGATGATGATGATGATGATCATCCGCGTTTTGCCAACATAATAGCGGGCGAGAAGTATACAGGGAACTTTAGGCCGGCCACAGACGTCCGGAATCCGTATTAGGTTTCCGAATCAGGAATTCAGATTCGGAATTCCGTGAGACTAGCGCTTACGTCCGATATTTTTATTCGGCATTTTATACTACGCACCGAACCGAACGTTAGGTTTTTATTACGTTCGGAAAAATATGAATAATTCGTGGTAGCCCACGGCTTCGCTAGCGTTAATGTCGGTTATATATATCCTTTACCCTTCTTCGATAAATGGACTATCCAACACAAAAAGATTTTTTCAATTTGAGGCAGTAGTTCCTGAGATTAGCACGTTCAACCAACCAACCAAACAAACAAATTCTTGAGCTTTATAATATAAGTATAGATGTGCGCCTTGTTGAACATTTTGTATGTAAGCAAAGCATTCAGGTTTCCGAATTTTTATTCCAGATTCGGATTCCGGACGTCTACGGCCTGCCTTAATCACATTAATTTCCTAGATGCCCTAGATGGTGCAATTGGTATTTTTTGTAGTTACCTTGGACATACGACACCAGTGAAAGGGGTAGGGGTGGTGACAATTGTACCTATTCTCCTCTTACCGTCACCACGCGACGCAAATAAAGTTACAGTGATAATAAAATGTCTCATAATAAAATAGTGATAAAATTAAATTACATTTGGAGGCTGAAGAGACAATATAACCCTACTCTTCAACAGAGCGGAGTTACAGTAACAAGGGGATAACACTATTGCACCGATATAAAATTGAAGGAGCAGGTAAATCAAATAATAAGGGAAAATTCTATTATCGGGCCGTTCAGATATAGCAGAAGATTTCTCACGAAAAAGAATTTCATTCTGTTTGTTTGTCCAAATTGTCCAATACCTATCTATTGTAAAATTTAGTACCCTCTACTTATTATTTGCTATTTTAGGTTTTGATTCAAAGGCTTATTGATATTATATTATAATTTAAAAATTTTAGCGGTAATATCATTGTTCAAAGGTCCATTCTTTGACTGAAATGGTAAATAAATTTTAAAAGGCATAATTTCAACGAGTTTGAAAGATTCTATCTGAATCTATAAACCGACCTACTTTCTTTATCAATAATACTAAGTATAATCCCGAACATTATTTAGTTACGTGTTAAGGGTGTGGTTATATTAAGACAGACAGTAGCAAACCGTAAATAATCACGTACCGAGTACGGTACATACGTAGGTACAACTACATGCATATGTAATCAATCTGTCAGTAATGTAAGTGAATCCGGGTAGGCTATAAATTATGCAGCCACGTATAACAAGTGCCATTCGTTTAGCTGCCATACCTGCCTACCGCCTTCAGCCGCGCACTGCTATCATGTCGTACCTGTCTACATGCATAATGTATCGGTAGCTAAGATTTAATGGGTTGACTTCGACGCTACTTTATGGAACCGTGAATAGAGTCAATAAACATAGGTGCTGGAAACATAAGTACCTAGGTAGGTATCTAACTGTTAAGGTTAGTTACGATAATTAGGAAGGCTACATAGAAAGATAAAGGATGTCACATAGTAGGTATTTGCCTGAAGGTAAGTTATTATGACAACATTGGATAAAGGAATAGGTACCCTTGTGAAAGCAACAGGAAAATGCGAATTTTAAGAGGGGTGATTTTAAGAGGTAAGGCGGTTTAAAACATGTCTCCTCGGACACTGTATTAATGTCTACAAGTAGGTAGGGTAGGTAGATAACTAGGTTCAGTTTTTGCACATTTCACAAAAATTTACATACATACATAATTCACGCAGAGGTGACCTAGCACCCACGCTTCGCCAATTATGCTAGGTCCCATGTAATAGGTGGCGAGCCTTCAGCCTATTGCCATTTATCGGGCACAAACTTTGCTAAGTGGTAGGTATAAGAGGAACGCTGCTGCCCATTCCTCATCACTGATTTATTTGAGATTTGGGGTGGGAGAGATTTGGGGTGGTGACAATTTTATTCTACTCTGCCGTCACCACACGGCTGACAAAAATTTAGCAAAAACAAAACCAAGATTCACAGATTTCTTAATAATCCTGTACTGTGTGATAAGGGCAGGGCAGAATACAATTGTCACCACTCCAAATCTCTCTCGCGGGTATCGCACAAGGCAACTAACTGCCGCACTCACTGCCGCACTCAGAGACGTCAAATAACGTTAATGAGTACTTAATGTCAAAAAATGACAATTCAAAACTAGTCGCTATTTTTGCCGGGTCTATGGTCTAGATTTAAATGAGATTTAAATCTGCAGTAACTGCCGCACTCAGAGACGTCAAATAACTTTAATGAGTACTTAATGTCAAAAATTTTCATTCAAATCTAGACCATAGACCCGGCAAAAATAGCGACTAGTTTTGAATTGCCATTTTTTGACATTAAGTGCTCATTAACGTTATTTGACGTCTCTGAGTGCGGCAGTTAGAGACTTAAATTAACTTGAATGAGTATTTAATGTCAAAAATTTTTATTCAAATTTAGACCATAGACCCGGTAAGAATAGTGACTGGTTTTGAATTGTAATTTTTTGACGTTAAGTACTCATTAACGTTATTTGACGTCTCAGAGTGCGGCAGTTAGGGTTATTTATAACAGTGATGAGGAACGGGCAGCAGCATTGTACTGCGACTTTCGTGCCCGATATATGGCAAAAGGCTCGCCAACTATGGGACCGTGCATGGGACCTAACATAATTGGCGAAATGTGGTGCTAATACACCTTTGCCTACCCCTTCGGGAATATAGGCGTGATTTATGTATGGATGTAGGCATGTTTATAATCCATTTTTTACGAAATCGTGACGTCACACCGACGCCGCCATTGCTATTTTAGCGTTTTAGCGGAAATTTTAATTAGCATTTTTTATAACATGTTTCTTATATCAAAATCATAAGTTATTACAAAAATATATTTATTTATTTTGGTTAAAGTAGACGCGTAAAAACAGCGTGGTGCAGTTTTTCAAAATTAGTCATCATCCCTATTGGGGCAATAGGTAATCTGGATTTTTTCCGATGTTTATTCCTTATTTGGTTGAATACATTATTAGCCAATGCTGTAGGTAAGTATATTTTATCAATAGGGGAAGTGCTACTCCCACTATGATTTCACCACTGTCCATTCAGGCTAGCAGCACGGAGAGGAGAGCAGATTTATATCGCATTTAATATTGAATTTAGAATTATTGACGATTTATTTTGTGTGACACACCCACCCATCCACCCTGATACACACGCAACATCCACCCAGACACACCCACAATATCAACCCAGGCACACCCACAATATCCACCCGGCACACCCATAACACACACCCATAGACTATACAGTATATTTGGTCACACACCTATCCATCTAGACCAGACACACTCACCACAATATTATAGGTAACTACTTATTCTACTTGCCATAAAAGGTATCTGTTACAGGTACAGTAACTACTTAATAAATAATCGCGCGCTTACTGTTTAAAAACAACACACCGTCCAATGATGAAGTTACAATACTCAATACTGATAGATACATACATAAATCACGCCTATATCCCGGAAGGGGTAGGCAGAGGTGATGATAGATAGTTATTATAATTACCGTGCGGTTTTATTATTAAGGGCCTCCGAAACGGTCAAGCGGCTTCGCGACAAGCTCGTTCATTTTCTGTGTGTTTCGTTCTGTTGCTATTTAAAACAAACCTTTTTTATATCAAACAAATCAAATAGACATCAAGATCTGTTTTGTCTAGCGACAGAATGAAACACACATAAAATGAACAAGCTTGCCGCAAAGCCGCACGACCGTCTCGAAGGCCCATATGTTTTAGACGTGAAATGAAAATGGCGCGGGCAAAGCAAATTACAAAAAAAAGTACACCAAGAAGTCTGAATTTTTAACAAATTAAAAAAGATTGCATGGTTAATTCGGCACCATGCAGGTAGAAGTAAATAGGTTTGATAATGTTTTGAACAGTTTGTTTAGGGAGTGCTTGGCGGGCTTTCAATGACGTCAGTCAAATTTTTATTTAAAAATGTTGTGGTGTGAAATTTATAGTGGTTTTCACTAACTCATCAGTCGGCATTATAGGCTCTGTTACCATACATAAATTGTTTCAGAGTGGACTTTGTGTAGTAAAAGTGGTGTTATTGATGCATAAGGATCCGTGTTGATGTTCAATTATGAAGAATCATTGAAATAAAAGTGTTGTGCCGTCTTTGACGTTGAGAATTTTATAATGGTTTTCACCACCTCATCGGTCACCGTCATGAACTCTGTTACCATTCGACTCGCGTCAAGCACTCCCTAGATGCGTTAAAATGTGTTTCACCCATATTTTAATGTAAAATTCAATTCATCCATTAAATTAATTCATTCATTTCATGCATTAATTCCATTAATTCATTTTAACATTCATTCAAAATTAAGAAAAGTAAACGAAAATGTATTGAAGAAAGTTCCGAAAGGACTAGTTTCCAGGAACGTTAAACCTATTTAAAAAAAAATCAGTTTGTTTAGTATGATCGGAATTTTAATCATAATTTTTTGTATGAAAACAACCGAAATCAGAAAAAAATTAAAATATTGGTTCATTTTCTGTTTAATTTCATACAACATCATAATAAAAATATGTTGAAAAAATTTCGAAAATCTTGGTCACCATGGTCTCTCTTGCACAAGAAGTGCAGGCCGATTTAAAAGACATGCTGAGGTTAATGACATCATCCGCCGGGCCCTCGTGACTACCGGAATGCCCGCTGCTTTGGAGCCTAATGGCTTAGCACGGGATGATGGTAAGAGGCCTGACGGCATGACCCTCGTTCCCTGGTTAAATTTTCACAAACTTAAGTCTGACAACTTCGTGCGCCACCATCCTGCGGGGCGAGAGATGTTGGATGCAAGTTTGTGAAATAGTAGATTTTCCATTAAGTGCACAAAACGAATCATTTTTGTCCGAGTTTTGGCTCGGGCTGATAGTAATGTCGAGGATAAAAATGGTTTTGTGGACGAGGTAGAAACTCTGCTTTTCACTTCGATTGCGAGGAAATAAATCAAAATTTCTCATAACATTTCTAAAATTCAAACTAAAATTAGTACAGTTTTGAATACTGACGGAAATTGTTTTTCCCATTGATATTAGGCTTGGGCTGCAGACATATACAGCCAAGTATTAAATTAATTTTGAAATAATATTTTTTTTAAATTAATTTAATAACCTACCGTACCTGCTTGAATTAAAATTGTAATATCTTTTATGTCTTAAAAAACATATTAGGCAAATAAATTTAAGTAAATATTAAAAATAACAAATTCTATCTCTGAATTTCTTATTGTGTTTGAGAAGTGAAAAATAATTTTCACTTCTCATGCTCTGAAAGTGCTTATTGGTGCAGGATATAGGCTGCACAAAATCGAATTTTGTGCTCTAGAGCATTAACGTATCTACTCATAAATGTGTCTATATTAAGGCAAAGAAAATGAGGCATGCAGCCAAACACAATAAGAAATTCAGAGATAGAATTTGTTATTTTAATATTTACTTAAATTTATTTGCCTAATGTGTTTTTTAAGACATAAAAGATATTAAAATTTTAATTCAAGTAGGTACGGTAGGTTATTAAATTAATTTAAGAAAATTATTATTTCAAAATTAATTTAATACTTGGCTGTATAGGTCTGCAGCCCAAGCCCAATATCAATGGGAAAAACTTTTTTGCTTCAGTCAGTATTGAAAACTACTAATTTTAGTTTGAATTTTAAGAATGATTTCCTCGCAATTGAAGTGAAAAGCAGAGTTTCTACCTCGTCCACAAAACCATTTTTATCCTCGACATTACTATCAGCCCTCGCCTTCGGCTCGGGCCGCTAAAAGTCTCGGACAAAAATGATTCGTTTTGTGCACTTGATGGAAAATCTACTATTTCATCCCACCATCTCGGAAAAAGCGTTTTTGCTCTTCGATATCTGAGTACAAAAGCCGTTTTTATCCTCTAGAGGTTAAAGTAAATTTGAATTTAGAACATCGTGTGCAATGAGTTTGTGAATTCAAAACATCATTATACATATTTATTTCAACCTCCATGGTGCCGAAATTGTCATGCAATCTATTTTAATTTGTTAAAAACTCAGACTCGGAACCTTCTTGGTGTACTTTTTTTGTAATTTGCTTTGCTTCTTGTGCTTGTTTTAAAATTCTCCCTATATTTTAGGGAAGGCAAAGGGTCTAGCCCATACAGCCAAGTCTTTAGTGTATATTTTATCTGTAGTAGTATGAAATAATGAGTGGGTGAAATGTATGAATGAAATGAATTTTACGTTTAAATATGGGTGCCACATATTTTAACGCATCTAGGGAGTGCTTGGCGCGAATTGAATGGTAACAGAGTTAATGATGGTGCTTGATGAAATGGAATGTAATTTGCTTTGCGCGCGCCATTTTCTTTTCACGTCATAAATTTTTTTAAACCTAGGAGTTCCGTGACGGTCAATCAGCTTGGCGTCAATCTTGCTACATTTTGATCGTCTACAACGCTTGCTTGATGCTTGAGTCAAGCATTTAAAAGCTTTTTAGGTCTGTTTGATTTGTTTACGCTAGCAACGGAACAAAAACATACAGAAAATCAACGTGCTTGACTCAAGCTGATTGACCGTCTCGGAACTCCATTAGGGACGGTAATTTTTATTAGGTACTTACAGGTGTGTCTGGATGAATGTTGCGGGTGTGGCTGGGTGGATGGGTGGCTGTTGGAGGTGTGTTTGGGTGAATGGGTGTTTTGAGGGCGTGTCTAGGTAAATGGGTGTTTTGTGGGTGTGTCTGGGTGAATGGGTTTTTGTGAGTGTGTATGAATGGATGGGTGAGTATTGTGGGTGTGACTGGGTGGATGTTGTGGGTGTCTAAATGGATGTTGTGGGTGTGTCTGGGTGAATAGATATTTTGTGGGTGTTTCTGAATGATTGGGTGTTTTTTGGGTGTGATTAGGTGTTTGTGGGTGTTTCTGGGTGATTGAGGGTTTTTTGGGTGTGATTGGGTGTTTTGTAGGTGTTTCTGGGTGAATGGGTGTTTTGTGGGTGTTTCTGGGTGAATCGGTGTTTTGTGGGTGTTTCTGGGTGAATGGGTGTTTTTTGGGTGTTTCTGGGTGAATGGGTGTTTTTTTTTAGGTGTTTCTGGGTAAATGGGTGTTTTGTGGGTGTTTATGGGTGAATGGGTGTTTTGTGGGTGTTTCTGGGTGAATGGGTGTTTTGTGGGTGTTTCTGGGTGAATGGGTATTTTTTGGGTGTGTCTTAGTGGATGGGTGTGAATGTTGTGGGTGTTTCTGGGTGGGTGTTGAGGGTGTGTTTGGGTTAATGGGAGGGTGTTGTGGAAGTTTCTGGGTGAAAACAGAAACTGTTGTGATTGTATTTTTTTTTGTATTTTGTAATTTCCTCATTGGGGGGGATGAAAAGTTACGTGTTGCACTCGAGTGCAAAGATTTTTCACCTTGTGCTCTTTTGATTCCCTCGCTATCGCTCAGGATTCTAATTTGTGAATCACTCGCTACGCTCGTGATTCAATTTTAGAATCCTTCGCTAGCTCGGTCATCAAAATTGAGCACGCGGTTAAAAAACAACTTTGCACTCACGTACAACAAATAACTATTTTTCAACATACTTGTCGGAGATCAATGAAAACGCAGTGTTAAATACGCTTTGTATCATTGTATAATATGATGGCAGTTCGTTATTTAGAATCGTTAGTGTTTTAAACGTCAAGTTGCCTGGGCAAAATTATAGATAGCGTGATTGGAGCGGTAGTTGGCAATGTTCATTTGAAATTTGAAAATTCAGGGAGGCGACTACCCTCGTTCAGAATACTGAACGAGGGTAGTCGATGGTAGGTGGTTGAATGACATTCACAGTAAAACGTAGTGTTTATATACTCTTTGATTCACAGCCGAGGCGGCCTATCGAGCAGACCAAAGAGCACAATGTATATACAGAAAACCTGTGCAGCGCACCAGCACGATAACGAGTGGGGGTAGACGAGGGATCTCTAGTTGGAGATAACGTCTTACGCCACCTTGGGATCGCCGCGTTTAAATCTTAAAGTATCTGAGCCATCATTTCCCTTGTGTGTTAAAGTTGAATTACTTGAATGAACGGTAACTATTGTGTAACTTATTTCTGAGAATGGAACCCAACGTTATGGAAAATCACTACGATGACTCCGACATCAGAAGTGGGATGTCCTAAGATACCCACACTCCCACATCAAAACTGTGATGTCCTACTATGACGCCAATGCACTCCGACATACTTTTATTATAAGATGTTTTATGAATTAATACAGAAAATGGAACCAATATTTTAAATTTACACGATGTTCTAAATTCAAATTTACTTAATCCTTTAACAAATAAAAACTGCTTTTGCGCTCAGATAACAAAGAGCAAAAATACCCTTTTTGAGATGGATAGAAACTTGTGAAAATTTAAAGAACCTACAGGTACTCTACTCTAAAACTCCGAACGATTAACTAGCATCTATCCGTCTTTCTCACACCACTGCGTGTTAAAATAAGAGCAACAAAGACGCAAAGACTCTTTCGAACGAAATAAACTTCCAGAGTAACGCCTCTGTTCTGTGGAAAGTACCATGTCGAGAACAGTTCTCGACACGGTACTTTCCACAGAACAGGTACTTCCCACTGTTCTAATCAATACTGCTCAAGGTTTTTGCTTAGGTTTTACAGCCGGCCGCCTGCCGACACCAACCCTCTTTGGGTATAAGTCCATGAAATGAAAGAATAAAAATACTTGTTAATTTTTATTTAATACATATCATGTAAATAATACATCAAGGCACATTAGCCTTAAAATTAAAACTTATTTGAAAATTAGTATTCTTTTTCTAGCAACACTAATTAAATTATTGTAGGTAGGTACACAAAAAATACATATCTGTGACCATGAAGTGTGACAAAAACAGGTTATGGAACTTATTAATAAAGCAAAAATTAAAAACGCGCATAACTAAATTTTAGCTTCCTATTAACAATATTTGTTACCTTCATACATTATTCTCATGACTAACACATGCGCTCATAGACTTCCTATGCACTTGAATTAGCAGTCATAATTAACTAAACTTATTGGACATGAGCTGTCTCACTTCCTTTAATATTCGAATAGCATAGTGTAATAAATCTGTTTAACTTGAGAACGTAAAATACACCCTGCATGAAAATAGAAAACTAAATATCAGTGATCAATATGTACCATATTATATTTTCAAATCTCAAAAACCAGTTAGGTCATTTATACAATTTTGTAGCCTTTGTAGAAATAAAACTAAAGCTCGTCTTTTACGCGAAAAATAAACGAAACTGTGCTTAAGCCACCACATTACGGCCCACATAGAACTTTAAGAGGAAGTGAAGAAACCTGTGGCCAAACAGTATGCCGAACATGTTCACTTAACACGGACGGTGGTCTGGGCCACGGCGACGCGGGGCCGACTTCAGGATGTTGTCAACGCGAAGAATAACCTCTGCGGCTTCGGCGGCAGAGAGCAGCACTTGCCTCTTAACCACATACGACTCGGTCACGCCCAGTTTCTTCATATCACCGACGCGACCGTGGTCCATATCTAAAAAAACACCAAGTAAATGTCATTATTTATTAGTCCATTGAAAGAACAAATTTTTCTGAGATCAGGCACTGATATACGACTAATAGTAGCCAAAGTGAAAGAAAAATCCCTTTTCATTACAAAAAATTGCTTATTGGTATAATGGATATAATTATTAATTGAATCAATATTTGTGCCGTGTGGTGACGGCAGAATAGAATACAATTGTCACCACCCCAAATCTCTCCCGTGGGTGTCGTACAAGGCGACTAAGGATAAATCAGTGATGAGGAATGGGCAGTAGCGTTCCTTTTATACCACCTAGCAATGTACTGCGAATTTTGTGCCCGATAAAGGGCAATAGGCTTGCCACCTATTCCATAGGACCTAACATAATTGGCGAAATGTGGGAGCTAGTTCACCTCTGCCTGCTCCTTCTGGGATATAGGCGTGATTTATGTATGTAATATTTATATATTTTGCACCTAGGCCAAAGTAAGTACACATGATAAACAAACATATTATATTATGAGATATTAAATAGATAAATGTTAAAATTATATTTGATACTCCTATGTTTGTGTAAAAATTATAACTGAAAACAAATCAAGCATCTTGTTACAATTTATAAAATACTAGGCCAGTATTTGAATGGCTAACCAGCAAAATATTACTCAGTTCTTCAGATGCCACATTAAGCCGATGGTCCCAGCTACATCTGAAATAGTTAGTACCCACCAACGCACACTTGCCTAGCATGGCCTATTCTAAGTTATGACCCATTCTCCCTATATTTTTTTTCCATCCACAAGGAAGGCCCGTGTCCCAGTAATGGGGACATAAAAGAGCTGGTGATGAGTGTGTTCCCAAAATAAAATAAAGAGTACACAAACCTAGTCCCATAGTGCTCTCCCCCTGCGCATGGCTCGCTCTCAGCCTAGAGATGAGTTCAGTGCTGTCGTAGCCAGCATTGTCAGCGACTGCAGACGGTAGCCTGCGTAAGGCCGTGGCGAACGCTTCGACGGCTGCCGACTCCTTGCCGGGAGTGCGGGCCGCCACTCGAGACACAGCCTCCGCCATTAACATCTCACTTGCACCTGTGCAGATCGACAATCATTAAAATTTTCTTTTTTAATATTTCTTACACACCTATCATCTAGGTCATTGATTCCCAAAGTGGTCCAGGTGGACCCCCGGGGTTCCACGGGAGATTCGATGGGGGTCGACGTTGGTGTGACAAAAAAATGGGGGTTTACGATTTGTAAGCTGTTAATTCGTGGTTTGGACACAGCCGCATTGAGAATTCCCGTTAGATCTAATCTTTAAATTTTTTGGCGAGGTTTGGCAATATAATATAAATGTAGCTTGTAGGGGATCCACCGGACCAGCAAAATTTTTAATGGTGTATGAGAAAAAAAGTTTGAGAACCTCTGATCTAGGTCAAAGTAAGCAGCATAAGGACTTGTGTTATGGAAACAAGATGATGGATGATGGATAGATGATGGATAATATACGTAATAACTATATTATTGTATTTATAATATCCTATATAAGCATAATGTAGTACAACCATGACTGAAGAAAAAAAGTCAGTGTTCATCAAACAAACATTTGCCCCTATTAGAATACAATGATGGACAAATTGAAATAAAAAAAAAGTTAATTATTAATAAATGAAGTATGAGAAGAACATAGAAGTTGACATTCCAGTTTGTTAATCAAAGTACAAATCCTATCATGCATCTATTGGAGCTTTGTCACATTATAAAGTAAACAAAGGATCTTTGTGACAAACTACAGCGAAGACTGGGCTCTAGCCACCCGCCTATCAAGCGCGGTCCAATCCGCATGCAGTCATTATTTTCTAATACTATTTTTCAATATTGTAAGCCAAACAACAAAAATAAAGGGTGAAGACGAAATCATCTTTGTAATCATTTCACACCCTTCATCGCGTTCTGGAGACGCGACAGATCTTACAAAAAATTATATTGAAATTACCTCCACCAAACACGATTTTCGGCTCTTTGACAGTGGCTGTCAGAACACAGAGAGCGTCATGTAGTGAGCGCTCAGCTTCATCAATGACTTGTTGTGTAGCGCCACGGATAACAACAGTGCATGCAGACCCCAATTCAACACCAGAGAACCGGATTAAGCACTCGTCACCTATCAGCACCTATTTATACAAATAAAAGTAAGTAATTAATTTTAAATGATGTAAGTAATTTTAATTTTTTTTTTAAAGCTTTGATTAATCTATATAATAATTATTTGTTTCTTCCTAATAATTAGTTGAATTTTTATTTTAATAATTAAAATATATTTTTTAATTATAATTTGATATTGTATACAAAACATGCTACTGAGGCGATAAACACATAAATTTCTGGAAAGTTTTACTCAGTTAAATGAGGCAGTTTTTGACTTTAAATTGTCTGTTGATATTAGGTCAGCTATAATTCTGATGCTGAGTAAACACTTGGAAAAACAGATTTTCAAAAGCCAAATAATAAATATCTATCTTACCTGTTCAATAACCTTGCAATGTCCAAGCTTGACTTTGTCTGGTGAGTCAAATGTGGAGACAATTTCACCTCCAGTAACCAAAGCAAGACGTTCAATGCCATCAAAATCTGCATGTTCAATAGCCATTACACCAGCATCAGCAAATAACTGCTCAGGGTAGTTGTAGATAAGTTGTCTGTGATCACATAAATTATTTTGAGTTTAATCAAACATTTAAAAATTTGTTAGTGAATAACTTCCACTCTATCACTATGCATTATGGCATATATAATAATAACTCGTATTACAAAAATTTATTTTAGCAAACACAAGATAGCCATATTGGAGCTACTGCTCAGTAGATTTACGAAATGATTTTTACCTGTTAATAAATACATTGCATTTATGCCCCAGAATCTTGTTCACTTTATCCTTCATTTTCTCTTTTTCAGCAACCTCCAGCTCAGCTATTTTAGCCATAGAATCGACCTTAATGGTGGAGCCAAAAACTTTAATTTTATCTGTATCCATAGGAGTATTTGCAATGAGAATATTAGCATTTTCAATTCGTTTTGGTTGATGTACTCCAACCTGAAATTTTATAATCACATTTATTTAGACAACTAATAGAACAAGTATTTCTTAATTGTTTATTTGTCATTTAAAAAGTATAAGACCTGTTGTCATGTTGGAACGTTGGCAAAAAGACAGATGGAAGAAAATTGCATACAACAGGATGTGTGGATGTGTAGCCGTGTGGTGACGGCAGAGTAGAATACAAATTGTCACCACCCCAAATCTCTCCCGCGGGTGTCGTACAAGGCGACTAAGGATAAATCAATTATGAGGAATGGGCAGCAGCGATCCTCTTATAGTTATACCACCTAGCAATAGCAATGTACTGCGACTATTGTGCCCGATAAATGGCAATAGGCTCGCCACCTATTACATAGGACCTAACATAATTGACGAAGAGAGGCTAGTTCACCTCTGCCTGCCCCTTCGGGGATATAGGCGTGATTTATGTATGTATGTATGTAGGATGTGTGGATGTGGAGTGACAAAAATAGATAAGATAAAAAACGAGTACAGAGGGAGTCCGAATGTGGCCTTGGTGACTGAAAAGGTCAAAGGAGTCATATAGGCTGATATTCACATGTTAAGAGAGGGGATCCCACGAATGTGCCATGGATACCATGTTGAAGAGTGTCAAAGTAGAGGAAGACCCCTGAAAAGTTGGATGGATTTTGTGAGGTATGATGTGAAGGCGATGGGTATGGATGAGACGACAAGTGACAGAAGAGAATGGAGGAAGAGCACATTGGACCCCAAACAAAATAGAATAAGGGCAGGGTGATGATGATAAATTTTTTAAATAAACATTCTTTACCTTCTTATTCAGTAAAAACCCTTCATCCAGGAAAGATTCTTCTAAAACACCTCCCGAAATCTTAATTATCTGTATAGCTTTGAGGTTGCCAGAACCCTTTAAACGCAAAACAGCATCTACAGCCAGCTTTGTGAAATGCCTGAAATATTTATAATACAAATTATATTGGTAATTGACAAGCTCAAATTATTATTGTTCCACGGTTTGTGTGCCAGCACTGTTCCAGCAGTGGAAACAATAGTTTGAGCTCAAGCTATTACTATTTATACAGACATAAATATATGCCTAGACATCAGAGAGGGCTAATAATATGAAATGAAATATAAGGCACTTACTCTTTATGGTTGGATAGAATTTTGGAACTTAATGTTGTGCGAGCAATATTTTCCAAATCAGCACGAAGAGCTGCTTCATTGAGATTTTTTTCATGGTCAAAGCTGGCTTCAGAAAGTGCTTGCTTAGCAGCCTCAACTGCTATACGCCATCCCGCAATTATCGTTTGGGGGTGCAATTTCTGTTCAACTAATTTCTCAGCTTCACGAAGTAATTCAGCAGCTAAAAAGAACAATGTGATAAAATTGTAAAGAAGTAACTAGGATATCATCAGGCAAGTAAAGTAATGTGATGATTAAGACACAATTGTTTGCAACTTTGCCATGTGGTAATGGCAGAACAGGATACTATCAATTATATTCTTGTTACACAACCTTGCAATATATTGCAATTTACATGCATAAGATGGCTATAGGTTCGCCCCCTATTATATGAGACCTAATACACCGAGAAATTTTATTGGTTGTTTTCCTGCAGTAAAATGATTCTATCTTAGTAGTACAATAGATTTGTGCAGTTCTTTTTTATTCAAATAATAAATAGCAGTTTAAAGATTGTGATAAACAAAACTCCTAACCAACCTCGAACCAATAGTAAAGGCTACAGAATAACTGAACTGCAATCATTATAATTTACCTAAAACTGTAACAGATGTAGTTCCATCACCAACTTCATCATCCTGTACTTTTGACATATCCACAAGAATCTTAGCTGCAGGGTTATCAACACCAATTGATTTCAATATTGTGGCTCCATCATTTGTGACTTGAACCTGTAAATATTGCATACTCATAACAAAGAAGTAACAAAAATAAGTAATTTTCTAACAAAGTATGTTCTAATAATAATTGTATACTCATGTCAAGTAGAATAGATCAATTACTTAGTGCTAGGTTATGTATAATAATGTTGATAATACTACTATAAAATTCAAATGAAATATTAATTAATATTGAACAACATCTCAGTATTCACCTGTCCTGAGTTTCTCCCACAGTTAACCAAAATTTTGTCCATTCCTTTGGGCCCCAAAGTACTCTTCACCAAGTCGCCAATAGCAATAGCTCCAATAAAGCTTGACATACGAGCCACTTCGGCTTTCTCTTCTTCAGCGTCATTTTTCAATATCCGAATGGGGTTTAGGGAAACCTTGATAAATTTTATGAAAAGAATCAGTAGTGTATTAGGAAAAGAAGTCACATGTGCAAAGGGTGCCGACCGACCACCGGCTAAAATTTTCATGGATTATCTAGTATTCTTAAATACACTTGAGGTAAAATATACTGATTTATAAAGAAAATTTAATAAAAAAAGGGTCATGCTCACCATTTTCAAAATATATCACAGTTTTCAAATGCAAAATGTATATTTTCAACACAAGGACCTGTTAAACCCAAGAACTAAAAGAACTTTTTCTTTGTAAAGTCACAGATAAAATAATATTGACACGCAAAGCATAGACATTGTTCTTGTCTTAATTCCCGGTACGAACCGATAGCAAAGGGAAATATTGGACGACAACTTTTTCATTTGCACGAGCAAATATAAGAGAACATTATGTGTACCAGTACGGACTGGAAACCGCCAACTTTTTCATTCTTGCAATTTTCATGACATGATAATATTTATAATTAATTACAAGTATGTTTTATCAATCATACATTATCGATCCATCCATCTCTACATAATAAACCGTAACCATCTTTGATCGAAAATAGGAAACAAATATAAAGAAACAAGAAAAAATATAAACGTAAACCAACATTTAAGTGTTGGTGAACTCCAGCCTTAATCTAGAGTTTACCAACACTCGAACAGGCGATTAATAAATAACCGCCGGTTTTTGACATTTTACCTTATGGAAGAACTGTCAAAAACTGATCAGTCAGCCAGCAAGAAGCAGCAGCTCGAATTCACCAACACGTAAAACAAGCGATTATTATTGACATTTTGCAGAACGTATAGAAGAACTGTCAAAAAATGCCGGTTATTTTTTCGCTTGTTTTACGTGTGGGTGAACTCGGGCCTTAATATTGAAAATAAATAATTACAACTTATAACAACAGGAGACTACCTTTGCCTCTCTTTAGTAGCGAAAATTAAAATAAAATGTGATAATAACAGTGACGTCATTGTTCGTCTCGTCATTCTTCTGTCTATAAAATTTGTGCTCTATGCTATGTCAAGCAAGCAAGACCATCGGCCATCATCAATCGTAATTCGTATTAATTAGAATTTATCTTGTAAGTGTTTCTTTTAATTTCAAAACACTTGAAAAATGGAAGAACAAGGAGGAAGTTCTGTTGCCCCTCGGGTTAGCGACAAGCGTTTGGCACAAACTCAAGCACAAGTTGATGAAGTCGTTGGTATAATGCGTGTCAACGTTGAGAAAGTTTTGGAGAGAGATCAGAAATTATCAGAGCTGGACAATCGGGCTGATGCATTACAGCATGGCGCAGCACAATTCGAACAACAGGCTGGTAAACTGAAACGCAAGTACTGGTGGCAAAACTTAAAAATGATGATCATAATTGGTGCTATTGGTCTAATCCTGCTTATCATAATTATTGTTTACGCGGTACCCTCAAGTAACTCAAATGCTTCTTCTGCACCGGCTGTGACTGAAACTCCCAAAAATCCTGGAACGGGCCGATAATTTTTAAACTATTTATCACTAAAAGCAGAAATATTATTTGACCATAATCTTGTGTATTTTGTAAAACAAAAACGCATCTGTAATAGTTTTTGGGCTAAAATATGACTGAATTCTTTGTAAGATCTATTGAGATTAAAACGCACATTTTGTCAGACTTACAAAATTTTTGATACACATATACTGACAGATCTATACTTATTAAAATTACATAGTTAGGATTGAAAGATATTTAAAGGTATATTTACTGAAATCTAAATTTAAAGTATTTATTCTTGAACAGTTTTACAAAGTACCATATTTTATATCTTTATATACATTTTAACATGTTATAAGTAGTATTATTTAAAATCCCGGAGCTTAAAATATTAAGAACTGATAATTAAAAAGTTTAATGCAAATTGTTTAAAATTAAAAAATTTACCACTGTTGCTTGATGTTAATGTTTGAAATATGTATCTATTCAGTGTTGCATATTATGTATAAAACTGAGAAGCACATTATTTAGTTTAAGGTATTTCAATATTTAAGTTTAAGATCTTCATTATATTTAAAGATAATAAATTGGTAATCTTTGGGGATGGTTGATTAATATATCCACAATAATTATGCATTTCAAATGAGAACAATGTCAATAGTTTAGTCAATATTTATTAGACCAAGGGGACCAATACATTAATTATAAAGCACAGTTTTATAAGAGATTAAAAAAACTTTTCAATTATCTCCATTTTGTATTATACATAGTAAGTAAAATAATATATTCCTAATTTTGTGTATTTCATTTTATCATTTCTTACAAATTGTTTGATGTTTTTAAAACTTATCACAAATCTATCTCAAGAGAAGATAAGATAATGTTATCACAGGGGCCTTCAGACTTTCAAATTTAAATTATTGCATGTTCATTACAATTATATTTACATTACATTTTGTTTGCAGCGCTGTATTAGCATTTCACATTTAACTGTTAAGACATAGTATTAATATACTATTCAGAACAGCTTTTAACTTTTTTTTTTAACAGTAGCATTCAATTGCAGTGCCAATAGGCTTTAGCAAAGTCAAGAAGTTGTGAATGCATGCATTGTTTTCTATATTCACCAGTGCAGTGAACAGTCATATACATTTTCCTGATTAACTCATTTTTGTCAAATGTGTTAGTTAAAATTAGGTACAATCGACCAGTAAGTTCTAAGTAGCTTACTTCGCAGATCATTTGACAGTTGTAATATGAAATATATGTCAATTGAACTGCAAAGTAAGCTACTTCGAACTTACTTGTCGCTTGTGAAACAGGCCCTTACTGCCGCACTCAGAGACGTCAATTAAAGTTAATGAGTGCTTAATGTCAAAAAAAATCATTTAAATCTAAACCATAGACCCGACAAGAATAGCGATTAGTTTTGAATTGTCATTTTTTGACAGTAAGTACTCGTTAACGTTATTTGACGTCTCTGAGTGCGGCAGTTGTTTAAAATTTTAAAAACCGTTGTTAATTATGCAAAAACAAACTTCTGGTTTACCCCTTTTGTGGTTAGAATACATACTACATTTACCTACTCTATTTAATGATAACTCTGTATTAGAAGACCAGTGTATGATATTTAATATTAAATTTGTGAGAAAATTCTTAGTTAATGTGTATTCATTGGCAATCACAAATTTTGATCTAAGTTCATACACAAGTAAGACTGACATTCTAGAATTTTGTTGTGCTTACTTATGTAAGCAAAAATAGCGGATTTTAACAATTCCGACTGTACTAGATAGATACCTTCGTCGTGAACGTTGTTTCGGCATAAAGAGAGAGAGAGAAAAACGACTTCTTGACGCCAGGAAAAAATATAACAATTTTGATTTTGACGTTAGTTTAAAAACCTAGGTAGTTTATTGCCAGTCTTTATACTTGGTTTGGATGGAAGAAATTAGTATTATTCATGTTTTAGCTTAATAAATTACTTTATGTTACATCACTAACATCTGACCAGCCCCCGTAGCACGGGACGTGGACACATCTCCTTCGGGGAAAAGAAAATCCTTTCATCTCGCTCTAACTTCCACTAAATCTCGAGACAAAACACTGTCAAGTGGTGGAGAGAGACTTGTCCACGTCCCCGTGCTAGGCCCGCTGAAAATGTAATTTTCCGCCTGCTACGCGTACGGATAATCCCACTTCCTGGTCAGAGGGTGACAAAATTTTGTATTTTCCTCGGGCGGTAAAAAAACAATGTTCGAAAAAACTTCGAACATTTGTATCGTAATCGTACTTATCTAGAAAGCAAAACTAACTAAATCCAAGGAATAAAATATATTTTTACAACTAGAAAAAATCAAATCCAACTCAATTGTAAGAAGTTTGTGTTCATTGCTACTTAAATTTAATAACATTACATAATAATGTTGTATGCGTGGATCAGTAGAACAAAGATGAGTGTCATACTGCCTACATAGAATGATAATGTTTCATTCATCCTTCTAAGGAATTCTTGGTCAAGTATATAATTTCGGCTGAGTCACAATTAGTAGATGTGACTGTTTAAGGTGCGGTTAAACACCGAGTATGTAAACTAAGTTATTAAGGGCCTGTTTCACAATCGACAAGTAAGCTTCCTTTGTAGTTTAATTGACATATATTCATTTTACAACTGTTAAATGATCTGCGAAGTAGGGCATGCTCCCGGGAAATACCGGTACTGATTTTCCCGGTATTTCCCGGTAAAATTGCCTTTTATCGGGAAATACTTTATAGGGAGAATTTCGGTACCACCTAATGAGGATTTATTTTCTTATTATATCTTACGGATTAAGCTCCTCTTGAATTGGGAGATTGGTTCTCATTGCAGTCAAAGGTATACGTAGCAGACGTCGCCAGCACACTTTTTTCATTATGTTCGATTTCATATTTCGAACCATAGGAAAATAGAGAACACCATGGATTGCACGAGTTTTACTTTTGTTTTCCGTTGGATGGACCTATCTGTCCATACCTTATCCAGTTTGCTAATGACGCCCTTAGCCATCTGGATCCTGCGGACAATTTCCTTATTACAGCTACGGTCATTGCGAGCCTTGATAGTTGAACTCGCTGACACACTCCAGGTCTTGTAGCTGCGTAAGGTTCAAGTTGCGATCAATGACCATCAATTTGGTTTTGGGTTCTGTTGATTCGCAACCCTAGGCTTAGGCTTTCTGTTTTTCAATTATGTTAGCACAGTACCGGGAATCTAGTTTTGTCCACAGTACCGGTACTGCAACCCCTATTGCGAAGTAAGCTACTTAGAACTTACTTGTCCATTATGAAACAGGCCCTTAATTACATAAGTAGGTAACAGTAAATTTTGATACATTCTACAAGGTATCGGTCTTGTATCTACTATTCCAATTGACTGGACAACTGTGTTAGAATGACTTGAAATCCTCAAGTTAATATTAAATGTCGTCGAAACTTAAGATTCTTGTGAGCATGCTGCTGACATACGGAAGTCTAGAGACAGTCCCACAGTCCGTCGGCTGGTCGTTCCGGTCTGCATCTATCGGTTGGCCGACAAAACACGGTCTTGATCTACCGTTCACAGTTTGTTTTTCATAGTCTTAGGCCGGCGCTAGAAATGGCAAGCAAATAGGTACAAAAGTCGCGAAATGTGGCACGGACATTTGCGCTTAAGAACCCGACTCATGTTGGCGAACTACAAATGTGTGGTCAAAATTTGATTGCCATGTCTAGCGCCGGCTTTATGAAAATAACGTCGAATCAGCTTTTACAGGTAGGCTATTCGTTTGTTAACAATCTTTTTCACTTCTCATGCTCTGAATCTGATCTCTCTCTGATCTACTCATAAATGTCTATATTAAGGCAAAGAAAATGAGCCATGCAGCCAAACACAATGAGAAATTCAGAGATAGAATTTGTTATTTTTTATATTTACTTAAATTTATTTGCCTAATGTGTTTTTTAAGATATAAAAGATATTAAAATTTTAATTCAAGTAGGTACGGTAGGTTATTAAATTAATTTACGAAAATTATTATTTCAAAATTAATTTCTGTAGTCTGCTGCCCAAACCTAATATCACTGGGAAAAACTTTTCCTTCGGTATCCAAAACTGTACTAATTTTAGTTTGAATTTTAAGAAATGTTATGATAAACTACTGTTTTATTTCCTCGCAATCGAAGTGAAAAGCAGAGTTTCTAACTCGTCCATAAAACCATTTTCATCCTCGACATTGCTAAAAGTCTCGGACAAAAATGATTCGTTTTGTGCACTTGATGGAAAATCTACTATTATAGGTTGAGTAGATAAAGTGCCGCTTAATTGCTGTTTTATTTTTAGGAAAGATTTTTTATAATCAAAACAAAAGATCTCTGCCTGTGGATAGAGACTTTAATTAACGACTCATTAAGTAAATAAAAACTTATCCCAAGGTAAGGTGGTAAGGTCATACCAGAATAATAATAAGCAAAATTTTCTCAATCGACTTTGTGCTCACCTCAGAAAATATTGTAATAACCACGAATGGGTAAAAAGTTTCTTTTCACCACTTATCTTACTTAACGCGCCCATTGGATGGGAATAGACTCGCCCCCTATCTTTGCCATAAATGTAACGCATTAATCATCTTCCTGCACTGTCCTCTGGTTATCTGCGGTAGAATCGGAATATCTCCTCTTCCATTCATATCGCTTAGACGTCATCGAGCTACATAGGTACGGTATCTGTGTTTTTGGCGGTTTGCTCTCCACTATTCGTAAGTAAGTAGGTGCTTATGCCTACACAGAGCAATATCCCTTAGTCGATTTTAAGGAATTCCTGGGGTGAGTCGGGGCTGGCACATTCTATAGTAACTTTTTCGTTCTCAGGCCGCTAGCATGACAGACAACCTCGAGTGTATGTGCAGGGACACAGAGTGATTTTTTCATGTACAGTCAACAGCACGCCAGACTACCACAAAATGGCAAAATTTCTCAATCGATTTCGTGCTCTATTATTACCACGTTAAGGTTGACAATCGATTGCAGAAATTTGACAGTTTTTGTAGTCTGAAGTGCCGTTGACTGTACATGTGTATGATTTATTAATTTATACTGTCGAAATAAAGGGGTCAATAAATCTCTGTAGGAGATTATAACTTTGAAAGGAATTTATAAAATTATATTACGAACTGAGAGGATGGATAGGTAACCCATTATATTTTTATCACCTAAAGTTATATCGAGTGTAAGTCAATTTCAAAGGATTTTTATAAGTACCTACGCGATAAAAGTTTCGCGTAGGTACTAAAAAGTGCATTGTTTGATAGCATACGGTAGTTATACATGTATACTGATTTGATTGACAATTTACTATAGCCGTACAGAGCTATTTTGGGCAGTTTTATACGTATGAACAACGCATGCACGCAGCTGCACTGCAAGAGCAGTCCCAATTTGAATGGTTGTGTTTGGGCAGCTATCTATTTTCGTTCCGGAAATGTCCAAGTTACGCAGGCTAGTGAGTAGGTAGGAATCTACCTACAGACACATGGCTCGGCGTTATAAATACTAAACCGTCATTAAAATATTTCTCATCTCACACCTTTATGAGTAGATATAAGATTAATTAATATGACTACCTCAAATGAGGCAGCAAACTGCTAAATAGCCAGATGCGCTTTTAAAGTGTCTGTGTGTTCTCCTAAATGGAACCACCATAAACACTTACAATATGTACAGCTTGGCAAATAAGAGTTTGATGCCTTGATGCGGTGACAGATGGAACTAATTTTTATTTGCATTAGATATCACTGATTTGCTGTCGAACTCTGGTAGTTCAATTACCAAATTTTTGGTAACTTAGCGATTTATTTGTATTTTCATTTAGTAGCTTCAATTCAACGGTTATCTGACTAAAAATGAATAAAACAAAACAAGTGGCGCCCTCATTTTATCCAAACTCTTTTTTTCCAAGCTGTAACAGAATTAACGACCACCCTGAACCACAGAACTTTGCCGCGTGGTGACGGCAGATTAGAATACAATTGTCACCACCCCAAATCTTTCCCGTGGGTGTCGTACAAGGCGACTAAGGATAAATCTGAATATGATTAGGAATGGGCAGCAGCGTTCCTCTAATACCACCTAGGCTAGCAATGTACTGCGACTTTTGTTCCCGATAAATGGCAATTGGCTCGCCACCTATGACATGGGACTTGACATAATTGGCGAAACGTGGGTGTAGTTCACCTCTGCCTACCCCTTCGGGGATATAGGCGTGATTTATGTGTGTGTATGTCTGAACCACAGAACTAAGTAATCCTACTGTTCGATGCCCAAAATAGTAAAATTAATTTTTGAATTTTCCATACAGTTCTCTTTACTGTATGGGAGAAGAAGAAAAAATGTAACAATTACGATTTTTAAATAATTTAGCATTTGTATGACTTTTATATAATAAATAAATAAATATTTTTACACTCACACCTATCATCTAGCCCAAAGTAAGTAGCCTAAGCACTTGTGTTATGGATACTAGATGACGGACATATTTTAAATATAATTATGTGTATAAACGTCGAAAATATACTACATAAACATATACACAACCATGACTCGGGAACAAACATTTGTGGTCATCACAAAGTTTGCCCCTACCAGGATTCGAACCCGGGACCTCTTAGCCAATACCCAGCGATCTGAGCATTCGACCAAGGCGGCCGTCTATGAAAGGTCTCCGCAACAATATGTGACCCTTATCTTTACGGGGAAAATTTATAAAGTGGTCATTAGACCTGGAGGTCTACTCTGAAACTCCGAACGATTAGCTCACATCTATCCGTCTTTCTCACGCCACTGTGTCTTTAAATAAGAGCGACAAAGACATAAAGACTCGATCGAACGAAATAAACTTCCAGAGTAACGAACGCCTCTGTTGTCATGTATGGATCAGAGTGTTGGGCTATGAAAAAGACTGATGAAAGAAGAGTGCATGTAACAGATATGCGTATATGTTAAGATGGATGTGGGGTGTGACATGGACAGACAAGATAAGGAATGAGTATACCTATCAGGGGAAGTTTGAAAGTAGCGCCAGTGACTGAGAGACTGCGGAGTGATAGACTTTAATGGTTTGGTCATGTTATGCGAAGAGATGAAAGCTATGTTGGCAAAAGACTGTTGGGACTGTGGACTGTTGGGTGAATGTGGAAGGACGTAGAAAGAGAAGAAGACCAAAGAAACGATGGATGGATTGTGTAAAGGAGGATATGATAGCGAGAAGGGTGGATGAGAAATTGGTGAAGGATAGAGAAGAGTGGAAGAAGAAAACATGTTGTGCCGACCCCGCCTAGAGCGGGAGAAGGGCAGGAATAAAGAAAAAAATGACTATGTGACTAGGGTGTGCTGTGTGAGTGTATTTCTGTTACATGTTCAGACATGTTGAAATGTTATATAATACTTTAGGCACAATATTTTATTCGTGCATCCATCATCCCATTGTTGATGTGAATGACCTCAGAATTTATCGCTTTTATCGACATTCCTCTGGCTGGACTAGAATGGGGCTTATCTTTTTTTCTGTTCTGTGGAGATACAATAGAAGCCGTGAGCCAGTGTAAGTTTTTTTATATCTATCAAATAAAGTCAATCAGCGTTAACCTATTGTATTCTGAATAAATAGCGGCTTAGTAATATGTTACGTAATTAAGAATAAGCAAGCATCAAGTAAGGAAATGAAACCACCATTGTTTTTTGAGTAGGTATACCTACTAAGCTTAGGTACCTTTTTATTATGCCTTTTTACAAAATTAAGTTTTATCTAGATAATATTTAGATAGATAATATGTAGAGTAGAGAATATGTAGCTCGCTAGCGCAGTGGCACAGCGCGCTTAACCTGCGATGATGGCGTAAACTAAGCAATTTTCGCTAAGGCTGGTCATTGGATGGGTGACCAAAAATATATTATATCGAGTTGTGTCTCAGCAGTGGGGACATTAAACTGCACTTGCGCTTCAATAAATATGTAATTATATTCTACCGACTATTAGGTACCTATTTTCACGGATTGCGATTAAAGTATTTAAAGTAGCAATAGGCTTTAATGTTAAATTAATGTAGTATTTAGCTTCTGCATGCCTAAGACATATTTGGACTCTTTTGGCGGCACCTGGTACTAAGCACCACGATTCCAAATTCTAGGGTGCCTAGGACAAATGATTGGATCAATAGCGTGTATTCTAACTGTGCTTAGATTATCCAGAAGTCTGGTACAGTCCGCATCATAAGTAGATTAACACTTAAGTACCTCTTTGGTACGAGGGCGGGTCAATTAGTCCGTGACTTTTTGAATTTTTTGAACCTCGACAAATCATATTTTTTTGGAAGGGATATAAAAATTGGAGAAGCGTTGGACAAAGTGTATAGAGCTCAAGGGAGACTACGTTGAAAAATAAAATGATTAATTTATCAAAAAATCTGTGTTTTATTCTAAAAGTCACGGACTTATTGACCCGCCCTCATATGACAGAGGGCTAAAATGGTAATCGACTTATGATGCCATGCTGACTGTACCAACCCTACCTTACCTACTCTAGATCTAAAATGATATATTCATATTCAATCCTTAGGTGAATTTATAGAATAGTAGATTGTTCTACCGCGTGGTATCGGCAGAGCAGCATACAATAGTCTCTTTGAACACCCCATCTCTCCCGCGGGTGTCGTACAAGGCGTTTCTCTATGCCACCTAGCAATTCACTGCGATTTCTGTGCCCGATAAATGGCAATCGCTCGCCACCTATTTATTACATGGGACCTAACATTTTATTGTTATGACTAAAATTCAAAGTAATGCGTATTTATTTACCGTGTGTAGGTAAGTCTAATCATTTCTATGAAATAATATTAAACGAGGACAAAAATACAATAAATTACTGACATAAAAACAAACCGACCCCGAAGGAGTAAGAGGGGCGTCCATATAAGTACCTAATTTGGAAGTCAAATATTTTGATTAAGGTAACTCAGGGTAAGTTCATTTTTCAACTTTATCGCCATTCGATTTTACCACATGCACGGCTAAATATAACATTGATGTTATTGATGAAAATGTTCGATTTCCGGCGTTCAAAGAACAGCCGACAATAACTGATGGGCTAGGTAGGAAATTGCAAAAGTTGGGTGCCCTTTTACTGTGAGGGTTCGTAAGTATTATCTGTGGAAATATATTTTCGACAACTTGAAGAGACTATACCCCATTTTGACGTTTGCATTTGTCTTAGTTCAGTGCAATACCAAGGGTGATAAAACAAAGAATGCCTGAATGCGATCTGATGCCTTCTTTTTTATTGCTCGAGGTAAGATCATAGTTTTGTCACTCCCTCCCTGGTCAGGAACTAGAATTTTCCGTATCTCACCTACGTGCGCGTAGCGGGCCGTAAAGTCCACTTTATGGTCAGGTGTGACTTAAGTAATAATTAATTATGCTCTATAAGTCTACGTAGCTGTGTAAGTAGGTAACTCATTCCTCTTCACCTCCACGTTAATAAGATACCTTTTAAGTGATTATTCTTCTTATCTTGAACGTTCAGATTGTGTAGGCAGGAGCATTATGACTTGCTGTTCAATATGTTACTATGAGTAATAATTCTCTCGAAATTGCTCGCATTGTTTTGGAATTTACGTTATTTTTCTTACTTGGAAGATGGCCATAAGACAATATATAGTCAACTAGACAAGTGTGAATGTGAAGTCATTAGGTACCTACCTAGTCTGAAGTTTTGGTAGAATGCGAGTTTTAGCAATGAGTCAGAATATCAAGGTTTCCCGGTCCCGATGTAGACGGCTTACGAATGGAGATAAAATTGCACCATTAGGAATATCCAGGTTATCCTTTATTTACATGTTCCGGTCATAAATATATCATATAAAACTTTGTTTATTATGTTGGTTTAAATTTAGGACCTTCAGATGAAATAGCACCTAACTCAAAAAACTTATTAAATAACATGACAAAAAATGTCTTTAAACAAGTTCTTATTTGTCTTCACACCTTCACATATGGACTTAGTTCATACTTTCTTTACCTATATTAAACCTATGACAATAGTTATTTGTTGTACGTGAGTGCAAAGTTGTTTTTTAACCGCGTGCTCAATTTTGATGACCGAGCTAGCGAAGGATTCTAAAATTGAATCACGAGCGTAGCGAGTGATTCAAAAATTAGAATCCTGAGCGATAGCAAGGGAATCAAAAGAGCACAAGGTGAAAAATCTTTGCACTCGAGTGCAACACGTAACTTTTCTTCCCCCCCAACGAGGAAATTGCAAAATACAAAAAAAATAAATACAATCACAACAGTTTCTGTTTTCACCCAGAAACTTCCACAACACCCTCCCATTAACCCAAACACACTCTCAACACCCACCCAGAAACACCCACAACATTCACACCCATCCACTCAGACACACCCAAAAAACACCCATTCACCCAGAAACAACCACAAAACACCCATTCACCCAGAAAAACCCACAAAACACCCATTCACCCAGAAACACCCACAAAACACCTATTTACCCAGAAACACCCAAAAAACACACATTCACCCAGAAACACACACAAAACACTCATTCACCCAGAAACACCCACAAAACACCCATTCACCCAGAAACACCCACAAAACACCCATTCACCCAGATATACCCACAAAACACCCATTCACTTAGAAACACCCACAAAACACCGATTAACCTAGAAACACCCACAAAACACCCATTCACCCAGAAACACCTACAAAACACCCAATCACCCAGAAACACCCACAAACACCTAATCACACCCAAAAAAACCCAATCACTCAGAAACACCCACAATACTCACCCATCCATTCAGACACACCCACAAAAACCCATTTACCCAGACACACCAACAAAACACCCATTCACCTAGACACACCCTCAAAATACCCATTCACCCAGACACACCTCCAACAGCCACCTATCCACCCAGCCACACCCGCAACATTAATCCAGACACACCTGTAAGTCCCTAATAAAAATTACCGTCCCTAATGGAGTTCCGAGACGGTCAATCAGCTTGAGTCAAGCACGTTGATTTTCTGTATGTTTTTGTTTCGTTGCTAGCGTAAACAAATCAAACAGACCTAAAAAGCTTTTAAATGCTTGACTCAAGCATCCAGCAAGCGTTGTAAACGATCAAAATGTTTAAAGCAAGATTGACGCCAAGCTGATTGACCGTCATGGAACTCCTTAGTTTTAACAAATTTGTGACGTGAAAAGAAAATGGCGCGCGCAAAGCAAATTACACCAAGAAGGTTCCAATTCTGAGTTTTTAACAAATTAAAATAGGTTGCATGACAATTTCGGCACCATGGAGGTAGAAATAAATATGTATAATGATGTTTTGAATTCACAAACTCATTGCACACGATGTTCTAAATTCAAATTTACTTTAACCTCTAGAGGATAAAAACGGCTTTTGCACTCAGATATTGAAGAGCAAAAACGCTTTTCCCGAGATGGTGGGATGAAATGGTAATTTAACCTATGATTGGTGTTAAACTACAAAATTATATTTTTGTTTTATGTTTTAGTTATTCTTCTTTCTGCACCCATCCTATTCTAAGCAGGGTCGGGTCGGCACAACATGTCTTCTTCCATTCTCCGTTATCAGACTTAGGCTCAGCAAGAATCCCCCTTTTCCTCAATTATCATCTTTCACACAATCCATCCATCGCTTCTTCTTACTAGTTTCATTGTAAAATCATTATGCAATTATGTATTTATTTTCCACTACTTCAAATTCAACATTGAAATGTTGCCATATCTGCTTCGAATTACACTCAAACAACTGGGAAGTGACGAATGAACACGACAGCCTACAAAAATATCTCAATGAATAACGCATTTCATTAAGGGAGATATCCAACTTGGCCATAAGCAGACATGGCTAAGGAATATTGTGATGATTCACCAATTAAATTACGTAGCAGTTACCGGTGTCGGTACATCTCAGCGAGAATAAGCGACTTGGAATGAGCGAGAAGCAAAGTGTGGGCCGAATCGAATGACGCCGGCCGACGACCGAGTCTGCGACAGCGTTCGAACGTGAGGCTATTTAAAACTGTGCGCAGGCCCCCTGGCGCCGAGTCCACAACTAATGATCAGTGCTGCTCTGTCTACTGAGTGCGTTACACAACAGTGAACTGTGTTTACACAAGAACAAATACCGCAAGTGTTTTGTTTAGATTCATCAGTTTCTACACACGTGAAAATGGCTGACAGTGGGCTTAAGAGAAATATTCCCATTAAACTTGGTGACTTTTCTGTCATCGACACTGAATTCTCCAGCATCAGAGAGAGATTTGACGCTGAAATGAGGAAAATGGAAGAGGAGATGAGCAAATTCAGATCAGAACTCATGAACAGAGAAAGCAACAATTTCTTCAAGAGCACGACAAGGTATCTATTTAATATTTAAACTTATTTTTATTAATTATGTTTAGAAATGTAACATCCTTATTACCTACTCAAACTAAAAACTCTGTTGTTTAATACAATTAACACACAGTTTTTATATTTCAATAAGTCACTTTTACAATTAAATTGCGAAAATAATTCCAATGCGGTAGTAGGTATTAAAATCGAGCGTGCTTGTATAAGTTACATTATTATTCTGATCACCGCAGTTATGTTGCCGACCCCGCTTTCCAAAAAGGGAATCTTGAATTAATGACTGTGAGAGGGGTTTCGCAAGTAGTTAACTAGCAAACTCGGAGGAGACTTTACGAAAGTTTTAAAATTCAAAAGCCATTATTCGGGATCATTCCGCGGAACGGCATCAACTGCAGACATCTCAGTCGCGTCCATTTAAAGCGTGCAGCGATACGTAAGCCCGACGCGGGATGATGTCATAAATAGAAATAGCGGCCGCAGCGCCGGCTTTAACGAGGACGTTTTGTTGCTAAAACACAGGAATGTGTGAAATTGTAAACACAATGTAGGTACGTTTCACACTGGCACTTACGCAACATCCGCTAGTCGCTAAATAATCCCACCGGAGATTAACCAATACGAATTACTAACAACATAACAGTATTGTGTATCGATAACTGTAGATTCGCTTATTTTAAATTCAGACTCATGATAAATAACATTTGCATGTTGGCGAGTTCTGAAGCAACACAATTTGTAAACAGGTTTATGATTAATTGTCATGAGCGTCGCGCCGGTATTAAAGTTAAGCTCGCGCAGGCAGTCTGAAAATTGTGTTTACAGGTTACATGACCTAGTTGGAGTCAGTGGTGGTGTTTCAGAAACTAGCACGGTGACGCAACTTCGGCCAACGACTAAGTGCTTAACGTTAAACAACACTTGGCGCCGGTCAATGTTAACTCGCATTTTAAATAAGTCAACTCAATCAATTTACAAAGAGCGCAAAGTGTAAGCAACTCGAAAGGATGTCGTCATCAAATATTTTTAGGCTCTTGCTCAGTGAATTGAAGTGTGGGCAACTGGTGACTGGTCCGCCCATACTCTTGCAGGATAGTAGGAATGTTTAACAAGTACAAGCGCGTGGGTTGAACATGGTTTAGTAACAAACAAGTGATTGTACATATTTAGCATAGCAGCTGTAAAGGTGACAAAGCCACGAGAATTAAGATACCTGTAACAAATTGACGTCATCAGTATACGTGTCTTATTTGAAGACTAATATAATTTGACGCTTTATACTTATTTATTTAAATGCATATTTAAATATGGGAATGAATCGTTTCTCAAATAATTGATGTCCCTTATACTGAATGTAGAATTTTAAAATGTCGACTTATGTAAGTTTGCCAGAAAAGAACGGTGTAGAAAGTATGTAGGTAACTCCGGCGCATACAACCTAAATAGAAAGTTAGAACAATACTAAACTATGATCGCAACGAGAGTAAAGTGTTGGTCAAGTTTCTATGCTCACCTAATCATTTTTTTATATGTAGTACCCACATTTGTAATTAACAGAGAGTCAATTTTTTTTACTTTGAAATTCAGTGGCAGAGCGTTACCTAACAAGCGTGACATTTTTTTTTAATTTATTACACAGCATTTGTAAGTTAAAAATATTTTTACATAAATTATTTCATTGTTGAAACCGAATAGTTTAATTAATGTGAATATCATTTTAATAACATTTCATATATGTAATTGTTTATTATATTCTATGGATCTTAATATGCAATTTATAAATAATATACTGGTAATAGTGAATGGCATATAACTATATGTCCCACCTGCCTGGCTTGATAAGCTATAATGATATAACTTTCGGTTTGAACAAATAGCAGCAGTCACATGTTATATTAAGTATATTATGCTATAATAGGCAGAGGTGAACTTGCCTGCCTGCCCCTTCGGGGATATAGGCGTGATTTATGTATGTATGTATAATAGCTTAAATGGAAAATAATAATATGATTTAATATAACTAACAACTAACATTGCTTTTTGCATGTCTTACAATTTCGAATCTGTTTCCTCCGGAGGAGTAACCAAGTCATCAGAGAGGTAATCATCAATATGATATATAATGTATATTTTAATTTAATGTATTTCTCAAGTAGATATATTATACACGCTTGATAATATAACTATTATTAATTTGCATATATGGCACCCTCAAAAGTGAAAAGGTCTACCAATTGCTAAACCTTGTACCGTGACAAGAACGCCAGATACCACAAAAATGAGAATTTTCTCAAATAGTTTATTAACCTTAAAATATTTGTCTAAGCGCAAAATCGACTGTGTAAGAATAACATTTTGTGGTAATCTGTAGTGCTGTTACGTGTAAATACGAAGTGATTTGTTTTAAAAATAAAAATAACTTAAAAACCAGCCATGTAAAAATATAAGTAATTTACTTATCATTATCATCATTCCATTAAGAAATTAGATAAACCAATTTAAGTAGTTAGGCCATTTCACTTCTAAGGGTACGAATTTAAGTAGTTTCTATAGACAGTGTTTTTTTATTATTAAACCCCCCCTTTTGGTAGTATAGGTACGTATATTAAGGTTTTATACTTAATACCTATAAAATTACGAAAATATTTTAGCAACAGTGGGTGAGTGAAAGAATTTTTATTTTATTGTATCTGTAGGTAGGAAGAAATAAATAAAAATAACATTTGTATTAAAATTATCATCAAGTTGGTATTTTCACGTAAATGAAAGCTTACGAATACAAAAACTGGACATAATACATTCAGTAAATATAAATTCATAGATTTAATTTCCAATGCATTGCAGTTTAGATTGTTGACACAAATAATTTGGGACGACCCAAATAACCTAGAAGAAGAAAGGTTACTACTTATATTCAGATAAATGAAAAATTTTACGACTAAAATTTATACCTACCTATTTGTATAAGTCTAACTTTTGAACTATTCAATGAATGAAGTTGATTTATCAAAAATATTGTAATAGAAATTGGGTGACATCGTCAGCGAACCTAGTAGCCACGGGACCCAGGGGTTTAAAATTAAGTATCATGCTTTTTTCAATGAAATAATCTGGCAAGGAGGATTTTTTTCACTAACAACTCTATATTGAGTTAAATTAGATGATTTTTGCTTTTAATTAAAAATATAATTAATGTGTTAGATTTATTTCCTATTTCATTAAGTAAATTATGAATTAGGAAATTAATCTAACACTTTCATTATATTTTCAATTGAAGACAAAAATCACCTAATTTCTCGAAGCAGCGTGACCGGAACTAGGATTTTAAACATCTTAAAGGGTGGTCACCTTTTTTAGACTAAATATGAGAAAAATGCTTATTTAAGGACTGCAGATGCAATCGGGGTGAATGCTCTTGCGCCCTCTGCTCCCTAAAATAACGTAAAAAAATTACAAGCCAACTATCTCGTAAAGAGGGGCAGAATTTCCGTACAGAGTACCTACTGACTGAGAGGTCACTCATGATACAATGAAGTCCGCGTGGAAACCAGTAACTCCTTGATTCTTGTTTTGTTAGGTACTGATTGGAACAATAATAATTGATTCGTTTCAGCAATGTAAGCGTATCTACCATAGATAATTAATAACACATCTGCGGGAAGGTTATCTTGCCAGCCGACAAAACACTGGTTTTGAGTCAGTCAAATTAGAACATTAAATTAATAATAATAATAATAATTTATTTTACTTAATTCAGCAATTACAATAATAAATCTTAACTACCTACACTAGGATAAACCTGTATCGTAGATAATTAAATTGAATAGTATGTTGAATTAATCTTCAGACACAATGAAATTAGTATTGTTCTTAACGAACTTTCTGGCATTCAAGAGTTAGGCAACACTAGTTTCATAATACTCGTAGTTACTGCCAATAAGTATAATTGTTGGTTTTTGCATTAGGTAGAATGTCGTTTAAGATTAATCAAATATTTGCCAGCGAAAATGTAAATAAACATTCACAGTTAAAATACAATACGCTACAAGTATTTGATATAAATTGTATTATTATTAAAAGTTCATTATGAGATCAATTTAAGAACCAGCCAGACAGTGATAATCTTTCATCCAGTTGTGTTTTTAAACGAGGGTAAAAATAGCAATCCTATAAGTAAAATATTATAAGTAGTACCTATACATACATAATCACATGACCTAAGTGAACATGAAAATTTTGAATAGGTGAATTGGTTATGAATAGGTGGTTAGGAGAGAGCGTTTCATATGATTACGGTCGATCTCAGAAGGATTGACACTTATGAGTAAATAAAGTCATCTACTTATTTGAGGATGATGATACAACGTTGATTTTAAATATTTACTAACAAAATACAGCGAATTCACTACTGTGATCGCAGTATGTAAATGTATTTCCTAGTGTTGTGTTAGGTAGGTACTGACGTGCACTATTGATACCAAATGAAATCGTAATGCCCACCTACTGTAAAATCGATGAGCTCACTTCGTTGACACCGACCTTGTATCTGCATCACGGACATCAGTAGCATGACATCAGCTGTCGTCTGATGAATGGCGATAATCAATAGCTAAAGCGGAAATATTTGCCTAGAATAATTGACTGTCAACGCTTTGAGAACCCAAGTACTTAATATATGTACTTATTTTATCTTGCTCGCAATCGCTACCAAGTAATGCTGCACAAATATTAAGAATAATACTAACCGCTACCACCTACACGTATATGACATTGAAACATCTAGAATATTCGAGATACGATTATTATTTGCATAATTTATGAAGGTCGTTCGTCGATACCAGTCTTTAGGCCATGAAAAACCACCGGGACAGTTTTCAATGACTCACTGAATTCAAACTTTTACTATTCACGTTAAGTTTCGTGTTCAACGTTAAAATTCGAGGAAAAATATTGATTTTACTCTGTTTATTATCCTTTTGTCGAGAAACCGTAAGGAACACACACAAGTGATGTTTTAACCTTTATCTTATTGACTGTAAACGCATGCCTTTTGTTTAGTATACTATCTAGACTTTTATGACCTCTTCGTCTATTTTATTTGACTTATGTCCATTTCTTATATTGTTCGTAATGTATATGTATTGAAATTCTAAACCAGTAAAATATTATATGTGTGTAGCTAGTTTGCATGAAGTAATATAATTTACTTCATGTAAGTAGTAATGTGGAAGGCAGACTTACCAAGGAATAAAATTAATCTTTCTTGTGGACCCCCACAAGAAAGATTAATTTTATTTTATACTTAGTTTGTCATAATAGATAAATAGAGAACGTGGATTGTTAGTGTTTGATAGTTTACTAGAATTTCTGTTTTATTTTCCCAGCTCCACAACCTCCTCACAACACAGCGACAACAGACAGTTGGCTGAGCCCAGCCATTGGGACAGTTTGAACTCACCCCTGATCCAAGACGAAGGTGATGGCAAGTCGTTGAAGCTCCGCTTCGATGTCAGCCAGTACACACCAGAGGAGATCGTCGTCAAGACAGTAGACAATAAACTACTGGTGAGTCTCAAACCTATGTACCTTCTTACAGTCAAGAGAATGTCAAGTTGTGCAAAAAATCGAATTCAGACAACGGATTTATTTATTAGATTCAAATAGCTAAAACGATTGAGAGAAAAAATTGTCATGGGACAGCAAAAGTTATAATACTGAAGCTTTGTCAACTCAACACTATTGAATATTTGAATCTGTAAAAAATCAACCATAAATTACAAAATATCTGCGACGCATGAGTGCATGCAGCGGAATTCTTGAATCTTCAAAACAATCTACTATATTCTTAGTTGTCGTGTCTACGGTTACATCAATGTCAAGACTATTTTTCGGTTTACTGAAGATTAATTAGTTTAGGAATAATGAATCTATTTTTAAACCGGCCAGATAATAAATGCCGGTTCAAAAATTCGGCGCCTGTAGGCAAACTGCCAGCTGCCACCGATCACCGACGCTTTTGTGTGGTCATTTCAATGTTAAATTAATGAATGTTCTAGCCCATTCAACAAGTGAAACCAAAAGCTATTTTATAAAAGACTAGTGGCCGCCCGCGGCTTCGCTCGCGTTAATGTCGGTTCTTATATAGCCTTCCTCGATTAATGGACTATCCAACACAAAAATAATTTTTCAATTTAAACCAGTGGTTTCTGAGATTAGCGCGTTTAATCAACCAAACAAACAAACTCTTCAGCTTTATAATATTAGTATAGATAATTGTTATGGACCAAAAGACATGAAAAAATGAGCACAAAATGAGGTAATCAAAATACAATTAAAAGAGTTTACAGTACGGCATTTCATAAAAAAAATCCACGTAACATTTTAAAGTAATATGATAATAGTTCGCGTATGAAAATGAAAAACGCCATTTTTTATTAACTAACTAAAAATACTGTAATTGTTTTTTCTAAATAGTGAATATGGCTTAAAAATAATTATTGACATTACGATTCGATTATAGATCACAAAAAATGTATGGCGATTGTAACTTTTACATATTCTAACTTGTAATGTTGTACGAAATACCGTAGAACGCAATGTTCACAAGAAGTGTATTTGATGGTGTTCTTCCAAATAAAAAACAAACACCGAAATGTACCGCTATTAATGAAAGAATATTCCATAACCGATTTCGGCTTCGTCTGCTATTCTGCTTACATATACTTATTACATGATTGACCTATTTTAACGTAAAGGTTACTTTTGCATGCCTTATTAAAAGATATTTGACATTGATTTGTGTTCAACATGCTCTTGTTTACCGACTACTACCTCTAGTGTATGTTTGAATTGTGCAAGTGTAACTACTGCGTGCGCGTTAGGACATTCTCGATCTCCTTTACTTACACATAACATCTATGTGTCAAAAGTTCACCGTAACTTGATAGCAACGTTAATACATTTTAAAACCTACACTAGAGGTGCAGATTCGCGCCGTCTGTCTTTCAAAGTACCCCACCAAAATCAAATAGTGAACCAGAACTTTCATAGGGCTAAAAATTGTATACGTTTAAAAATGGATAACTAAAAAACTGGTGGGTGATCATACACGTACAGTGCCACCAACACACCTAGTCGTCGGTGGTGTTGCCAGTGGTAAACTAGAAGTGCCATAGAAATGTCATAATGTATGGGTAAATTATACTTCCATTTTTCGCCGCCTGACAAGATAAATTGGCGGCACTGCAACCTAATATGTTTGTGTATTTGTCGGCGTTACACGCGTGGGTGGCAGGTAATTAACTGCTGGCAAGTCTACCAGCACCGCAGTAGTTAAAGCCAAAATGTTAAAGATAAATGCGACTAGAGTCAGCGTAGGTAGATGGACTATAGGCACGCAAAACGGTACCTTATCTACACCCAACAACAGGTCGTCAAGTTACCGCTAACTGTCCAAATATCCGCAGTTAAATTTGTACTTCATGACAAACACGTTAAGGCTGAGAATCCACAACTAGAGCGGTCTGAAAAATTTCGATCAAGTATTGTCCTGATGCAGGAAGTTGAATGGTTAGAGAAATTTCGGCATTTCGGGAAAAATATTTCTGACCTCTTTTTCTTCTTCTAATTGTTCTAACACTTAAAGTACCTAATTATCTATAAACACTAAACTATTTCACGTATTAATTCCAGGTGCATGCAAAACACGAGGAGAAATCGGACACGAAATCCGTCTACAGAGAGTACAACAGGGAGTTCCTTCTGCCCAAGGGCACCAACCCTGAAGCCATCAAGTCCTCGCTGTCCCGCGATGGAGTCCTCACCGTGGAGGCGCCGCTGCCACAGCTCGCCATCACAGACAGAAACATCCCCATCCAGAAGCACTGAACATTCAGCGCTCGCAGCTATTCCATACTGATATTAATTTATTTTTAATTTACGTCTTATTTGTACTGTAAGGAGTATTGGCGACGCGACATTCTCGTAATCTATTAGAATCTCCAAACTGAGAATCTCCAAATTGATTAACACACCTGTAATCGGTCAATTACTCTAGCTATATTCCATTCGTTCATTGTAGAGCACAGTTGCGTTCAGCACTGTACACATTAAATGTTGCTTTAGTAACATTGCTTTCACTGTGATTGTTAGGAGTTGATGCATTCACAAATGCATTTCCCGTTATTATTTTGGATATTCCGTTGTTAGAGAGGATTGTAGGAAATTAAGAATTAAAAGTCATATTGATTGAAATTGTGGAACACGCGGAATATATAATTTATTAGGAGCTTACTTGACGTGTTCATGGAATATTTTAATGTGCAGTTCATTGATCTGAAAGTGTAATAACTTGAAAATTGGCTATGACAACGACGATTGGAAAAGAGTCTTATTTATAGGGAATAATAAAGTCCATTTTGCTTAACACCACCTGCTCTTAGCAGCGTTAACAAACGTATTGTTATTTCGATACACAAATTTAACAGCTTTTAACTTGATACACATTTATATTTTAGTACAAACAGTTGTTATGAAAGTTTTAAATGTCAATAAAATATTTAAAAAACCAACAGTTTTGTCTTATTTCATGTCTACGTCACGCCTTTCATCAATAGGGGCAGAGGAGAGATCGACATATACTTAAATCCTTTTTAAGTAGGTATAGTTCTTCTTTCTCTCCAAATTTTCTACGTGACCAAAACGTGATAACATTCTCATTACTTGTGGACTAGTAGGTACCATAATAAAAGTGATTTTATACTATTTTTAGATATCTACTAACTTAGGTAATTGTTTATTTATAAATCAGTAAATAAGACTTTCATGAAATTAAGTAGGTATCGGGCAAGTTGGAATTGTTTGTTTCCAAGGAAAATGGAACATAGGACCGGAAACAATTCGCACAGCATTTAATAGAAATGTCGAATTAAATAAATCACGAAATAGTGAAACCAAAAATATAGCTGATCTTTAGGCTCAGGACATGCATTCGTATTGTCATTTTTAAAAGATAAAATATAGCTTGACTGAGATAATAGCTTCAACAATGTAAAACTTCAAATACAATCGTAATAAGATTGAGATTTTTAGCTAGGACTTCTATGGTGTATTGTGGTCGAAAAAATAACGTACAATGTATCAACCCCGCTCTCCTATGCTGGCCTGGGAGCGAACAAAAAACGTAGAATAGGCCAGCCCCAACTCATCCTGTGGGTGTCGTAAGAGTCGACTAAGGGAGATTGCCCGGTGTAGACCAATAAGCACCTTGGGGCACCCGAATGGTGGAGGGCAAACCACCAACAACAGCGTACCCAAAGAGGGTTGGTGTCAGGCAGGCGGCCGGCGGTAAAACCTAAGCCAAAACCTTGAGCAGTATGGAATGGAATGTTGTCATTCTAATCACTCTCTCCGTTCATGGGTCTCTCGACATGGTCCGTTTAGTCTCTTTTCTATACATTCATTCATCACTAACACCATTACGGTGGGATGGATGATATGAATCAAAAGGGATTGGATGGCTTGATGACGTCTGACATATGAATGGAAGAGGAAACATACTGCGCCGACCCCAGATAGACTGGGAACAGGGCAGGGAGAAGAAGTATCAACCCCGACTCACTCCAGGTAAAAGTCGACTAACTGCCGCACTCAGAGACGTCAAATAACGTTAATGAGTACTTAACGTCAAAAAATGACAATTCAAAACTAGCCGCTATTCTTGCCGGGTCCTATAGTCTAGATTTGAATGAAAATTTCTGACATTAAATACTCATTAAAGTTAATTGACGTCTCTGAGTGCGGCAATTAGTGATATATCTGTGGTCTTACTGCCGCACTCAGAGACATCAATTAACTTTAATGAGTATTTGATGTCAAAAAATTTTATCGACTAGTTTTGAATTGTCATTTTTTGACATTAAATACTCATTAAAGTTAATTGACGTCTGTGAGTGCGGCAGTAAGACAGATTACCCTGTACTATTCCAACAGCGTCTAGGGCACCTGAATAGGATACTGACAATATAAAGGGTATTGACATTAAATACTCATAAAGTTAATTGACTACTCTGAGTGCGGCAGTAAGACAGATTACCCTGTACTATTCCAACAGCGTCTAGGGCACCTGAATAGGATACTGACAATATAAAGGGTAGTGTCAGGCAGGGCGGCCTGCTGTGAAATGAAAAGTAAGTCAAGACCTTGAGCTCTATGGATGGAATGTCATACTCACTCTCTCAGTTCATTAGTCCCCTCGGAGTATACTCTGAGTTAGTCCCGTCAGTAAACGTAGTGTATTATATACTCTTTGAGTCCCGCGACATGGTCTTTACTGTGACTTTTATAGTATGTGTCATCGTCAAATTAAAAATCCTGCCGCTAGATTATTTGTCAATTATCGAGAAAATTGTGATCTGAAAAAATGTTTAGATAATTCACTTTACAGTCATGCGAACAATCGAAAAATCGCGTCGCGTTGATAATCAATGAATCTTGTGCGATTTATTATTATCTTACGGTAATCACAGTTTCACGGTGACGATACCTACATTCATTCTTCATTGAAATCTTTCCAGTATGATTGACTATAATGAATTACCTAAAAGGAACAGAATGGAGTATCTGACCGAAATGAAAGGAAGATGACGTCCGATCGATATGAATGAAAGAGGAAAACTATTGACCAGCCCTTTATTTATCTTGATTAGTAGTCCTCCATAAAATATTATACTTAAGTAGGTACCTATGTCTAATTCATGCCGTACCGTATGAAGCGATTATAAATAACTTAATAATAGTTAAATTAAAACAACAACAACAAGAGAAAGCGGAATTTATTTTAACACCATATAGTACAAGATCAATTCAAAGGCCATCCATTATTTGTTTAAAATTCACCCCGCTTTCGAATCTCGTCCATAATAGAGCATGAACAGAATATTATTTTAAGCCCATATGGACGTTGAATGGAGTGCCATTAAAAGCTTCTGGTTCCGGTTGCTACTAAAATGGTAGTGATTACCATAACACCCACCCGGTGATCGGCTTTGTGTAGGCAAGTCGTGGGTGGAAATATTTGATAATACTTATTTAGAAAGTAGTCGACAGAATTTATAGACAGGCAATGTGGTTACGGAATACTGAGCAATATTATAAGGAGCAAAGGATCTGGTTTATTCACACACTTTTTGTTGCGTCACCACACATTTTGCCTTCTCACAAATTACTAATTGAAACAATAATTATTATTTGTCGTCATTCATTCGTTTTTCATGACAGGCTTGGTCGAATGGCCAGATTGCTACTATATCCGGTCCAAAAGGTCCCGGTTCGAATCTTGGTGGGGGCTATGTGTGATAAACACAGGCATTTTGTTAACGAATCATGGATGTTAAGGTATGTTTAAGAAGTATATTTTCAATTTAAATGTAAAAATACTTGGTGTTGATTATTCTAATAGTCTATTACAATAAGCCGTATTGTTGCAGGAATGCAAATTTGAATTGTATCTCTTTTTTTATTTAAGAAGCGATATACCTACACATAAATCTTTTATTAAATCTATAGAGCACATAGTAGCTGGGTACAACGCATGACCGATGCCAGAGGTTATATCTGTTTGTTATATTCTATCTTAGCGCAAGGCATGTTGTCTATGTAAATAACATTACTCGTAAATATAAAGTTGAGAACTAGCCACTACGTGTATGCATTTGGGTAGGTGTTGACAGTATAATTCATTACCAACGAACTCTCATTAAACCGAGCGGAATCCTGTATCGTGCCAAATGGATCTAGGCGAAAATAAGTGACAAGGTTATTTCAAAATAATGTGCAGTGAGCAAATGACAACCATAATTTTCAATGTTGCTAACTCCTGGTTACATCACGACAGTGCATCTTGTTCATGCTTGACTGAGTTATTGTTTATGAGTCACCTCACAGACGGACGGCCTGTGATGGCGGTTACTGTGCAGTAGCGATATAGTGTAATCCTTGGTAAGTTCGGTCGTCGAACTAGTAACATTTATTTTTCTCATTTATTCGAACATTTGGTCAATCAATTAAAATAATCGAGTAGATAACAGAAACAATTAAAGAATTTTTATTTCTCTTGTTTTGTCAAAAAGGTTAAAATATGTAACACTACTGGCCGCCCGCGGTTTAATTCGCTCGCGTTAATGTCGGTTGTTATATAGCATATAGCCTCCCTCAATAAATGGACTATCCAACACAAAAATATTTTTTTAATAACCAATAGTTTCTGAGACTTCAGACCAATATGGAAGAAATATATAAATATTTCTTCCATATTGGTATGGACCGAAAAAATAACGTAGAATGAGTATCGTAAAAGTCGACTAAGGGAGATTGCCCGGTGTAGAAACCACCTACAACAGCATACCTAAGGAGGGTGTCAGGCAGGCGGCCGGTTGTAAAACCTAAGCCAAAACCTTGAGCAGTAATCGGAATGTTATCATCCCAATCACTCCCTCCGTTCACGGTCTTTCGACACCATGTATTTTCCGGTTTGATGGATGATTTGAATCATAAAAAAAATACAGAACAATTGAGAACCTCCTCCTTTTGTGGACTCGGTTAAAAAGGGAGTAACCGATATGGAAGAGAAAACATGAAACAAGAAGAAGAAGACATAATTTTATGGTTCATGTGCATCTTTACCATGTTTTTGTATTTGGTATACTAAATAGGTACCTACTTACAAAATTGTGTCTTGTATCAAAAAGCTTGACCAAAAACAAAAACTGCTTTTAATGTGTAATAAATGATCATTAGTCAAAAATCAAATTGGAAACGTCTTAATTAAAATTATGCAGAAGTAAGTACCTACGTTGGTAATCTAATCGTAATTTCATCTTGTAAGTAGGTAGGTACGTAACTCTGATATTTTGTTAGTCGATTAGATAGATAGATAGAATATTCTTTATTTTACGCCGATAAATAGATGGTCGATACCACGATATATCTGTGGTCAATACTAAAAGAAAACAATGACAATGGGCGGCCTTATATGCATTAGCGATCTCTTCCAGACAACCTTCGGATATACAGGAATGACGTAGAATATTATGAAGGAAGTTGTTGGTACATCAACAATTTGCTCATCAGTAATAATTTTATTATGATCAAGTTTGTCATAAGGATATATTTTACAAACTACATTATAGGTAGTAAGAATTTTCAGTGCTCGACAAAACTACACTTTGCTGTTAATTATTGTTCAGGCGTTATTCATAAACATAACATAAATCACGCCCATATCCCCGAAGGGGTAGGCAGAGGTGAATTCTCACCCGCGTTTCGCCAATTATGTTAAGTCCCATGTAATAGGTGGCGAGCCTATTGCCATTTATCGGGCACAAAAGTCGCAGTACATTGTCAGGGCGAGAGTTTAAGAGGAACGCTGCTGCCCATTCCTCATCACTGATTTATCCTTAGTCGCCTTGTACGACACCCACGGGAGAGATTTGGGATGGTGACAATTGTATTCTACTCTGCCGTCACCACAGGCGTTATTCTATTGATATATATCGGGCACATAACTCGCCGTATATTGCATAGTGGTATGAGAGGAATGCTGCTGCCCATTACTCATCGCTGTCTTTACCCTTAGTCGCCTTGTACGACACCCACGGGAGAGATGGGGGTGACCTTTGTATTTTGCTCTGCTGTCAGCACACGAAAGAAAAACTGCACTTAAATAAACCGCTCCGCCTGTAACCATACCCGTTGCCTCTAAATCGGTAAGATGCACAAAGAATGGGTGTGCTAATGATGAGTAATAGCAATTGGCCGTATGCGCCCGGTTTTTGTCAATGTAGGTCATAATAATAAACGAATTGATTTATAAGGCTGAAACTGTTCTGCCCGGTCTATAAATTAGGTTTCACAGTATTCTTTGCTGACTTTTTAAAATTTTACACTAGATCCGAATCCAGAAATCCTACTCAAATTTTGAGCACTGCTTAAAGAGATAAGTGGACAATACCTCTCAGAATTTGTATGGAAAAACGTCAATTTTAACAACACATGTTACGCAGGACTCAAACTTCACTTCACTTTGTTTCTTCTTCACTTTGTTTCTGTGGGTAATAGATCTTCAATTATGAAAGGCGAGATATCATTAGACACATACAGTTCCCGGCACGTAAGTTGAACCAAAATGAAGGTCGTCTGCGCAGGTATGATTATAGGAAAAGTGTCTAAACTAAATTTTGAACGTACAGAAGCGGGTATCCCTACGTTGCTATAGTTACAGACACACGTCGCACCTCATACAGAACCTCAATTAAGATCTCTGCATTGAATAAGTAACGAGATAATACCCCGGGCGGGACGTGGACGTCCCGTGCACGTCCTGTCCGTGACATATTTTATGTCCTTCATTTTGTATGAAACGATACTTCTGCTCGTTACGTATGCAGACACCTATATACAAACATACATACATAAATCACGCCCATATCCCCGAAGGGGTAGGCAGAGGTGAATTCTCACCGCAGAGACCTATATAATACCTGAAAATGCTTTTCTGAGCTGCGCATAGGGCAACTTAAGAGCTTTTAACGAAACTTTTAGCCTTTTAGTAAAACCTAAGCCAAAACCTTGAGCGGTACGAATTGGAATGTTGTCATTCCAATAATTCTCTCCGGTCATCGATCTTTCGACATGCTCCGTTCCGTCTCTTTTCTATACATTCATTCATCACTAGCACCTTTACGGTGTGATGGATGATATGAATCAAAAGGGAGTGGATGGCTTGATGACGTTTGACCGATATGAATGGGAGAGTCAAACATACTGCGCCGACCCCAGACAGACTGGGAACAGGGCAGTGAGAAGAAGAATATTAAGATTTTTGCTGTCGCAATGTGATGTAATTGTTGACATTCCCTAAGCTCCGCGTCGGTTGATTACACCGATTATACAAAAAAATTGTTTATCATAATTATTGCTATTTACCTTTTTAGTCTTGCAGATAAAGAAAGTAGAAACAAAGCGACTGTATAGCTATATAAATTATTGACGATCATGATGAATATTGTTTGTCAGACTATGCAAAATGGAAAACCATCTGCAATCCATTGTCAACTTCAGTTTATTTGACGTAAATGTTAAAGTTGTTTGAGAAAATTTAACATATTTTGGAAGCTTGACGTTCTGTTGAATGTGCTGTGTGCACTGACCTCTATTGTACAAGTACGCTGGACTGAAGGTTGTCATCCATAAAATGAAGCCAATTTGATTATCGCCATCTAGGTGCTGATGGCACTGGTGTACGAAGGTGAACGTCCACGGAACTAATATTAGGGGTTTATGTATCAAAATGCCGATTTGGATGGAGAATTTAGCGAAAACTCATTTTTACATACAATATATTTCCGATTTTTTAAGGAACCACAACTCTAAATTTTATATAATTTTGTGGGTATATTTAGACAACATTAAGCTATAGGATACCTAGGATACCTAGAGATTTTTTTTATAACGGAGACGGACTGGTGTCCGTGTCCGTGGATCTAAGTGGTACTTATAACGAGCTGTTTTTGAAGATTTATTGGTAGTAAAAGAAATAAAATTAAGATAAAATTTTATACATAAATATAGGTCCTTGAAATGAAGTTTAAAAAAAAAGAATAATGGACATAACTTTTGTTTTAAAGGAATTATACACTACTACTAAATAATGAGTGAACATCGTCAATTTCATACTTTAACCCCTATTGTTAGAGATGCATTTGTAATGTCAAACAGTGGCGGCTGTACCTTAAGTGCGCTCGTGCACTGAACCACCAATTCAGAAGATTAAAAAAAATTACTAAATTTTGATATGGGTATGATTTAAGCTATCGCCAATTTAAATAGTTTTCTGTTGCCTAAATAATAGGGTTTGTCCCCAAACGTATTCGAGGGTTAAGTGGACAACACCCGTCAGAATTTGTAGGTATTGAAAAACGTCAATTTTGACAATACTTAAATGTTAAGTAGGACTCAAAATTTGAGTAGCGTTTCTGTATTCGGGGGTTAAGTGGACAACACCTGTCAGGATTTGTAGGTATTGAAGAACGTCAATTTTGACAATACTTAAATGTTATGCAGGACTCAAACTTTAACTGCCGCACTCAGAGACGTCAATTAACTTTAATTGAGTATTTAATGTCAAAAAAATTCTTTCAAATCTAGACCATAGACCCGGCAAGAATAGCGTCTAGTTTTGAATTGTCATTTTTTGACGTTAAGTACTCATTAACGCTATTTGACGTCTCTGAGTGTGGCAGTAAGAAGCGTTTCTGTATTCGGGCGCTAGACAAACTAAATAGTAGGCGGAATTTTAGTTCCAATTTTGACCAATTTGGCTCCGCCTCTTTGAGCATATTTTCATTAAAATTGGATATTGATTTATTAAATAGGTAACGAATACAATTATTTTAGTAACTGAACGAAATAAAATGTAACTACTATATTGGTGACAAAATAACAAATAAAAAGGAGTCGCAGTCAGGGATCGATAATCGATTTATTTGGTGACAGATCTACTATTCTGAGCACAAATCTATTTTATTTGGTGACAGATCTACTATTTTCAGGACAAAGCTATTATTTATGTAATAAAACTATTATTATAAGAACGACGTTAATATTCATGTAATGCTCTAATATTTTATTGGTAACACATTTCTTATTTTGGACATATATTGACATTAATTTGATAATTCATACCTGGCAACACTTTTTGTTTATCTGATATCAAAAATATTTCTTGGTGATAGATCTATTTATTTAGTGATACAATTTGATGACAAATATAAATTCTGGTGACAAAAAATATAGTTCCCTTTTAATATTACTTCATCTCCATTTTTAAATTACTATAATAATATTTATTTTTTTAAACATAAAAAAATCATAACAAATGACATTTCCAATTATGACGAAACAATTTTAGCGCTTTGCTAAGCTAACAAGAGTTATTTTCCCTGCAAATAAATGTTCTTGTGCGCTCCGGCGAGCGCACGAGGGCAGCTAATATAACTTGTATGTACCGAAATGTACCGAAAAATGAGACTGTTTTCGTGCGCCGCACGAGCGACCCGAAGACTACCGAGAGGCACCGAGAGCTTCCGACGGTTTGGCAAAATTCGCGCGCGTTATGAGGTGACCGATGACCTCTCGTTATTAGTATAGTTTCACTGTATCAGTCAAAGAGTAAATAAGCACTAGAGGTGCGTTAATTATTGTTTTTTTTTTTGTTTACATTACGGAATTGTTTTGTATGTTGATTCTATTTTACACTGTGTGTGTGGTGTGAGTAAAAATGAGCAATAACAATATTATAGCGAGCAAATAAAGTGCACCACCAGTTCGACAACCCACCAGCCGCCACTGATGTCAAATATAAGCAACAAACGTTAAATTTAGTACCCTTGCCGCACGACGAGGCGTTTCAAATCGGCACAAGAAATATTTGACATTTTAGTAGAAGTATTCAGTCCAGCGTACTAGTATAATAAATCAGTAGCTGTGTAACCTTAGATTGAAGAGAACGAATGAAATAGATAAATCATTACTATTTCGTAACTATTATTTTCCCAAATCCTTCCAAAGGACTTTAATTCAGTATCAGGTAGGAACTAATATGAATTGAAACAGTGGAAGAAATTTAGGAATAATTATAATATTTAAAAAACGGTAACAAACATAACAAATACCTATTTTCTTAGGAGGCCGGCAAAGTAATTCCTTGAATGGTACACCACAAGACCTAGCGAGCATACAACCAATAATTCACTGACATACTCCATTACAGTTTCTTGAAGAGATTTCTTCTTGATCAGATCAACGGGCGGGGGATTGCTGCTATTTATCTGAAAATAAGCATTGGTAAATTTATGATCAAAAAGAATTGTAAAATATATATTTATAAACACTCACTTTTTTCATCACTTTTTTTATAATAATCATTCATCACTACATCACTAGCGCCTTTGCGGTGTGATGGGTGTTTTAAATAAAAAGAGAGTGAATGGCTTAATAACGACTGATCCGTATCAATGAAAGAGCAATGTGCCGCCATAGTGAGAATGCGTAGTGCGTCTGGGTATGGGATGAAAAATTACCTTTTTAAGAATATTTTTCATAATTTTCATTTCACTTCTAATACTGTTAATATTTGTGAGCATTTTCTTTGCGGCAGTTTTTAATTTGGCAAATGACGGCGAATCTGGTGGCTCGAATTTGATTTGATTTTCAATCTTTCTATATTCTCTCAAAACATATTGCAAAGTTGCTTCCAAAATATAAGTCTGCTGTAGGTGGGATCCTAGAGTAGATAGACACTCAAATACGCTGAAAATAAAACAAGTTATTTCACAAATCAAACATTTAAGTTTATTTCTAAAGTATTTAAAAACCATCTTGAAAATGAACTGGTTTACGCAATTTTAACGAGTAAAGTATGGTGTATCGGAGTTCCGTTTTTAATGAATACTGAATAAATTTAACTCACGTGAAATTTTCAACTTTTCGCGCATACAATCCAGATACTGCATTTAATTTCCACCCTCTAATATGAAAATTCCTCAAACCAATTTTTAATCTTCGTCGTTCGTAAGGCATATCAATGCCTAGTTCAATCATGTCATCTTCTTCCATTAGTAAAAATGTTTTTAGATCAATACCATTATTTTCAAATAAGGGTATCAGACTTTCAATATTCATACCATATAGAAGTTGAGGAATTTCACCACTGTAGTTAATCCTGAAAATATATTTTTATTTAGTAAGTATGCTGTTATTCAGACGACATCTAATATTAAAATATCACTCCTGTATGTTCCCAAAGGGGCAGTCCCAGGTGTAGTATAAAATTTTTGTTACGCATCCAATGGCCATACATACATAAATCACGCCTATATCCCCGAAGGGGTAGGCAGAGGTGAACTAGCATCCACGTTTCGCCAGTTATGTTAAGTCCCATGTAATAGGTGGCGAGCCTATTGCCATTTATCGGGCACAAAAGTCGCAGTAGGTACATAGCTAGATGGTATAAGAGGAACGCTGCTGCCCATTCCTCATCACTGATTTATCCTTAGTCGCCTTGTACGACACCCACGGGAGAGATTTGGGGTGGTGACAATTGTATTCTACTCTGCCGTCACCACACGGCTGACCAGTCTTAGTGAATATTGCTTATACACAGTAGCCTGCTAAGCGCGCTAATACACTGCAGTATATTAAATGCCACAAAGATAAAGAAGGCAGAAAAATTTCGAAATATTGTGCAGTACGTGGGTCTGATTCTCGCACAAGGACAATAATTTTTCGAATTTATTCTGACCATCGTGATCTTATTATAGAACAGAACAGAAAAAAGTAATAAGGTAAAGGAAAAGTAGTTATAATAAATAAAATATGTCCACGGGTTATCAATTATTTTATAGTCATTTCAACCAAAACATTGTATAAAGCCATCAGTTCTTATTTCAATTAGTTCTAAAACATAAAAAAAAAAACATTATATAAGATATGACTTACTTCTCACCCTTCTTGATGCCTGGGTAGTAATCAGACCAAACCATCATTTTATTTGGAGCACCCACATTTTTCTGTACAGCTTCTTCATCAATATTCAAATGATTTTTTAAAATTTCAATAACAAATTGGTGGTCATGGCTCATGGCAATGTCTAATACAGTTCTATTTGATCTGTCCACCTCAGTTAGCCTTGCGCCATGTTTAATTAACATTTCTACTATTTCCGGTTGATTGTGGTGAACTGCCCAAAATAATGCCTGCAATTAATTTGTAATATTTATTAAAGATGAAGTTATTATGAAGTGCCATGTGGTGACGGCAGAGTAGAATACAATAAATTGTCACCACTCCAAATCTCTCCCGTGGGTTTTGTACAAGGCGACTAAGAATAAATCAGTGATGAGGAATGGGCAGTAGCGTTCCTCTTATACCACCTAGCAATGTATTGCGACTTTTGTGCCCAATAAATGGCAATAGGCTAGCCCCTATTACATGGATCCAAACATAATTGGCGAAACATGCATGTTAGTTCACCTCTACCTAGTCCTTCGGGGAAATAGGTGTAATTAATGCATGTATGTAAGTTATTATTTAAATTTTACTTCTGTGCTGGCCTGAGTGAGGCAAGTGGTCATGCTATGATGCTAGCCAGGCTGCCTGAGGTGTCATAAACCAAGGGAGATTGCCCATTGTAAACTTTAGCACCTAGAGGCCCCTAAATGGTGGAGGAATACTACCAACAATAGCACATCCAAAGAGGTTGGTGTCAGGCAGGTAGTCAGTTCTAAAATCTAAGCCTTGGAATGTTGTCATCCCATCCCAATCACTCTCACCACTCATAATCTGTGTCTCAACATGACCTTTTTGTCACTTTTCTATACATTCATTAATTACTAGCACTTTTCAAGTGTGATGGATGATATGAATCAAGTAAGTGAATGACATCTAACCAATATGAAACATACAAACAGAGGAAACGTATTGGGACCAATCCCAGATAATCCAGCAGGTAGATGATGATGATAATGATCAATATTACAATAGATATTATAAATACAATATTTTTATAAACCTTATACTATATACTTACTGTCCAACCTTCTCTATCTCTCATTTCAATATTAACTTTTTCATCTAATAGTTTTTGGACTATAGCAATACAGCCACTACCAATGGCACGCATGAGTGGTGTTTGGCCATACTTATCTCCTATGTTCAATATACACTTCTTATCCAACAACATTACAATTATGTTATAAATAGCATCTTTATTTGCAGTACTATTTGAACATGCTGCCATAATTGGAGTCACAGAATCTGTAACCAACATTTATTTATATACATTTCCATAAAATAATTAATTTTTGTTACATCAATTGATTCATGTAAATAATATATTTAGGGCCTGTTTCACAATCAACAAGTAAGTTCTGAGTAGCTGACTTGGCAGTTCAATTGACATATATTTTATATTAACTGTCAAATGATCTGCTACGTAAGCTACTCGGAACTTACTTGTCGATTGTGAAACAGGCCGTTAGTTTTTTATTATAATTATAAGTCAATTCATATGTACTTATATGTATAAATACCTTCATGTAGGTTAGGATCTGCCCCATTATCCAATAAGAAGTTAACTATTTTGTCCTGAGCATGGAAACAAGCATGCATCAATGGGGTCCAGCCACTGTCTAATTTCATATTGACATTTCTGTGTAAGTCTGTAAATACGAAATAAAATAACATATAATATATATAAATTTTGCAATTAATACATATCATCAAGTCTGTATTTATATTTATTAATACAAAACTTATATTTTGCTTTAAAAGTAAATAAAATTTTCTTGTATGTGTGTTCTTTCAAAATAAGATAAATTCAATTTATCTATTTGAAACATAAATTTCAAAATACAAATCAAACAAAGTCCATTTCCTTGTTATATCAAATACTTTGAAATTCATACATACATCTTCTTCTTCCTGCCCTGTTCCCAGTCTATCTGGGGTCGGCGCAGTATGTTTCCTCTTCCATTCATATGTCAGACGTCATCAAGCCATCCACTCCCTTTTGATTCATATCTTCCATCCCACCGTAAAGGTGCTAGTGATGAATGAATGTATAGAAAAGAGACGGAACGGACCATGTCGAGAGACCCATGAACGGAGAGAGTGATTAGAATGACAACATTCCAATCCATACTGCTCAAGGTTTTGGCTTAGGTTTTACAGCCGGCCGCCTGCCTGACACCAACCCTCCTTGGGTACGCTGTTGTTGGTGGTTTGCCCTCCACCATTCGGGTGCCCCAAGGTGCTTATTGGTCTACACCGGGCAATCTCCCTTAGTCGACTTTTACGACACCCATGGGATGAGTTGGGGCTGGCCTATTCTACGTTATTTGTTCGCTCCCAGGCCAGCATAGAAGGCTAATTCATACATACATATGTACATCAATCAAACCTTTCCACGGGGGTAAACAGAGATCACTTCTTTCCACTTGTTACAATTTTTACAAACTTGTTTCACTTCATCCAATCTCATCAGTTTCAGGTACTTTGACCTGGCCTTATTTTTTGATGTCACAAGTATGCAATATACATGGAAGTAACAAACAACAAAACTGGGGTGTCAATGGCTTACAATATTTTTTGTAACTACAAACTTTTTGTGTTAAAGTTAAGCATTTATCAATATACACTTTGATTATTCAACAATTTTGTAAAGTCCTGATGTGAAAATTATATTCTTTTATTCAAAACTTCTCTGATATTTCAACATTACATTCAAGATAACATTTTAATGATCTCTGTTGTTTTGGGAAAATATGCAGCAGTAATAAAACAAATGAATTTCTCACCATTATTGACAATTGTTTCTACCTCTTGAGTATTTCCATTGATAATAGCATCTTGTAAGGAAACTTCAATGGATTTTTTCTGATTTTGCTGTTGATCTGGATAGGTTCTTATCTAGAAACAGTAAATTATCATGTTATTGTTTATAATAAGATGTACACGAAACTCGGAATGAACTTTGATATTTGCTTTATGATTATATACATACAGGTCTGTCGTAAAAACCATCATCACTATCTGTTTCATCATCAGAAAAGCCGGCAGGTCTGTAATTGGCCATGGCTATCTAAGCCCCGACCCGAGGGACTAAAGGGTAAGGATTGTATAAATTACGTGGATTGGTAAACTTAGAGTACAACGCTGTATAAAAACTTAAATTTTATTTTTTTTCTTCTTGTGTTAGTGGCAAATTGGCAATCAGTCATACATCAGCGAAATAATTGTTTATTTATTTTAGAAAAACAATGACCCCGGCGGTTTGTCTGACTGACATTGACACTGACAGTGACGGATTTGTTGGTTTTTTGTTTTTTAATTGTCCCTATATTTCAGAGAAGGCAAAGGGTCTAACCCATACAGCCATGTCTTTAGTGTATATATTATCTGTAGTCTTATGAAATAATGAGTGGGTGAAATGTATGAATGAAATGAATTTTACGTTAAAATATGGGTGTCACACATTTTAACGAATCTAGGGAGTGCTTAAAGCGAATTTAATGGTAGCAGAGTTTATGATGGTGCCTTGGACAAACCCACTTTTTATAGTGGTCTTCACCACATCATCATACACATCATCATACACGTCACAAGACTTATTTTCAATGATTCTGCATAATTGCACATCAACACGGATGCTTCACTTCACTGCTAACAAACTGTTACATGCTAAACAGTTTGGGTTCACGAGGGGAAAATCCACCACTGACGCTGGAATAACCCTCATTAAGCACATATTTGATGCTTGGGAAAATCGGCAGGATGCTTTGGGTATCTTTTGTGATCTTTCTAAGGCATTTGATTGTGTTTCACATCAAACGTTATTAGCAAAATTAAAGCATTACGGTGTATCTGCTGCCTCATTGAAACTGATAAAGTCATACCTGAGTGATAGGATTCAAAAAGTAGTAATTAATAAAGCCGAATCTTCGCAAATGCAAAGCAAATGGGTGTTCCTCAAGGATCAATACTGGGACCATTACTATTCATAATATATATAAATGACCTTCCCTTCTACACAGAATCTCTATGTGATACGGTACTATTCGCAGATGACACCTCATTAATTTTCAAAGTAGACAGAGGTAAAGATAATTATGATGACATCAATATAGCTATTTCCAAAGTTCTTGATTGGTTTACAAATAACAACTTGTTACTCAATTCTAAGAAGACCAAATGTATTTAATTTTCATTACCAAATGTTAGGCAAGTTAGTAGTCCGATTACAATTAATAATGAAACGATAGAATGTGTCAATTCTACAGTATTCTTAGGAATAAAGTTGGACTCCAAATTGCAATGGAATCCTCATATTTCAACTTTATCCGAGAGACTAAGTTCAGCAGCATATGCGGTAAAAAAAATAAGGCTATTAACTGATGTTGAAACAGCCCGGCTTGTTTATTTTAGTTACTTTCATAGTGTAATGTCGTATAGCTTACTTCTTTGGGGTACAGCTGCAGATATTCAGGATATATTTATTTTACAAAAAAGAGCTATACGTGCTATTTACCTATTAAAGCCTCGCGATTCACTTAAAAGTCTGTTTAAAGATATTAATATCCTCACTCTTGCTTCACAATACATATACGATTGCATTCTATATGTTTATAAATACTTAAATACATTTGCTAAAATTAGTGATATTTATAAACACAACACTAGAAATAAAAATAAACTTGCCTTTACTAGATTCAGATTGCACAAGGTTGCTAATTCTTTTATGGGGAAATGTATACTCTTCTATAATAAGATACCAGGATCTTTGACTGAACTGCCTCAACACAAATTTAAGCCTTATGTAAAAAAAGTACTAATGGCAAAAGGATACTATAAAATTCAGGATTATCTAGATGACAAGGATGTTTGGAATAAATAACTTTTATTTTTATATAATCGATGATTACTATGCTGTTCTGTCTGTAATGAAGGATGTTGATAGCTTCAGAAATTGTGACTCTAATTATTATTACTTGACGTTAAAGCTATTGACATCTTTCATTAAATTTTCATTGAATTTAGATTATATATTATATATGTAACTAAGGGAGGAAAATACCCGACTGAGTTTCTTGCCCGTTCTTCTCAGAACAGGGCCTCCCGGTAGCTTACGAACGGATGGCGTAGATTTTTCGCTAGATATTGAAAACTTGTGTGTCCGTATAGGTAGGGTGGGGGATGAGGGGTTGATTGGTAGTGCGCGGCATGTTTCGGTTTATGTGATTGGCGAGTTGTGGGATTGTATTTGGTGCATAATTTACAATGTACCTGCAATGTCATAACTCGTTGACAATGGTGGGTTTCTCTACAGCCTACTTGCGTGCCGTTCTGCTAGCGGAGCGTTGGCCCCTGATGCGTTTAGTACCATCTTGGTATTGAACGCGGCAGGGTCGGCGCTTCGTTGCGGACCGGGGCGTGGGCGGGTTTGGGAGACCTATCATTACAGACTGAGGCATGCTGCGCACTCCACTGTTTTTTTTCTACTATTTTTTTTTTCTTGGACACACGGGTTTTCGGTATCTAGCGTCTTGACGATTCATAAGTGTATTGTAATCATACCAGATATGAATAAATGAATTTTGACTTTGACTTTGCTTGTGCATCAAAATAACACCACTTTTACTGCACAAAATCCACTCTTAACCAATTTTAGAATTTTTGAAAAAAAATCTGACTGACACCACGAAACGCGCCAAACAAACACTCCATCTGACAGTGACGGAACTTGACTTTTGTTAGTTTTAAATTCTCCCTATATTTTAGGGAAGGCAAAGGGTCTAGCCCATACAGCCAAGTCTTTAGTGTATATTTTATCTGTAGTCTTATGAAATAATGAGTGGGTGAAAGTATGAATGAAATGAATTTTACGTTAAAATATGGGTGCCACATATTTTAACGCATCTAGGGAGTACTTGCCGCGAATTTAATGGTAACAGAGTTCATGATGGTGACTGATGAAATGGATAAAACCACTTTATATAGTGATCTTCACCACAACATCAAACACATCATAAGACTTGTTTTCGATGATTCTGCGTAATTGCACATCAACACGGATGCTTGTGCATCAAAATAACACCACTTTCACCGCACAAAATCCACTCTGTAACAATTTTAGAATTAGCGAAAACAAATCTGACTGACACCACGAAACGCTCCAAACACTCTCCTTGACTTTTGTTTAAATTGGCTTAACGTTCCTGGAAGCAAGTCTTTTAGGAACTTTCTTTATATACTTTTATTTTCTTTTCTTAATTTTGAATGAATGAATGATATTAATGCATGAAATGAATTTTACATTAAAATAAACGGTGAAACACATTTTAACGCATCTAGGGAGTGCTTGGCGCGAGTCGAATGGTAACAGAGTTCATGACGGTGACCGATGTGGTGGTGAAAACCACTATAAAATTCTCAACATCAAACATGGCATAACACTTTTATTTCAATGATTCTTCATAATTGAACAACAACACGAATCCTTATGCATCAAAATAACACCACTTTTACTACACAAAGTCCACTCTGAAACAATTTATGTATGGTAACAGAGCCTATAATGCCGACTGATGAGTTAGTGAAAACCACTATAAATTTCACACCACAACATTTTTATTGCAATGATTATGCATAATTTAACGTCAACATTTTGCATCAAAATACATAATTTTCACTGCATAATGTCCCCTTTCAAAGACTTTTATGGGATTAAGGGAACAAAAATCTGACTGATGCCATTTTAAGCGCGCCAAACATTCAGATTGAACCACACACAGATACGACATATAATTAAATGTATATTGTATTGTCCTCAACACAAAAGTGCTTCATATTGTTAGATAAATGAAAATATATTTTTTTTAATGACCGATAAGACGAATCGCAAACGTTAAGTGGCAGTGAGCAGGGCGCATTGTTAGAAAGACCGACAGCCTTTAGGATGAAATGGTTCTCAAGTGGCGTCAACGTACCGTGAGATGGACTGACAAGTTGTACCGACACCCTGTGATGAACGAATATATCATCTTGTCAATATTGACAAATTAACACTTGTAAAAGTTAGTTAACTAATAGCATCTTGGAAAAATGTTCCTCCACAGTAATAAGTAGGTACTATGGAGTGGATGCTATGAAGCGGGGAAATAATAGTAACAGCAACGATAATAAGCTAAATATGACTCCATGTCTTACTGGATGATTAAGTCATATTAATTTTATAAGAAAAGATATATTAGTGCTACTTATTTTCTTAGTTCACCTAGTTCACCATACCTAGTTGATATCAGGGTTTACGTCATAGCATGATTGACAACATTTAAAAAATGACAACCCCCCAAAATAAAAATACCGTTTCTTTATTTTCCAATCCTGACTTCGAAAATATTCTTTAAATTTTTTTTTATTACATAATTACAGAGAAAAAAAATTAAATGTAAAAAACATGCGATGACGTCATAGTTGTGTATGTATGAATTAAAAAGTCTGCCTTCCTAGATGGAAAACAAAAAGTTATCATAGACATGATAGAATGCGGGCCTGAAAGATAAGTCTGCGCGCGAGGGGTGGCGCTGCTCGCTAACATTGACACTCCTAGACAAACAAAATAGCAGACGAAATTTTAGTTCCAATTTTGATTACGCGCGGACTTATCGGGCCCGCACTCTAACAGACTTCAGTCATAAATCAAACCCAATGTCATTACCATTAATAGAGTAGCAATAAATTCAAATCCTTAATAAACTTTTTTACTTTGAAAATTTCAAACATTTCAGATTAAAATGTTTTTATTTTCGACACCGGAAACGCCAGTTCGTCAATGTTGACAAGTGATCTTCTTATTTTTCGCGCCAAGAGTGATTTCGCTATTCGTCCATTACGGTGACGTCATTTGGCGCTTACATTTGTTTAAGAATGACCGCTATTTCAATCATGATTTTTTGTATGAGAACGACCAATAAAAAAAAACATGAGTGTCTTCATTTTCGGTTTAATTTCATTTAACATCATAATAAAGGTATATTAAAAAAATGAAACGTTGGTGGACTGATAAATAAATCGAAAACAAAAGTGCACATATTCTCGTTGAATTCATTCATCAAACATGATTGTATAACACGTGAACCATTCGTGCCACTTGAAAACGCGATGAGGTTCTCAAATTGCCCGAACTTCATAAAAATTTGTAGGGTGTGCAAAAAAATCAAATGAACAATGTTATTCTATTTTACGAACGTTTTGGTATTTTAATGGGATTTTGGTGTATAATTAAAGAGCATAATGAGTAAGGTCAAAAAAATATTAAGTATATGTCGTATTATGTAATCAATTTTAAATTACTATACTAGATTCGCTAAACATTCGCATTGTTTGATGCGAATTTTATTGGGGAGTATTATTTCACGCGCTTTCAATGGCATGGAGCCAATTCTCGCACAATTGAAATAATTTAGAATTCGAGAAAAAGTTCGAATTCGAAATTTATGCTCTTTAACAATTTATTTCCAAGGAAAACCGTTCGAATCCGTGGTCGGCAGCGGTCGAAATTTAATTTCGAATTTCGAGATTTAGTAATCAAAATAAGAGTTCGAAATTGAAACTCGAATTCGACATAATCTCGTATATGGCGAGAATTGGCCCCCTGGTGTGGACGCGCCATTACACATAATACACAAACCATGTATGGTTATTAAAATACCCATTTTATTAATCACATCGTGCAAGCAAATTATGGACGATATCTGTAACGACAGAGTCACTTCCGTTCTAAAGAACTTCGCTTAACGCTAATTAAAGGGAGACCTTAATTCGAGTAGACCATTACGGGGAAAGCCAATTTAATTTTCTTGTGAATTAAAGCCGGGCAAAGAAATTGCTAATCACAGAGTGTTTTCTGTTGCCCAAATTGTTTAAATACCTTTTTCATTAAAAAGATAAGAATATGCTCGAATGTCTTCCCTTTATTAACTAAGCTCATTATCGGTTACCTTATCTTTCCATTATAATTATCATAATAATATTAAGTATGTATTTAATTCCCATGAATTAATTATGAACTGTTGCAATGTTTTAATTATTATTGGAGACATTGGATTAAGTTTTATTTCCTTGATTTTGTAAAAAAAAATCTGCGATTTAGGTGCATGCCAGATAGATTGAAATAAACTCGACCCCTATTACATGAAACATAGTTGGCGAAATGTGGGTGTTTACACCTCTATCTTTCCCTTCGGAGATAAATAAACGTAAATTACATTATTGAAGTGTGGCATAAAGAGTAAAGCGTGAACACCATGAAGCCACATACGCACCCATATTACATAATTTTATCTTATAAAACTATAAGCCAATATATAGATATTAATTAGAACGCACTATGTCAATTACCAAAGAATTGTTAAGAGCGCAACACAAAACCTTGATTCTTACTTAATTTGAAGAATTCCCGGGTAAGAAGTCTGAAGTGTTCTGCAGAGTTCTCGAGCTTGGAAGTCAGTCTCTGCGTCGTCGGAAGGTAAGGATAATAGGCAACAGTTCCAATTAGGCGACGAGGGCGTTTGTTAACATTTAATTAACGTCAGGGAGCCATTGTGTCGGCGCCGGGCTTAGGTCGGCTCCGCTACTGCCTTGATGAGCCACAGTCATACCGTTTCGCATTACAACCCAATCTCCCTACACCCTTATACAGCGATTCCTTTGTTAAGCATACATTGCGTGTTTCTAATGGACGCTACTTTCATGGACTTTGGAGAACGACAAACAATCATGCGACAACAATGAAACTGCGTAACGCCTCGCAGACGAGTGGCGACAGTAGCGGGGCTGGTGCTCGCAGGTGTCGCTTGCTAATGATGCGATGCCATGCCGCCTCAGGGCTCGACATGGCGAACCCTCATCGGTGCTTCTTCAAACATCCTTCCTCGCATATACATTTAATAGGTTTCTTTGTGAGTTATTCATGCGGAACCTTTGAACTATAACACAAAGCATCTTTGAAACTGTAAAATTTTAGGTAAGCTTGATTTTAGGAAAGGATTTTTTGATAATTTTGTGTATTGGATGTGGAGGAAATTTCCATTTTATATTTAATTTTAATATAATAATATAGCGTTCTAATGTCTAGTCTTAAAACAACTGAAAAACGTATAGCGTAAATGCGCCAGCTCTACACTAATTTCCCTTTTCAAATTAATATCTCATTTTATTTACCGATTTTAGCGAGGTTCCAATATCATTGAAATTTAAAACAAATGAAAAACGCAAAACGTAATCGCCAACAATACCACGCGCGCGACAAGTAAAGTAGCGAACTTGATTTGGCTATTATTTTTTGTGTGTCGGAATCAAAGAAAATGTTTTCGAATGTAATAAGGATTTTTCTCATAGCGACGTAGAAGGTAAGAGATTTGATTTATAGCTGTGGGCCGGGCAAAGCGGCTGACCGGCGGCCGCTCGCTCGCCGCCCGGACGCGTTATTAAACTTTTCCCCATATTAAACATTCCGGAGACGAATACATTTTATTGTTGCCTCGGACCGACGTCAGAGGCCCCTACAAAGCGAAACTCAAAGACGGCAATTGCGAAATAAATTGAAAGCAATTTGATATTGCGTTGTAAGTAATAGCCGTCGGACCCCGCAAGTCTGTGGAAGACATTTTGTATGCAATTTAGAAAAGTTTCAACGGGTCATTTGATTGTGGCTTTTCGGACGTACGCTGGGCTTGGCTGTGGTTAGCGGTTGATTGATGACTTATTATTATTACCAAGTTATTAGGTACACTGCTCTATTTGTTTTATATTTGAGTGATACGTTTGGTAAATCATGGTTGACAGAAAAAGGCTCGCTCTCAGTCATTCTACATTGGTACAAAATAGTGGTCTATAATCGTGTTGTTACACTTCCGCCTACTTCTTCGGTGCCTTTCAGGCGTGACGGAAAGCACCTACAAACATGTTACAAAGTACAATATTAACTTAAATGACGTTGGTGTTGTCCAAAGCATTCTGGCTCAGCCAATGGCTGCTGAAGCTAGAATGTTTTTAAACATGCTTTGTACCAGCCGCGACCCTTCTGGCAGCGTATAGTTTAATTATAGTGTGAAAATTAGTAGTGAAAATTGCCGTGTGGTGACGGCAGAGTAGAATACAATTGTCACCACCCCAAATCTCTCCCGTGGGTGTCGTACAAGGCGACTAAGGATAAATCAACGATGAGGAATGGGCAGCAGCATTCCTCTTATACCACCTAACAATAGCAAAGTACTACGACGTTTGTGCCCGATAAATGGCAATAGGCTCGCCACCTATTACATGGGACCTAACATATTTGACGAAACTTGGGTGCTAGTTCACCTCTGCCTACCCCTTCGGGGATAGGCGTGATTTATGTATGTATGTATGTAAAATTAGTAGATAAGTTTCGATAGGACTGTCATATTCAATGGATAAAAGTCCTTTCAATAAAATAGAAAAAAAAGAGTCTTGTTTCTGTAAATTTTAATGTTACAATCGTATCACAGTAGTGTTTCGACAGTATAAACAGTACATAGGTACTGTTGAAAAACAATAGTGTTTTTCATCTCAGTTCCTGTTAGGACTAAAACAGAAAATGATAGATACATTTGTTTACTCATTTGTTATTGTTATGTTTATGCGTTTGTTATTATTTAGTAACAAGTTACTATTATAAAGAAAAAAGGTCAGAATAATTTCGAAAATTTTTAAATCTTTGTTCCTTTGTTATAATTTCTCTAACGCAAAGTGTTCATTAAAATCCAACAATAGTATAGGTACAATATATCAAATATTTATTAAATACCGATTGCCATCCTAAAGAGGCATCCATCCAATACACATTGTATTAATATCAAATGTAAATCTTTGCACATTTATCTAAACATTGGCTTAAACAAAAACCTAATCTATTTTATTTATCGGAATAAAATTTTCGAAATAAGCCGTCCTTTAGAGAGATTGTTGCGTATTTCTTTACAATGTATAAACTTTACCAAATAAGCATTTATTCAACTTATTTTTTTATATTTTTTGCATCTCAGATTCGACTCTGAATAATCACATTCCATTTGGCTATTATTCTACCAGGAGACTTTTAGGTCCCTGAAAAAATTATTGGAATTCGTTCAGACCATCAAACTGAACAAATTTCACTATTCCTCCAAATTCACGAAAAAATAACAGCTGTTTCATACATTTGGGTCAAGTAGGTATAATAAGTCCCCCCGTGACCACGGCCACTGTAAAGTGATCGAAACGTCGGGTTAAATAATTAATATGCCAAACACCAAATTATACGCGAGTCTTATCCGTAAAAGTTGTTTTATTTCAAATGTGTAGTGCTCGTGCAAATATAAGAAAACATTATAGGTATTATCATTTTGTACGACACAGCTGATAATTTTTCGTGAATTTGGAGTTGCTCCCGTGGTGAAATGAAATTTGTTCAGTTTGGTGGTCTGAACGAATTCCAAATATTTTTGCAGTAACCAAAAAGTCTCCTGGTAAATTCGAAACTATATTCTCTATATTTCAACAAAATGATAAAACCAATAACGAGATAAATATTAGAACATGCTCTAGAACGATTATCAATTAATAAAATGGAATAATATTATGAGCCGTTCAACACTGAACGGTAAGATGCTGGGCGAACGAGCGCGCAAGATTGCCCGAGAAGATGCGATCATATTAATTCCACCCTTAATTGTTTTTTCGTCCATCTCGGCGTCTTCATCAGCCGGCGGTCTAATCCGAAATCTCATTTCCGAGGAATAATTGTAGGAAATAGAGTACTGGTCCTCCGTAGCGCTGCGCGGTAAAATCTTATGCGGATTTCATAATTTGACTCCGCTACAAATCTCCACTTGAATCAATGAAATGATCAAAGCCAGGGAGAGGGGCAACGTTTCCGAAGAAAATATGCAATTATTTGCGTCTATGTTATTAAGTTCTTAAATTCCAGGCTTATGTAAAATTGCACGGCTAGTTGTCCAATAGATTCGAATTTCTCCAATGACATTTTTGAGTTTTAGAATTTACTCCCACCGATGGCTTGCCACTCAAGTAGGAAAATTACTGCGCCGTGGAAACTTCTCAAATAAAAAGAGAGAGAGAGAGAGTCAATAGTGTGTCATGATGACCAAATTAATATATATTTAATGAATAGATAAGCTCCTATAATGTTTCTCGTTAACATTATTCGTGCGTATAGTCAAACAGCATGTCAAGTTTCCATATAAAATATCTCCAATCGATTGTCAACAAGTCGAAAAAAAAAAGCTTGTTTTACGTGAAACTCAAACTCGCTTGAGAAAATTTGACATATTGTTCAAATTTTCTCAAGCGAGTGAAATTTTCTCTTTTGAGTTTCACGTAAAACAAGCTTTTTTTTTTCGACTTGTTGACAATCGATTGGAGATATTTTACAGTGTTGTATAGTCTGATGATTGTTGCTACATTTCACTTCTTCACCTCTGCCTACCCCTTCGGGGATATAGGCGTGATTTATATATGAATGTGTATGTTGCTATATGACGCATATTAACAAATAATTGATAAAACATTAAAAAATAAACCTCACCTAAGGCGTTAAAAAATTTGGTTTACGCCACTGTCACGGGACCTATTATTCGCATTAATGTACGCACATTTGTCCGCATTTTAATTTGTTTCAATAGTTACCTACTTTACTTACTACATACATACATACATAAATCACGCCTATATTCCCGAAGGGGTAGGCAGAGGTGAACTAGCACCCACGTTTCGCCAATTATGTTAGGTCCCATGTAATAGGTGGCGAGCCTATTGCCATTTATCGGGCACTAAAGTCGCAGTACATTGCTATTGCTAGGTGGTATAAGAGGAACGCTGCTGCCCATTCTTCATCATTGATTTATCCTTAGTCGCCTTGTACGACACCCACGGTAGAGATTTAGGGTGGTGACAATTGTATTCTACTCTGCCGTCACCACACGGCACGTTACTTACTAGCAATCGACAAAACTCCGCATTACGATAGTAGGTACCTATGTTTACCATAAACCAAATTTTACGACCGGAGAAGGCCAAGCGTATGCAGCGAATCATACAGATCTTGTAAATACATGAGCTCTTTGTGTTAAAGGTAGCTTGCTAAGTGATTGGGTGACGTTATCTAGTAGCAGATTTGTAAAGGCGAAATCTCAGTTTAGTCATAATATATTTACTGGAAGAGGCTACACTGGCCCTAGTTGGTATAATTATTAAGTATTTAAACTTTTATTAGCAAAAAATCAGGCCTGTTTAAATAAATTATCTATGTATATAAACATTTTACGTTAAGTACAGGTAATTAGGTACTCGGTGAACAATGCAATTGCAATACAACATATGTTTATTGATAATTATTTTAATTTGAATGTAAACTATAAGAAGGAAAACGGGTTTAATTATATCCTAATGTGAGACATAAATAAATTATCATCATCGTTCTATGCACTTTCTATTACAGTCATCCCACCTATCCAATTTTAAGGTTCACATCTGTCTTCTCTATAATCAATTTTATACACAAGGGTACCCGCTTTAGGCATTATGCCCGCTTTGGGCCAGCCACCTTACCCTAATCACTTCATACAGGGATTGTGAAGAAAAAAGAAGAAATTTTTCGAAAAATATTTACTGTCCTGATGGATGTACGTGGTATGATTTTTTTTTTAATTATTCGACTTCTTTTTTATGTAACAATTTTTCTAACCTTTCTATGTTTAAATAAAGGATTTAGCACTTGCCCTTTAGCCTCGATTAATCAGTTATAACACGGGCATAAAAATAAAAAATCCTCAGCTACGAGCAGCGTTATCCCAAAAGTAATGTTGCTGAGTAAGTATGGTCTATCTATACTTCCCATTGAAACTGAACTTATGATTTAATGTATAATTTATGTACATAAATAAATGAGCTCAACTTATGTAGGTAGGATATTGTAAGAAGCGAGAGAATTACGAGGTAGACTTATGGCTTCCATTCAGCAGAGGAGAGATAATGCTTGCAGGCAATCACATAAGTGGATCAAATAGCTCTAGTCCATTTGGATAATGAACTAGACTCTGTAGCTTCAGGAACTTATTTTTATTTTATAGTCAATATACAATATATTGTATTGCGCACTGTGATTGTTTATATGAAACAAGTAAAATAATAAGATAAACCAATAATGGTAATGCTAATACATAATAACTAATGACTATTTTCATAAGTATATTTTGTGTGTCTTGTAAAATATTGAAGCAGTAATAAAACTATATTGACTGAATAACTAAATATGTTGTTTGGTTCGTTTTCTTTACATTCGAAGCTTAGGAAAGAGGCACTATTAATAGAATGTATAATACCTGTTAGCTTTTCGCGCACCCTTATTCTACTGCAATTATAGTTATTTGTTGTACGTGAGTGCAAAGTTGTTTTTTAACCGCGTGCTCAATTTTGATGACCGAGCTAGCGAAGGATTCTAAAATTGAATCACGAGCGTAGCGAGTGATTCAAAAATTAGAATCCTGAGCGATAGCGAGGGAATCAAAAGAGCACAAGGTGAAAAATCTTTGCACTCGAGTGCAACACGTAACTTTTCATCCCCCCCAACGAGGAAATTGCAAAATACAAAAAAAAAAATACAATCACAGCAGTTTCTGTTTTCACCCAGAAACTTCCACAACACCCTCCCATTAACCCAAACACACTCTCAACACCCACCCAGAAACACCCACAACATTCACACCCATCCACTCAGACACACCCAAAAAACACCCATTCACCCAGAAACACCCACAAAACACCCATTCACCCAAAAAAACCCACAAAACACCCATTCACCCAGAAACACACACAAAACACTCATTCACCCAGAAACACCCACAAAACACCCATTCACCCAGAAACACCCACAAAACACCCATTCACCCAGAAACACCCACAAAACACCGATTAACCCAGAAACACCCACTAAACACCCAATCACACCCAAAAATACTCAATCACCCAGAAACACCCACAAAACACCTAATCACACCCAAAAAAACCCAATCACCCAGAAACACCCAAAATACTCACCCATCCATTCTGACACACCCACAAAAACCCATTCACCCAGACACACCAACAAAACACCCATTCACCTAGACACACCCTCAAAACACCCATTCACCCAGACACACCTCCAACAGCCACCCATCCACCCAGCCACACCCGCAACATTCATCCAGACACACCTGTAAGTCCCTAATAAAAATTACCGTCCCTAATGGAGTTACGAGACGGTCAATCAGCTTGAGTCAAGCACGTTGATTATCTGTATGTTTTTGTTCCGTTGCTAGCGTAAACAAATCAAACAGACCTAAAAAGCTTTTAAATGCTTGACTCAAGCATCCAGCAAGCGTTGTAGACGATCAAAATGTTTAAAGCAAGATTGACGCCAAGCTGATTGACCGTCTCGGAACTCCTAGGTTTTAACAAATTTGTGACGTGAAAAGAAAATGGCGCGCGCAAAGCAAATTACAATAAAAGTACACCAAGAAGGTTCCGAGTCTGAGTTTTTAACAAATTAGGTTGCATGACAATTTCGGCACCATGGAGGTAGAAAAAAATATGTATAATGATGTTTTGAATTCACAAACTCATTGCACACGATGTTCTAAATTCAAATTTACTTTAACCTCTAGAGGATAAAAACGGCTTTTGCACTCAGATATCGAAGAGCAAAAACGCTTTTTCCGAGATGGTGGGATGAAAAGTATTTTTTTAAACATTTTGACTAAAATTTACCTACTACAATTGAAAGTTTCCCATTAAAGTAATTTTCAATCAGTTCATATTACAAGTCATCTATCGCCCTAAATTGACATTAACCAACGCGGAATATCCATTTGGAGTTGAGAACGGCGCGTATTGACAGGGACGCACTCAGAACGGTATCTGATCAATCCATTACCGGGCTCAGTCAGTCCAGGAGTTGTTAGGCCGCAAGTTGGCGACACACATTTTCCATTTCCCCCTTGTCCTAACACCGGCCCAGTTTTGCCTCCTCCATAATTCAATCCATACCGAATCCATTGTGCGATACACTAGTGGCTTACCTACAAACTGTACGTTATACTCATATGTATACACGAATGAAGTTATTGCATAACGTTATTGTGTTCTGCAATATTTTGAGCTTATTTACGTTCTATGAAAATATGCGACATAAGCTTTCACAGCCGATGCATTGTTTTGCATGATTTAAAGAATTTCGTACTAAAATATCATTTTCATCCCACCATCTCGGAAAAAAACGTTTTTGCTCTTCGATATCTGAGTGCAAAAGCCGTTTTTATCCTCTAGAGGATAAAGTAAATTTGAATTTAGAACATCGTGTGCAATGAGTTTGTGAATTCAAAACATCATTATACCTATTTATTTTTCACTTCTCATGCTCTGAAAGTGCTTATTTGTGCTGGATATAGGCTGCACAAAATCGAATTTTGTGCTCTAGAGCATTACCGTATCTACTCATAAATGTGTCTATATTAAGGCAAAGAAAATGAGCCATGCAGCCAAACACAATAAGAAATTATGAGAGAGAATTTGTTTTTTAAAATATTTACTTAAATTTATTTGCCCAATGTGTTTTTAAGACATAAAAGATATTAAAATTTTAATTCAAGTAGGGGATTAAATTAATTTAAGAAAATTATTATTTCAAAATTTATTGAATACTTGGCTGTATAGGTCTGCAGCCCAAGCCTAATTAATATCAATGGAAAAAACAATTTCCTTCAGTATTCAAAACTGTACGAGAGTGTTTGGCGCGTTTCGTGGTGTCAGTCAGATTTATTTTCACTAATTCAAAAATTGTTACAGAGTGGATTTTGTGCAGTGAAAGTGGTGTTATTGATGCACAAGCATCCGTGTTGATGTGCAATTATGCAGAATCATCGAAAATAAGTCTCATGATGTGTTTGATGTTGTGGTGAAGATCACTATAAAAAGTGGTTTTATCCATTTCATCAAGCACCATCATTAACTCTGTTACCATTCAATTCGCGCCAAGCACTCCCTAGATGCGTTAAAATATGTGGCACCCATATTTTAACGTAAAATTCATTTCATTCATACTTTTCACCCACTCATTATTTCATAAGACTACATATAAAATATATACTAAAGACTTGGCTGTATGGGCTTGACCCTTTGCCTTTCCTAAAATATAGGGAGAATTAAAAAAAAAAAAACAAAACTGTACTAATTTTAGTTTGAATTTTAAGAAATGTTATGATAAAATACTGTTTTATTTCCTCGCATGCGAAGTGAAAAGCAGAGTTTCTAACTCGTCCACAAAACCATTTTTATCCTCGACATTACTATCAGCCCTCGCCTTCGGTTCGGGCTGCTAAAAGTCTCGGACAAAAATGATTCGTTTTGTGCACTTGATGGAAAATCTACTATTTACCTCCATGGTGCCGAAATTATCATGCAACCTATTTTAATTTGTTAAAAACTCAGACTCGGAACCTTCTTGGTGTACTTTTTTTGTAATTTGCTTTGCGCGCGCCATTTTCTTTTCACGTCATAAATTTGTTAAAACCTAGGAATTCCGTGACGGTCAATCAGCTTGGCGTCAATCTTGCTTTAAACATTTTGATCGTCTACAATGCTTGCTTGTCGTGATCGTTTGTATTTTGCAATTTCCTCGTTGGGGGGGATGAAAAGTTACGTGTTGCACTCGAGTGCAAAGATTTTCACCTTGTGCTCTTTTGATTCCCTCGCTATCGCTCAGGATTCTAATTTTTAAATTTTAGAATTCTTCGCTAGCTCAGTCATCAAAATTGAGCACGCGGTTAAAAAACGTACAACAAATAACTATTCTTCCGTTCTTTCCAATACTTCAGATTCAGAGTAAATACATACATACATAAATCACGCCTATATCCTCGAAAGGGTAGGCAGAGGTGAATTAGCACCCACGTTCAGAGTAAATCTTTATGATTTAAACTTTTTTAAACAAAACACGTCTTACTGCCGCACTCAGAGAGGTCAATTAACTTTAATGAGTATTACTGCCGCACTCAGAGACGTCAAATAACGTTAATGAGTACTTAACGTCTAAAAATGACAATTCAAAACTAGTCGCTATACTTGCCGGGTCTATGGTCTAGATTTGAATGAAAATTTTTGACATTAAATACTCATTAAAGTTAATTGACGTCTCTGAGTGCGGCAGATAATGTCAAAAATTTTCCATCAAATCTAGACCATAGACCCGGCAAGAATAGCGACTAGTTTTAAATTGTCAATTTTTGATGTTAAGTACTCATTAACGTTATTTGACGTCTCTGAGTGCGGCAGTTAAACAATTTTTGTAAAGTTTGTAATAATATCGATATTGTTAGAATTCGAATTAAGCCTTTAATTCTGTGTATTTCGCTTCCTAAATACAAAAGATGAACAGTAAATAAGCGCACTCCATTATTTTCTAGCAAAAATAAGTCTTACTGCCGCACTCAGAGACGTCAAATAACGTTAATGAGTACTTAACGTAAAAAAATGACAATTCGAAACTAGTCGCTATTCTTGCCTGGTCTATGGTCTAGATTTGAATGAAAATTTTTGACATTAAATACTCATTAAAGTTAATTGACGTCTCTGAGTGCGGCAGTTAAAGTCATAAATTGAGAACACATAATTTTTTCAAGTATTTTTGAATTGTGCCGTCTTTGTACCAAAGAAACGATTTGATTTAGCCCAGAAGTGATTAAATCAATAGCCGTGTACGTTTACGTTGAGACAGCGGCCAGGAATGCACTAAGCCAATAGCTATTCGCGTTCCCTTGATCCAGTCTATTTCGGCGAGATCCATTACCTCGAGAGTGGCGGCAAGAAGCAATCTCATTGAATGACCGTCCTCACCCCCACCCCCCTACGCTGCGCCCCTTGATCCACGCCAATCGGTAAATATGCGTGTTAAATATGTATGCGCTGTAAGATGCTCGTAAGTGTATTAGATTTTGCTTGCTTTTTCATTCTGACAAGTTGTTATGTACTCGGGTGGACATAGACATCGTTCTTATATGCTGACGGGGCACACGCTTCGATTTATCGGCGACCGATAAAATCATGCAAATGTAGGGGAGCAAGCATATCTCTGGTTGTCGAATTGAAAAAATGTGGGTTAGCACGTGAAAAATTGTATGTGAAAATTGCCTTTTTCTGGTCTACATTTTACAAATATTTAACTAGTCTAGCATTCCCGGAGGTATGCGCATAGAACTGTGCATTATATCTTGTGTAGGTATTAGACTTCACTATGATTCATAGTGCACTTAGCGCTGTAACGATCGTAACAGCTCTACCTATAAGTTGTTGCTTGCATAAGGCTTAAGTAATAACTTCTATCTGGCAGAAGCGAAAACTTGGAATGCACTTCGCACGAAGTGACTAGACTTTTCCATTAGGGACAATTATCAGGCACAACAGAGAATCCCTTGCTTTCACTACTCCGGCCCATCTAGCGACGGAACCTGTTAGAGATAACGTCATAAAGTCGCCGAAGCACAGAGCCGGACTAACGTCTTTGCTGTTGCGATGCCCTCACCTCGGGATAATGGACCGCACTCCTCACCCTCCTAGCCGCAAAGCGAATTTACAAAAGCTCGCTATTAGAGCTCTTGATGGATACTGAATTGGTTAGAATGTTACTGAACTCACTTCGTACAATGGGCTCTTAATGATCATTGATTATTGCTCTAGTTAACCAAGGAAATTTAGTCATAAGTTATTAAGAGTTTGATTATATCTAAATGCTTAGTCCAATGCTTATTGCTTTAAGAATTACTGTGTATATAATTTTAAACGTATAAGGCCCGAGTTCTCCAAAACGTAGTTTATGTAGGTAAAAACAAGTGATTAAAAAATAACCATCAATTTTTGACAATTACCATACGATAAAATGTCAATTTTTCTATATCTCATTCAGTTTCAGTGTCATTTATCCATTTTTGTTACTCCACTTATCCCCCTTAACATCCACATCTTTGCTGCATGCAATCACCGTTGAGCCATCTTCTTAAACATATACTTAACATATTTTAAAGGAAAATCCTTTAGCCCCCCCATATATAACAAAAATATGCAGTACCAACAGAACAAAAATTAGGTATGTGTTCACTTTGATTTGAATTCAATATTTTTAATCTCACTTCTAAATAACACAACGAGAACAAAGTCCTATTCCGGCAACTGAGCTTCAATAGCAACACGGCGACTTTTCTAAAGATAGGGTCGTCAAAAGTATCTCGCCGAACGTGTCCTAATCGATATCCATTTGTGGAGATGGGCACATTCACAGTGAGTAAATAATCGGCTTATGACAGCCACATAAGACTGCTAATGAACTAATGGTGTATCAAGCTTCCTAGTTTGTCCGCCCCCGCCTCTAAGTTAATGGAGCAATGATGGTCCGTCACTCCACATTTGACTAGGCGGCTTTCACATCGCACTTAGCCTCAGCTTTATAATGGTCTATGTTGGACATATTTCATGTAGATATAGACCTGTTCTAGGTACTGTTTTAGTAATAGACGCAAGCGTTTTCACGACGGGCATATGCAAATTTGTATATTTGGTTTTCTTCAGATTACATCACAAAAACAAAAAGGAGTTTCATTCTCACATTGTTCTCGTTTGCAATACACAAAAAATAAAATATTATATTTGTCCATAAAATATAATAAAATATATTTATATTTTTGTCCATTTTTATGAAAAAAGTTTATAGTGACAATGAATAAATGATCAGCGTAAATTTTATACTGTAAGAATTATTTTCTTACCTTCTTTATAACTCCAGTGCATTTAATAAATGATAGATTTACAGAACGGATTAATTCAAAGAAACATTATTTAATCGAAAGAAGTACCGTTTAATCTTTAAATGAATTCTAAATAATTGTGTTAATTTACTTTTGGAGTAAGGCTAAAAATTATTGAATTTATATCCGAAAAAGCCAATAATTTTATTTTATAAACATGAACATAAAAATGTGTTACATTACTTTGTTGTTTATTATAGTGAATTTTGGTGTTGACATCCACACAAATCAGCAAAGAAATCTCGGGTCCGTTCACGTAACCGACGGCACCACGGAAGTATCTCAAATAGTAAAAATGGGAGATCTTTTTAGGCTTACGTCCAATGCTGAGTGGTTCCACAAATGTCGCTAAAAGGCTGGACGTCATTGTTTATCCGGGCAACATTAGGCGGGTAATCGGACACGCTCGCGCTGAGTGCGCTACAAGTATCCGCTTTCAACTCATTACGGCGGACGTGGTGCGTGGGCAGCCAACCCCCTCACGACCCCCGCCCGTCTTTGTCCTCCAATCCCTCTTACCATCTTCGATCCAATTTCGAATACCCATACATCCGCCTAATGTTAGACTTCGCGTTAGATTAGATGACAACATTAGAAGGGCCACCGTATTATTGGGAACAAACAATAAGCGCTGATCATTGTCTTTTATTCGACGAATTTTATTATCCATAAGAAAAACTACCTCTTTTATATGGACTGTGGCAGTGTTTTCGTAAGTTTAAGTGATATGTGAAGGTTTGCAGAGATCCAATTAGGTAGATTTATTTGGAATGAACTGTGAAGTAGATAACAGGACCCGCAGGGTATAATCGGTAAATTAAGTGACACTAGTATCTTAATCAAGTCTCCATTTTGGGGAGTTAGAGCCTCTATATGAAACCAGAACAGGCGGCCGGGCAAAGCAATAACAGCCCCGACAAATTGAGTCTGCTTACATCGGAGCCTGTTATGGCAGGCTTACTCTTACCAAATTATTATGATTATAGTATACAAACTATGATTATACAAACATAAAATCTATAGGAAGCCCCATTGATATTTGCCTTAATTTATAATGTATAATGTGCCGTGTGGTGACGGCAGAGTAGAATACAATTGTCACCACCCCAAATCTCTGCCGTGGGTGTCGTACAAGGCGACTAAGGATAAATCAGTGATGAAGAATGGGCAGCTGCGTTCCTCTTATACCACCTTGCAATGTACTGCGACTTTTGTGCCCGATAAATATAATTGGCGAAATGTGGGTGCTAGGTTAACCTCTGCCTACCCCTTCGGAGATATAGGCGCGATTTATGTGTGTATGTATGTATGGTTCGAAACAAATTTACGTAATCGAATCTTTTCTTTGCAATATTTAATTTTAATTATAATTATTTAAAACAACCAATGTCTTTATTCATTTGAGAGGTGTATCGTTTTTGTATTTAATAAGCGAATGGATACGTCTCCGTTAAATTGTAGGTTAGGAGCAATTTTACGAGAAAAATCATGGCACGAGCCGCGCGGTCGCGCAGCTTACCGACCGCAATAACATAACCGTTTGGACAAATTGTGGCTCGCTCCGGGCAGGATTAGCGGCTTTATGGAACAATTCGCGTATAGAATAGCTCCAGCTTCCTGATAATTGATATCAATGTTCAACGTCCAGCGGCGAGCGAAATTAAGCGCTCATTTGTCTGAGTTTCTTTTTATTAGTTCGCCGCATGACTCCGCAGGCTAGATCCGGAGAGATTACACTGCCGTAATGAAACGAACGGATATGAAATCGCTCTGCGCGCGTAGCCGTGTAGGTACTGGCTGCCTTTATTGTTTAGCTATGGCGCGTGACCATAAATAAGACCGACGAGGACATTAATTTCGTTGAACAATTAATTAACTGCTTTGAACCTTTTTACTTAGAGAGCCGTCCTTACAATTCAGCGTGAACGATCAAAATAAATAAAGTACACACTTAATTATATAAATAATTGCTTGCAGAAGTGCTACGGTATTCCAAGTTTTAATTGGTGTAGCTCTATAGGAAAAGGTAAAGCGAGATGCATTATTCAAGCAAGTTCATTAAAATTTTATTATAAGTCAGATAAGCGCTTACCACCAAACAGTCAGCGCAAATTAGTTTTTTCCAACATAGGCCGTTCTGAATAGTAAACAAAATGAATGAGTCTCCCTAAGCAAAGTTTAATCCGTTTTTATTACAAAGAAAAGAAGTAATTACTTTACCCTTGGCCGCTATGGAGGGTTGTAGCTCGAGGTAAAAATTTCCATAGATTTATCATAAGCAAATTAAGTTTATAATTAAAAACAGGAGTTTTGTATAGACGCTATTTGAATATGTAAATAATGGAAAATATTTGTTCAGCATATTGTTTTATAGAACTTTTAAATAAAAAATAATATTTAAATAAAGCAAAAGAAGTTGAATTTTTTTGTCATGATGCCATCTGCTAGCATTGGAAAAGACGGGGTCTTTTCCCGCATCAGGCCAATAATTTTTCGAAATTTTCCTGCCTCCTTTTTTTTTGTTATATATTTTTTAATATTTGTATTATATTCAATTGAAATTAAATAACAAGTATTATTTAATTTTAACTCGGCACTCTGTTTTTGTCTAGCAAAGTCGCCTACCTACATAAGAACTATCTACATACAAAGCGTATACCGCCTACAGAGAAAAATAAAAGCGATGTGCGTGTAATTGTTGCTCACAAGCAAATGAATTGTAAATATGTGACTGTCTATCTGAGTTCAGGAGGGTACGCGCCTCCATCGCAATTACCCTCTCAGCAACGTAATTATTCCATTAGCTGAGCAAATAATGATAAGCCCACTGATTAACAGTTAGCTTGATTAATCGATACATCAAAGGAGCTTTTACTAGGTAACGTTCCAATTAAAAATTTTAAATTAGCCTTCAGCTACGAACGCATCAACCAACTAAACTGCCCTCTAATTCAAAAAGAGGTACCCATCGGTAGTTGAATTAATTATCTATTGGACGTCACATAACTTTCAAAATAAAACTTGGCGACATATCCTTTTTTAAAATGAATTTAGTTAAAAATACAGTTATTTTTCGGAAGTTACTTTTATAGATATAAAAATTCTTAGCTTATGCGGTAGGTACAGTATACTTCAGCCAACTTGTAGGAAGAAATTATGAAAGTATACCATTTTGTATTTTACAATGTACCTAATCATTTTGGTTTTACGTCAAGATATATTACACAAAAATGTTTTTAAATTTGATTTAATCGTATCAACACTGTTTGTTACACAAGCTTGTAATGAAATAGTTATTTAAGGGTTAAGTATGGGCGGTGTGCTTTCATAAATTCTCTCTCTAATTTGGCTGAAGTATAGTTTTAGGCGCCAATTCCTTCTAATATAATTATTCCAAGGAAACATTTTAAGCTCTATAAAATAATGAGCAAAAAATGCAAAGTTTGCCACGGAATTATAATGACTGTGTTGTTACTCGTTATCTCCGTGCCGAATCTGGGCAACTTTCAAGTTAGCATGACTAACATTAAGTAAATTAAACCACTAGTCGTATAAGTTTATTTGCTACCCCATAAATGATGTAAATATTCCCTAGTTCCTGCCATGTAAGGTACCTACTTAAATAAACAATTTTAATTGAAACAAAAAACCTAGTGATTTCCTTTCCTTACATTCGTAACGTAGGGATTATATATTTATGTCATTTGATTACTAACTGTACGGAGTAGATATTGCCATCATCATCTACACGGTACACGTCCTGGGGCCTTACCACCAACTCTAAACGCGACTCAATTTCCATTGTTAAAGTGAGACAACGCTATAAGCCGAGTGGAGCGGCGTCCCGTTTTGTCACCCGCGTTTGGGTCGCACTAATACTTCATGGTACGGCCACTGTTCCCAGTTTATCTGGGGTCGGCCAAGTATGAATATAAAGTGCTATTGTAGTATCAGCAACAAATATCATGCATGCTATAAACAACCAACAGCACGACAGACTATAGAACACTGTCGAATATCGCTTATCGATTGTCAGCCGTAACTTGCAAATCAGAAAATCAAAGAAGATAAAAGGTTTTGACCGCCTATGCATTACGGACATTACGGTCCAACTGCGGGATCGAGAAGAGGTGGTTACTTTGACATTTGCCTCTGCTATTCCCTCCATTTCCTTCTTTTATATTTCTCTCCTCGCGTCCTACCAAATGGACTCAATTTGCAGTCATACGAACAGTCACAAAATGTCCGTATTTTTAATGCGTATGTACACAACCACTTGTGTTTCTAATTACTTAATACAATAATAATTGCAACGGCATATGCGTTCTACGATAGATAGGCACTGAAATTCTTCAAATACCCGTTTACAACGCAAACGTAGCCAGCCGTATTTTAAGTCATGCTACGACGTAGCCATTACCTCCGCACGTTCTATCTAATAAGCCGTGTGGATTAGTAGAATTCAATTGTCACAACCCTTACCTCTCCCGCGGGTGTAATACGAGCCGACAGCATGTTAGGAGAAATAAGCAAACTAGTGAATGGATAACAAACTTTCTTTTGCAATACTGCGGTTAACGTTCCTTGCAATAGGTTCACCCTATGAACGGTGAAATGTGGACAAAATCACGTGACTTATTAGAGCGTGTTCTAGAGAATTATGCGGAATACTTAAAGACAAGCAGACTGATTGGTCATTACAGTTTATCACTTCATCAAGATACCGGGGAATCAATTTCGCTCTCGTGAGGCCGGGGCTCACCTAAGAGTCCCTAAAAGTCCCGAAGGCGGGCGTCCCGGCCGCCCGTCTCGTTCGCTCGCGCCCGTTTATAAACGGTTTTATTGCTTTCGGAGCAACCGAACATTATTAAACTTTTCCAATTTCGATTTATCACGTAGCTGTCGGAATTTAATACCGCCCTACCTTCGGCGGAGGCGATCGCCCGCCGCGTGATTACAATACACATCGTTAATAATACGGGACGGACGAGTGCGGCGTCCGTCTTCTTGTGGTTGCAGCGGAACAACCCCAGAACGGCCATTGGCCAACTTTTCGCACTTGTTTGATTCCGTAAGCGACGTAAGATTAACAACAGATAAAATTACTGAGTGTAGAATGAAAATTCAATCCTTAGGGATATAATGAATTTGAATTTGGAACACCAAATTAACACAAATATTGATTGACTAAATATTGAAGACATACAAAATCTTAAATCTTATATATATTATATATTAACACATCTTAAATACAAATGCAAAAAAAAATAAGGATTTTGAATCAACAACAATTGTTCAAAATCCAGGGAGTCTTTAAAATGTAATAAAATTACAAAAAAAACTTGTGCCGCCATGTCAGTTTCAGGAGGTTTAATTTTAATTGGAAAATTACGGAATCAAGCGCATTCAGCCAAATCTGTCATGTTGTAATATTTTTTCAAAATAGGAAAGTTTGGTGACTTTATTATTTAATATAATTTATTATGATGATAAGAAGTTAAGATTATTTTTTAAAATAATAATTATAGATTACGTGTTTAAAAATATCTTGTAAGAATAAAATATTAGGCACGAAAATTTAAAATATTAAATACAATACTAAGACGTGGCTTTATGTATACGAGACCTCTCTTATTCCACTTAGAAAATCTATTAAATAATTAAATTCCTATAAATGTGTATGTAATTTCCTCGCAGTTGGTACGAAAAGCAGAGTTATTCCTCGGGAAAAAGCAGTCTTATGTTTTGGGTGCGCTTGAATCTACTTCCAAATCGAGGTTCGAATTCAAGAAACTTTTTTTGGTTGGCAGTTATAGCTTTCTTGGTTGGTATCTGTCATCAACTCGATGACTTGCAAAGAAATTATCGAGAAAACTACCTAATGAATTATAAAAATGTTAAACAACGCATTAATCTTATGCCTGTGGCCTGTACCAAGATAACTTAATAAAATTTTCAATTTGTTGTGCGAACTCTACGTTGGTACAGTGAATTTCATAACAAAATGAAGTCTAATATCAGCTCGGGTTAAAATTATGAAGCTAAAACTGTAGCTTATTGAAAACGTGACTTACATTTACATAGGGCATGTTTACTGAGATTTCATAAGACGTATGAAGACCATTTTACATACGATACGCCTGAACAAAGTTGCGAGATAATAATTTAATAACACTGCAATGTACCTAAACAGATACTTTTAAACGTTGAAGTAAAATTATCACTTATTATTTAGTGATTATTTAAACATTATATAAATTTTAAGAAAAATGATTCTAAAAAAAAAAAAAATTTTTTTTTTGAAAAATTAAGTATATTTATTGATGCGGGAGTCAAACCCGCGTCTTCCGCAATGTGGACGGCCTACGCCACTAGGTCAACCAGGACATTACCTAACTTGCCGAAACTCTATCTTTTCAATTTTACGTAATAAGCCAATAAATTTCTGACATCCAAAACAGATTATTTCCTACGAGGATTACACCTTTACAGGATTACACGTTTCACCTTTTGGAGTAAAGCATTTACGAGGTTAATTTTGACGATATATCATTATCCAACGTGTAGAACGTTGGAGGGACTTTGGGCATGACGACTATATAACTCCTGAACATCTGCAATAACCGGGGTAGTAGACTCAAAACTTGTGTTGTTCAGCAACTACTTTGGATGTAGTGTAGAAAGGCTTATTGTAAAAATAAGTGTTTGTCGAACGTGACGCGTGTCGTGGGCAAAGGCATAAGCGGCCGCGGGCAGCAAGTGGTGACTGGCGATGCAATCTACTCTCATTCATAGGGGCAATCAAGCACCGACCGCCACCCGCGCCCTACGACCCCTAAGTGCTGGGCCGCACTCAAAATTATCGAGTAAAGCATGTGTGAAAATTGTCAGCTCTACATAAGGTGAATGTTCTGAATCCCATTTCGGATTAAATATGTCTGACTGAAGTAATAGGCGTAGTAGATGAAATATTTTAAAAGCTAATACTAAATTTATACAAAGTCCTGGTATATAAGAAATAGTCAATAAATAATGTGAAATAAGACGCCTTGAAAAAAAGTTCAGAAAGTTCATATCAATATGGTCTTACCATTAATTCCCAATTTTCCTCCATTTACTCTATGTGGATTGAATTTTTCTTTCTTCTTTTTTCTTTCGCCATTAAACCAAATTGTAAAATTCCTTCGATTATATTTTGTATACCTATTGTTGTGAACAGTCATAATTATTTTAATTGATCAGGTTTTAGCTCCACTTCATCAATCGACGGTATACTCTTAATAAGTACAACTTGGTTAACTACTGTAAAGTGTAACAAGTAACCGTAACTCCAGTGCTGTAGGTAGCAATTTTGTTTTGGTTTAAAGGCTAACAAGCAAAGTTGAGGGCGCCTCGTTAGATCCAGCCGATATTAATGAGGCTGTCACTCCTATTAAAACTCCTTAGCCTTTTTCCACCTCGTTAACAGTTGGCAATGTTCGTCTTCAAAATAAAATATCGATTTAACAATAAACTTCTTTCTTTTAATAGCGTCCTGGAGCGGAGAAGTTATCTTTAAATAATTAGGGGTAAGAAGCGTAAAAATAAACGAGTAACCTATTTTAAAATGTAGTTTTCATTTGAACTAATTATTTTAAAAACTTAAAATGAAGTGCTCTAATATCGAACTGATTTGGCAGAAAAATATTGCGTGGGAAATGTTAAACTAGCGATAACATTAGTAATTATACAAAGTATATTGTGTTTAGGAAAAGTTCGTAAAATTACAGTCTTCATGCGGGGAAGCCCCGCATCAAAACGACTAATGTTCCTAAAATTTATATAATGTTCAAATTAAAACCAAAATAATCGGTTAATATAATTCGAATTGTTTGGTATTCTTGTGGACATTATTTATCGATTTTTTTTTAACCAACGATATTTACCCACCGTTTTGAGGTATTAAAACGACTACCAGCTCATGATCTCAGACCTCAAAATGTTGATTCTACACCATACGTGACTCAGTTTAACCAAAAATTGGAGTGACGGCTGATATCACAAGCGGGAAGAATGGCAATGTTTAACTTTGGATAATAAATATTTGTGTGTGGTGGGTTATTGCCCAATCTCCCTATATTCTTCCCTCCATAGGGATAGCCCGTGCCCCAGAAGTGGAGACATTAAAAGGGGTGGTGACGATGATGAATAAATATTTATATTAAAATGTAAAAATATATAACTGAATAACCTCCGCTGCCCTGACTACGGGCCTGTGCACGGAGCTCACGTACGACCGCTCGTAAGTTCAATGGAGGTGTTGATTAAAAATATTTCCCATGTGCGGGTGGGTAAGGCCCAATTGGGCTGGCAATCAACCCTCCCGTCGCGCCCGGCCGCTAATCATGCGCTACCTACTCGCTGCTTATTGCAAGCGATACTTTTTATACAGAAATATACAAGAAGGATGCATTTTTAGCGAAATTTGCTCTTTGTTGGTTAAGGCGCTTTCACGCGGAGCTTTTTAAGTAGCTTTGTAGTCTTTGATGTGACTTTCGAAGCACGGAGAATTTAAAGTTATTTCAGTTTTGGTCGCCCATGTTTTAAAATAATGTCTTTTTTATTTTCCAAGTATAGGTACTTATCACTAATAGGCAGGTATACATATCAAAGCGAAATGCGTTAGGAAGAGATACAAAACAGTTGAAACTAAGCGGCCGATCCATTGGGAAAAGTAATCAGTATTTCTTTAGTTTCACCTCATGTGCGATTAGTTGGGAACTTTGTGTGCGATCAGATGCAACGACCAATGAATCGCGTGATCCATAGGGAATAAAGATGAGATCTTTGGCCCCATGGTTACGGCTTAACAGATGAAGATGGGTAATATTTTAATTATTACTTGCTATAAATAAGCTGCGTTGTTTTCTTTAATGAGTACACTAGAGAGTTAAATCCGACCACGTCAGACGGCTAAACAGGCACGTAACATAAGACAAACACAAAGCGCGCGTATTTTTGTTACAGAAAATACTTTACGACGTCCTACGTCGATGTCAGATTGCATAGCTGCCGTTCGGCGCACACAAAGGGGACAGTCGCAAAAAGGAACAGTTTCTAAGGACCAGTAAGTTTAATTGGTACATTCGTGAAAATGACCAACTGAACAATGGCATATTTATGTATGGCGTCCAAATAGTAACCATTCCGAGCTGTCATTGAAAGACGCCGAACCCAGAAAAACGGGCACCACTGAAAAAGTACTTAGACACATTATGTGTTCTAAATTTATGAGAGTAAAACTTATAGTCGAATAAAATTTTGAGTCGTATCTCTTTTGTATTAAAGAAGCGACGTGCTTTGAAAGAGAAATTAATGCAGTCTGCTTTTTCCTTACCTCTTCCCAAGATATTTGGTGTCGGTGCAATGAATGTCTATTTTCTAAAAGGTCTAGAAATTGCATAAGTATTTATAGCAGGACACCTGCCTGACATCAATCCTTTGGTCGTTCCCTAATTACGATGATTGGGAATAAAATTAAATACGATTCGGTTTATTACAAAGCAAAATAAGGAAGAAAATTAAAAAAAAAGTCCTGGACGTATTCGAGTCTTTTGATATCAAGATAATTTTCCGATGTTATTCTTTGTAAAAACTTTATGCAATGTTTTAATAACAATCGAACAATAATATGATTAATTCCCTGAAGAGTAGGAATAGTCGCATGCGCTAACAAGAAAGTAAATCAACTCAGTACCTAATAAACATTAAACGAACATTGCGCACGATTGTACAATACAATCACGTTTGAATCGTCTCCCGGCGTAATTTTCACTTAGATTTTTTTGCGCGTGGACACACTCCATTCTTTGAAGTGATCAAGTCCCTGCTCAGAGAGCAGTTATTTCAATCTTGTTAGACAGTGTGGCGCGCAAAAAGCTCGGAATCCGTCATCGCATCGTGCGCATGCGACCGATACTATGCGCACGCTCGCCAATGAATTTAGATCAATAAGGAAAAAAAAGCGCTCCATCCTGCTTGGAGGCCGGCAATACCGTCTCATAATAAGTGTCTTCTTATCCCAACTAATATCATAAATGCAAGTTTGAGTTTGTTTGTTTGTTACGCTTCCACGCCTACATCAGTAAACAAATTTTAAAAAATTCGTTGACTAACAAAAATTTTACTTTATGAACGAGTAAAGTAAGCTGTATTTTTATTATTATATAGATCCCTACGAAAATTACAATAATTTAACCCAAGGTATCAAAAATTTGCCTATAAATGTCAATAGGCACCAGTGGCGTGGCGTGAAAGAACAAGTTAGGCAAGCCACAACTATATGAAGCCTCTTATGGTTTAAGCATTAACTTTTAACACCGCCTGCTAGGACACGGCTACAACTGTTCAACGCCATCTAGTGACGAAGCGGAGAACTACGTTGCCACTTTTGCGTGCTTGTGCTTTGTTTTATACAGCCAGAAAGACGATTCAACCCGGTCCGGAGCGGCTTGCAGGAGCGGCGCACGACCGCGATATTGAGTGCAGTTCACAAAAGAAATTCCGCTTTTATGGTTATTGCAATAAGATCTAAAATATTTACTTTTGACGGAACTTGTTTTCGTGGGAGTTTATTACTAATGTGTGCGTGTGTCGTAGTGTATCGATGCATAAGCGCGTAGGCTGCTGAAATGCCGGCTTGATGCCGGCTTGTAGCCAAACTTTAGGTACTATTTCGCGTTGCGTGCGCCTGACAAGACTACGCTTGTCTGTGTGCGTGCAGGCGCTGTATAGCAGGCGTCCATAACTCGATATTTAGCGAGTTAGTTGAAGGAATCTAGAGAGCGGGAGCGAATTGTATGTACCTGTGTTGCATATTGTTTCGCGCGCGTTTAATACTGTTATGATAAGATTATATTGATGGATTTTTTTTATTTGCTTATAAAATGGTATTGTACTTGAATTATGGTAATGATTTTTTTATGCTCGCTCGTTTGGTACGGCTGTTGGGAATCGGGTTATATGGACGCTCCGCCACTGATAGGCACTGGCATTTTGCTATTTCTAATGATAATCCTTAGGAATAACAAAAAGACTTTGACAGTTATTTAAAAATATCGACGCAAGCGAACTTGCAGGCAAAAGCTAGCTATTTAAAGAAGTGTCTACTATTATATAATAAACTAGAGTGTCGACGTCTATAAGCTTTGAATAAAACATCAAGGTACTATTAGATATGTGCAATTGAATTTCTTTCATTGACATGTGAGTGGTGAGATGATTGAATTAATGTGAAAAACGGACAAAAGAGAGGTGCATTCGTGCACCGGAGGCTTTTATTTTTAATATAGGGGAAGGTCTCCCAAAGCCGGCATGCTGTCTAAAACGGACAGCCACGCGAATAAAATCATTCATCACCTTAGGAGGCAGGAAGGTTCTATAGTTCCCTGCTTCACCCTTCGTATTGGAAAATAATTTAATAATGCCAGCTATAGGCAGTATATCGGCTTTGTGCCATCTTTCCCTACAGGTCGTGTAGTCAGCATGAAATTAATTGGTTGTTTGTAGGTACCTTGTCACATTATACTTGCTATACCGATAGTGACATTATTACATACTGCGCCTACACTTCTCCAACTTTTATCCCAATTTTGTAGGGTGTGATTGCACAAAGCGATTAGGTTGCCTTAAAACGGGCGCTTTTGTATACAAAATTGTTTCCAGCCACGAAGGAAACATGAAAAAAAAGTCTTATGTCGAGCGAGCAATAAGGCTGACGAGAATATATCGGTTTTGACAGTGATTTAATACACGAGTGTATCGTCTTTAGTCGAAATAAATAAAACCGGGATTTTATTTTCGTAATGTGTCAGTCTTGTTACTTTGTCGTCAAGTCAAAACATAGTGTATACTCTTTGGTCAAAACTGCCGAAATCATTGTCCCTTATCCGTCAAGTCCAAGTGACACGTCTGTTCTCTCTGTCCGTCTGTCTATGTCCACTATGCAGGTTGGACGTCGCAACAACGAGTGTCTGTTTTAGGCAGTATACCCATTATGGGCTGACTTCCCCTATTGTCACAACAAAATTTATCTGGAGCAATATAAAAAAAAAATATATTCATCCATTTCATCTTCATGGACATCATAATAAACAAACCACTTATTGGTAATTTTATTACACAAAGTTGAGCAACGTCCGCATTAAACAACATTATCTTTCAATTCTAGTTCCTTTTCGCAGTTTTATCTAAATCATGTTAGTTATAGCATATCTAAATGTTAATTAAAAGAACCGGATGTAACTGAACGTATAAACATTTAGATTGCTTTACATAAATTACAATTGTAATAACGTCACAGAGTTCAATTTCACTAACGTAAACTCATTACGCTAACGTTTGTATTTGCATATAAATAGTTACCAAAAACATCTATTATTTTAAAAATTCACAAATTATTCAAATATAAAATGTTTTATTCATTCTAGACAATAAATAGCTTTCGAATTCATTTCTTTACTAAACGGCTTTAGAAGGTAAATTCACACGTAGGCTATGCAGTATAAAAAAATAACAAATTAAAGAAACGTAAGGTTATTTTAGAGAGTTGTAAAGGATATTGTATATTTTATTTTTAATCCAAAGCTTATTAGAATATATCTTTCCATAAATGGTGTTAATAGTTCTAGGTCATTAGCAACGACACTCAAATTTTCAAAAAATCAAAGTAACAATGTAACAATAACTTTGGATCAAATTAAACTATAATTATAATGTTCTCTTCTTTTCCATATATAAAAGAGTATTTATATAACCGTCTTGACTTAAACAATAAGCTTCATAATTAGATAATTTAATTATATACTTCCATCCATGCCGAACTTTGAGCGAAAATATAATATAGATCGTCACATCATAACTCATGCCAGGGGTGTTTTGAAAGTCGACTAAGGGTACTTTCTCGGCAAATAGCAATGATAAAACCACCAACAAATGTAAGTCAGCCAGCCGGCTGTATGCCAAACCCTTGAGCAGTATGTATTCTCTTCGTTCATTTGTTTTTCGACATTGTACTTGTGACCAGTCGTAATGATAATTTTAAAATTTAGGTAAAATTGTATTAGCAATAAAGTTAATTAGCTTCGAGGTCAAACCAACGACGCCAATGCCGGAGAGTATTTTAACTGCCTAGCTAAGTAGCAAGGCCTCTTTAGCGGAATTAGAAAAACAACCCTCATTCCTCTGCAGACGGACAGTGACGCACGAGAAGCTTCCCGTTTAAGAGGCACATAATGACAGTATTTATGTGGCACGTCAGTTACGATAGCTGTCACATCCCTACGCGATTAGGACCGCTTACTTTATTAAGGCACCTAGTTTTGCCATAGAAGTTTTTCACAGCATTCTTGCGCGGCGCCCGCGCACCAAGAGCTCTTGTTACGGCATTTTAAAAAGAATGTTCACATTCTAGCTGACCAATTGATCAAAGTAGAAAGACGGTTTTTTGCGTGAACACACACGGATTTTGCTAGGTCTACGTAATACGAACTTCTTAATAGTATTTTGATATACTTAGCTGAAAGGGAGATTAATATTCCTACAATGATTATACACTTTTACAACCATAAACTACAGGTGAATTATTGTTAGTAAATAATTTTATTTGTATGTTATTTAAAAATGCACCCATGACTGAAAGGGTGACAATATGTTATATGTTGATGGATCTCAAAGTATCATATTAGATCAAGAGAAGGCTATACTGCTGCTAAATTTAATAAAGGAATAGTGATACGAAAAACAAATAATGAAAGTTCATAATTGTTAGTGTAACCCGACGGTTTACTAAGATAGCACATTCCTAGCAATGTTTTAAAAATCCATATGGGGAAAAAATAAAGTTAAGTAAAAATGTAAGTAAAGAATATTTTTTATTCTTCTTACTATATCAGCAACAGAGTAGAGCTTCCGGGGGCCTCGTTTTTAATTAATCATTCATCCCCTTAATTTGCTAATTACGGAGGGACATTATTTAAATTAATTCTGCCCGCCAGAGGGCCGCTCTAATGAAATTATTTAGCCATCGCACACAATGAATAAAAATGTTTAACGATAATTATGATTCATAATCGCTTGGCTTCAATTTGAATGCCAAACTGTTTTAAGTGAATCAACTCTGACTTTTATACTTAGCATAATGTTCAAACATTTTCCCTTAGCAAGCGTTCTGAACATAATTTATTTAATTTTATACATTTTGAGATGGCGCATATCCAATTCTCTTTATAACTATAATCTCTCTTATAATTGCAATGTAAGTATAACTAATATGTTGTGCTTTAGTGTTAGTTAATCGGATTATAATTATAGGCATTCATTTATTCATTACCTTTTTTTATTGGTGTGTATAATTAGAAAGAAAGACAGTATGCACACAATAAACAGTAAGGAAGTAATTTAAATGCCGACCCACTGAACTCAGAAACATTAATGAGATCACACTTTTGGCCTGCCAATGTGTTACGAAACATTTTGCTTACAATGCTTTGTTGTTTCACTCTAGCTAACTCACCACTTAAACATAGCCATCAATTTACATATTTAAAATTATCATCATACTAATGATAGAGGAAGCCTACTGCCGCTAACTACCGAGCGTACCTACTGCCTAAAACGCACACTTGTGTATAACATTGTTATAAGCGTCATAAAAAGTCCATGTTAAAATCGGCTAACGGATAAATACTCGAGAGGTATACTTATAACGAGACGGACTTACTCCCTACTATACCTACTACCTCTGCCTACCCCTTCGGGGATATAGGCGTGTTTTATGTATGTATGTCTACCTAATTTAGGCAGTATGGTCAGTGATCATTGTCGTAATTTATAATTACTTGGGTGTTGCAACACAGTGTTTAGTCTTGGATGGCGGAACATAAGATTTCGCAATTATTTTTGTTCGTCGTTATGGGATTATTACGACGAACAAAAATAATAATAAAATAATAATGATGAATAAAATTAATTATTATTAGTTAATTTTATTCATCATTATTTATACTCACAAGTACCTACTATAAAGTAATGGAAAATAAATATAAAAACGAATAATGTATTTATAAGTATTTATTTATAAGTTCATTCGGAATCATTCTTTTGGGCAATGTTGTTAATTGCGTAGCTTTTGTATGGGCTGGTGTGTCTTGGAATTATTGTTTATGGAGTGTGTGATTAAAATTTTCTAAGCTGCGCTTTGCAGAGTACAAGATGGGACGGTAGGTAAGCTATTTTTGGTTTTTCATTTTTTTTTCAGTTTTCCATTTTCTGTAAAGGAAACTATAATTTGAATAAAGACAGTAACACGTTTAAAAGGTTTTGAGAACAAATGTACAAGTTCATTAAATTGTTTATACCGTTGTGAGTGCATATTTTATTATTATACATTAATTTCAAAGTACAGCTTGGTGTTAAAATGTGAATATATCTGATCATCATGCTTACTTCAGGCCCCATGTAATAGGTTTGCCTATTGACATTCACCAGGCATCTCAATCATAATAGTTTGCTAGAGAATGCTGCCATTTCTCGTTAAAATATAAGTATAACTCTGGGTTACTATTATCTACGAATTGTGTTGCACACTGGGCGTTGAATTTTGATATCAATCAACTGGAAAATGTTAAATCTTCTGTAACATGATGTGTCCGTCTAATTAAACTAATAAATGTTAATTAATTTTCGTTTTAATATCATTAAATGAAATAAAGATAAATGTACAGTAGTCAATAACAAATCCTATAACGACAATCTGTAACATTTCCTCAATTTACTTTCTGCTTTACTTCTAATAAATTAAGGCTTACAGTCGATTAGAGATATTTGTCAGTCTGACGTAGCGCTGACTGTACTGTAATAAAAAATTAATATAGCCAATGCTTCTTCACGGATAAGCCACTGACTTGAGAAAAGAATAGAAATTGAACATAATAATATTACCTATTCATCGAGAAGGACAAAGTAATTGGCTGTGATGGGTTTATTGTGTTCCAATAAAGCTGGAGATAATGGCTCAGGAATATGGACGTGGGATCATGTGCACAGATAAAATTAACCACTATTCAGATTTATGGATGACAAAGCAGGTATAGAGTGCCTTATGCAAATTGTCACAAAGCCTTGTATTGTTTATTTTCTCATCGCACATAATACATATATAGATCAGGCCATTTATGCCCGAAGGGGCAGGCAAAGGCGAACTAATACCCGCATTTCGCCAATTATTTTAGGTCCCATGTATCCAATATGTGGTATGTGGTGAGTCTACCATTAAAATTAAAGATAATTATCTTTATTTAAGATAAAAATATTTACAATTTTTTTTTTCATTCTTGAATAGTACTAAAAATCCGAAAAGTATTACTGATTTCATGTACAGTGTGGATGCACAGATCGCATACTGCGCCATACGTGCCGATGGACATTACGAATGTTTCATTAGAGCATTCTTTAAATGGACTTGGACATAAGTGCTTGCATCGGAATGCCGCACTCGGCATCATGATTAATCAACTTGTATGTAATGTATGTATAACACAGGCGAATCTCAAAGGTTTGTTTTTAGATACAGCTTTAACCCTTCGCTGCTGACGTGATTTTTTTTTCTTACATCGAAGACAAGTCAAAGTAAATTGAATGTAATAAAAGCGTCAACGTAGTTGAACATTAAAAAATATTCAAGCCCTTTTCTAATAAAATAATAAATAATTCTGTTCCTACACCTTGCCACTTTCAAAGAATCCTAGCAAATATAGCTGGGCAGAGTGAGAAGTCGCGAAGGTGAGTCTTGACATGTTGTGACATGGCCTTCACAACATGTCATGACTCACCTTTTAAACCTACACTTGGGTCGCAAGTCCCAAGCTCTGGGGGCCTACCGCCTAACTTGATTGCTGATGATAGCTATATTGCAATGCACTGCTTACGGCTATAGCAGCCATCCTGAATTTTTAGGCGGCACGAATTTTGTGCCAAATTCATACAAAATCATTCGGTGATCATTCATTCAAAGCTATCGCTAATAGTTTAGGTACATTTGGTGTGAAATAACATAAACTACAGCTTTTGCTTTAGCAATCGAGTTAGGCGGTAGGCCCCCTGCTCCTGATTTCCCTCTCTGCCACACTACAGACCCGGCACCCGCACGCTAAATCCATGGAATGCTAAGAGTTTTCGTCTCATTACATCTCACTGGGATGATAATGTGCCTCTTAAGTTTAAAAGCTCAGCCGCTTTACGTCGGTGAGAATCCTTTAATTATAATTAACGCCAATAATGCATAAAAGTAATGTACTTATCTTTATAATAACCACTCGCTTTAGTATCGTATGCCTTTTTAATTTGCTTGAGTACAAGTAATTTCAAAATGAGAACAGTCCCGCTATTAAAGATACATACACTCCGAAGATATTTACGGCTAATAAATTTCGGTATAAAGTAAAAAGATATGGGCACAGTTTCTGAACCCGTTCTTTTCCGTTTTATGTATTCGCATGTGGATACTTCTGGAGCCATAATGCCCGTGATTTAATTAACAATAAAACACAAAATTTTTATTAGTCACTGACGGAGTTTTAAAGAAGAAATTAGGTATTTTTTATTATTTTAATTCGCTGTGCAGTGTAATAATTTTTTTTATACTTCATTTATTTAATCCTCCATAAAGTTTTGTATTTGAATCTATTTTTCATTAAGCTTCGGCGTACTGAAAATTGACGCCATTTTATAAGTATCTACTGTCGTGGGCGGTCTGTTACTTTTTTAGAGTATAAATAAGCATACAATCATCAACCATTTTTTAATAGTAAGTTGAAATTTCCCCCCAAATCCCCACAAATATCTCCCGTGGGTGTCGTACAAGGCGACTAAGGATAAATCAGTGATGAGGAACGGGCAGCAGCGTTCATCTTATACCATCTAGCTATGTACCTACTCCGACTTTTGTGCCCGATAAATGGCAACAGGCTCGCCACCTATTACATGGGACCAAACATAACTGGCGAAACGTGGGTGCTAGTTCACCTCTGAGTACCCCTTCGGGGAAATAGGCCTGATTTAAGTATGTATTTATGTAAGTTGAAGAGGTTCTGGAGTATTTTTGGAGGTCCATTATAATATTGAAAATTTTGGAGACCATCGCAATAAACCTCGTTAGTTACAAAACTTCTTATCTGAACGTGTTGTAAATCATATATAAGTACAAAGATTTTAGTGGTTAGAAAAAGAATTTAAGAGGTAAGAAAACAGTATCTTGGGTGGCCGAGCGGTCAGCCACCTGCCCGGATAGCAGCGGACGCGGGTTCGATTCCCGCCTCAAGATCATAATTTTTCGAAATTCTTTTTCTAACCACTAAAATCTTTGTACTAATTTTTCTAACATTTATATAATGTTAAAAATTAAAATCAAATAGCATATATAAGTAGTGAGAGTACTATCAGACTAGTGATAGAAAATAGGGTAATTATCTATCAGATTATTACTACACCTACCGATTATTACTATACCTATTACATGGGACCTGACATATTTGGCGAAACGTGGGTGCTAGTTCACCTCTGCCTACCCCTTCCGGGATATAGGCGTGATTTATGTATGTATGTATGTATCTATCAGATCAAACACTGACCTAATCTATCCTGCGGGTGGGACTAGCAGTGTCCGTGTCATAGCACTTTGGACACATTGTATATTCGTGTACTGCGATTTGCATATTCGATAGATGTTAACCGGCTCTCCCCCTATTACATGGGACCTAATATAGTATGTGAAATGTGGGTGGTAATAAAGCTTTGCCTATTCCTTCTAGGAATAAATAGGCATGATTAATGTAAGTAAGTAGATAGAGCCAACCCACTTTAAAATGTGGTGGTATGAATGTTCCGTCATATTGTTTAATGGCGTGGTGCTATGTATTGGGGAGCATTACGTCGTTGTTGGCGCGCCGCTGGTGTAAGTATGGGCCAAATCAAGGCTGCTCGGATTGGTCGACTCACCCGGTTTCCTTTATATCGCCCACTCTCTTACGGAAGTGCTTGACACGGACAGAATATGGTGGATGCGGTTTTAAATCGATACCAACCATCTTTTGGGTTCCCAATATATTATGATTAATTATCTTTATATACCAACGTGATCCCCACTGTTGTGTCACAGTCCTTCCTATGGATAGAGAGAATGGCCCATAATCCGTCATTCTGGCTCTGTGCCATTGCGGATTGGTGGGTGTGAACGACTACAGGTGCAGCCAGAACCAAAGACTTGCCTAACGTGCCTTCTAAAGCATTATTTAGGTATAATTATTATGTTTAATTACTCGTACTAATCCAATGAGGTTAGCCAACAATGCTACTTTACTTTATTCTTTGTTAAGATGATGCGATTTTCGTAATTTACCGTTTTCGTGACTTATAAAAATAACATAAAATTAAAAAATGTTGAGACTGTTAATGGTAATGTAAAATTTTCAAGATTATTTATTTCTGGCACTCACGGGAATATCCACATGTTTCGACCATACAGTAGCAATACTTTTAATGGATCTTGTGAGTTTTTGCCTTTATTTATACGTTACGATGTGCGCATAATGGATCAGCACTGAAACACTTAGGAGATATGCGATACTGTATATTATTAGGATCCTACACTCTCATAGGTGGGTATGGTTTTTTACTGCATTTAAGTTAGTGTTTTAAACTTGATTACATTTTAATGTACATTGCTTTAGTAAATACATATGATAAGTCGAACATAAAAAGCTAATGCATCATAAATAGCGTCGGAACGTGAACGTGCTAAGAAATAATGAGTCACTCGGTGTTTTAGATTACAATGCGTCATTTTTCTTAATAATTGTTCTAGCTAGTAAATTATAATTTACATTACTGGTATAACAAGTAAGTAATTATCATTTCAGTGCATTAATCGTTTTGGTTTCAAGGAAACGCTAATTAAACACTTGAAACTATATAGGTATGTTAAAACAGGGTTGGTAATGTAGTTGAATAAGTATAAGTATTTGATGAGTAGCTCGATCGTACAGTTTATGTACTATGCAGGACTCACTCTGTCTCTCCTACTTATTGTAAATAATTACACTAAAAATTCCTTGTTTGTTATATCAACATTTTATTACCAAACAGATAAAATAAAATAATAACTAGGTATTTATACTTTATTAAAAGACAATATTTCAAAAGGGCACCTTTTGTACATACTTGGAACATTATACCAAATGGGCAATGTATATGAGGTTACGCGTTACGTTTTTTGTTGCGGCAGCCCTATTATTTTTAATCACCATGTTAACTGTCGGTATCATCTTTTAATTATAACATTTCCAACATTCCCTGTGTGAATTTACAATGTAAAAGGTTGCTAAGCCGCGAGTGTGGCTCGTAAAAACAATTAAAGTTGCACAATGAACAGTACACGTAGTGCTAAGCGCTATTGTGAAGCTGCGAGTATTAATCGAATAAGTCCGACGGTTGAGGTCCGCAGTAGAGTCGGGGTCGACATTTACAGTTTCTACGTTACGATAGAATTATCCTCAATTGTTGAATACTTCTTTTGTATTAAGAAAACTGGGTAGAAACAACTTTAACCTGATAATCTTCTCTACGAGTGGTACACATTTGAGATGAAATACCTTACTCGTACTACATAATATGTCAATAGCCGTATGTGTTTTTATCATATCATCTTAACCTAAAATATAATTCTAATAAAGTCAAGCTTTGTCTTTTAACACAATATCACCGAGCCACATTTTAATAGCCACTAAAATGCATGTAGTATAACTATGGTAATTTATTTGAAGTAATTTGAATACAATTAAAAGGAATGCACATGACAGATACCAATGCCATATTGATTTATTAGTAGCCATGTTTATATCATCTTTTTGAGGTTGAAACATGTGGATGGTGGGCGTTGAAACAGAGACACAGACCAAGTGATTATTATGTGGAACATGTTTTCATTTTTAACAAAGTAATCCCGACAGGAAGGTAAAGTTGACACTTGAAAAATACCAGTGATGACGTTGAAATGAAAACTTTAATAACTACACGTAAGTGCGAAGATTTTTTTTCATGACAATAGAGCTTCTGTCATTATTAAGGTTTTTGTTAGTGACCCCCTTTATATGCTTCCCAGTGGATTTAACGATGTAGCATTTATAGTCAAGAAATAACCTTATTCAACTGTCTAATTAAAAACGTTAATACAAAGATTTGCATGTCAAACTCGTCATTTAAGTACTCATGAGCGAATAGTGTACTAGGACGAAAATGTCCAAGTAATAATGTGTGTTATCGCTTTGTCGTCACAGGGCAGCCGGGCCCCCGGCTAGGTCGGCCCAAGTGAGTTAATTAACTGGGAGCGTGTAAGGCGACGCTCACGGTCGCTCTAATTGCGCGATTATTCCTCCGCGACGCCTAACTGCTGGATGAAATTTAATTAAAGTTTGTTGTTCAAATAGATTTAATTAAAGTAATGTTGTAGCGAGCGGCGCGCCGACGCCGAGCGGCTCAATCCGCGTGAGTGCTGCGCAACTTTTCTAATTCATTACTTCTGAAAGCGTTCCCGTGATGCCGAGCACTCTTAATAATTTGTATTGTGTACTTATAGTCGTTTTAGTGAGATCCCACTGGAAACTTGCGAACGCCCGTGCTTTGATATCTTGTCCGAATCACCGTCCCACTCACGCTAATGGATATACGCTCCATCATTACCAGAATTGAATCGATACCCAACCCATATACAGTACGTCTGACTACAAACATCAGTAGATTTATTCACGAATTAAAAGTAAATCGTTGATATAAATATCTTCATTAACGAGACAGTCGCGCTATCGAAAATTACATGGAAATAGCCTCTCGAATGCATTAAAAGCTACATTAAGATAAAAGCTGTATGCCATAATACTTATTAATTATTAATACGGTTGTCAATTAAGACGGAATAACGCGAAGACCTTCTGAAATAGGAAATGTTTATCTATCCAAAAATAACAATCGTAGCTACGATCCGCCGTAAGCGAGGAACGATGTCCGCGTCAATTACGGCTAATGGAAAACTTAAATTATGATAAAAGCTGAAGAGAGCGCGATGATGCGCGAGCGGTCGCGTCGGGTCGCGCGCCTGCGCCGCCCCACTAACGCCTCTATACACCTACATTACTGAGCTGATATTTGCAAAACAATGCCAATTTCTCTACTGTATTGAATACATTTAGTTCGCTACAGCAAAATTGTACATTTTTACACTCTTTATTCTGTAAGGAAAACAATATTTATTCTGTAAGTTGAAGGGTGAAAAAACGGGAAATTATTTTAATTTGACTTTAATTGTTGCTTGATATTTATTTAAAAAAATATATAAAGACAAATATTACACAGGAAAAATAGTTATTTGTTGTACGTGGGTGCAAAGTTGTTTTTTAACCGCGTGCTCAATTTTGATGACCGAGCTAGCGAAGGATTCTAAAATTGAATCACGAGCGTAGCGAGTGATTCAAAAATTAGAATCCTGAGCGATAGCGAGGGAATCAAAAGAGCACAAGGTGAAAAATCTTTGCACTCGAGTGCAACACGTAACTTTTCATCCCACCCAACGAGGAAATTGCAAAATACAAAAAAAATAATACAATCACAACAGTTTCTGTTTTCACCTAGAAACTTTCACAACACCCTCCCATTAACCCAAACACACTCTCAACACCCACCCAGAAACACCCACAACATTTACACCCATTCACCCAGAAACACCCACAAAACACCCATTCACCCAGAAACACCCACAATTACCCATTCACCCAGAAACACCCACAACATTTACACCCATTCACCCAGAAATACCCACAAAACACCCATTCACCCAGAAACATCCACAAAACACCCATTCACCCAGAAACACCCACAAAACACCGATTAACCCAGAAACACCCACAAAACACCCATTCACCCAGAAACACCTACAAAACACCCAATCACACCCAAAAAACACTCAATCACCCAGAAACACCCACAAAACACCTAATCACACCCATAAAAAAACCTAATCACCCAGAAACACCCACAATACTCACCCATCCATTCAGACACACCCACAAAAACCCATTCACCCAGACACACCAACAAAACACCCATTTACCTAGACACACCCTCAAAACACCCATTCACCCAGACACACCTCCAACAGCCACCCATCCACCCAGCCACACCCGCAACATTCATCCAGACACACCTGTAAGTCCCTAATAAAAATTACCGTCCCTAATGGAGTTCCGAGACGGTCAATCAGCTTGAGTCAAGCACGTTGATTTTCTGTTTTTGTTCCGTTGCTAGCGTAAACAAATCAAACAGACCTAAAAAGCTTTTAAATGCTTGACTCAAGCATCCAGCAAGCGTTGTAGACGATCAAAATGTTTAAAGCAAGATTGACGCCAAGCTGATTGACCGTCACGGAACTCTTAGGTTGTAACAAATTTGTGGCGTGAAAAGAAAATGGCGCGCGCAAAGCAAATAAAAAAAAAAGTACACCAAGAAGGTTCCGAGTCTGAGTTTTTAACAAATTAAAAAAGGTTGCATGACAATTTCGGCACCATGGAGGTAGAAATAAATATGTATAATGATGTTTTGAATTCACAAACTCATTGCACACGATGTTCTAAATTCAAATTTACTTTAACCTCTAGAGGATAAAAACGGCTTTTGCACTCAGATATCGAAGAGCAAAAACGCTTTTTCCGAGATGGTGGGATGAAAAATATACATTTTTATCAAATGATTATTTTTTGAACATTTTTTTTCGATTTCCGTGATAAGAGGAGATACGTGTGAAGGAAAATCACTTACTATTTTCTAAGGAAATTATAAATAAAATGTAAAAATAACTATTTATTTAGAAATTCATTTTATTTAATAATTCTATACAACAATAAAGTTTATTACATTTTTTTTCTAAGTAATTTAATGTAAATTATTATATGGTTCTGTTTGATTATTTGTTTGTGTCTATAACATCTGTGTGTGCTCAATATCCCTAAATAATGTGAATGTAATAAATGTGAGTTTTTAATCAAGGTATAAATATAAATTATTTACATTCACAAATATCAATTAACGTAGTAAGCAAGCTCTTATGGAACTAGATGAAGGGCCACAACACGTATAAATAGAGAAATAAAACTTGCATAAATATAAAAACAACCATAACCATATTTAAATATGAATGTCTATGTTCCTCACACAACAATTTTCCCTTACCAGGATTCGAACCCGGGACATCTTGACCGACAGCCAGCCATTTGAGCAAATGACCCAAGGGGCATACGATTACGATTCGATCGATCATTTAAAGATCAACGAATCGAAAACAGCTTTACAAGTCAATTAACGAAGAACAACATTTGTACCAGAAAGGTTTGATTGTAATTTTTCAATTGTACCTTCCTTGTTTATTTTGCGACAAAGCTTAAGGAAATGAACAGATATTTCTCTGTGTGACGGTGGTCCGGGCCAATCGAGCCGGAGCCGGCACGTCACTTTATGTGCTCTACATATACAGCGCTGTTGTTTCTTTGCAGACGAGCGATTTTATAATTACGATTTAATATTTCATTGTAATTTTAGGAATATTAGTATTGAATTTTAGGTGTTATTTGTGTTGCTAACTCAATATCATCATCACTTCAGCCCTTCAATGTCCCCACTGCTTGGGCACAGGTCTTCCAAATGGATATAATATAGGAAGACAGGATCATCTACAACTAGGTCAGCGGACCTAGTGCGGATCGGAGGATATTGATGATTGCAGATGCAGCCGGGACCAACGGCTAAAAATACCTTTCGAAGCACTGAGGAACTCGTTTCTTCTGGATTTATACTTCTTATTTATGGAGATAATATTTTTTGTTAGTCATCCAATGACCAGCCCTAGCGTCTTCTTGTTATGTGAAAATAGACGGCATTAAAAACTGTTTTTTTGTATTTTATATATTGAACAAAAAGGGACCAGGATTTTGTTTCATTTGATCAGTTTTAAAAAGTACAAAATAGTATTACAAAGATAAAAAAGGCAGAAACATTTCAGGAAAGAATCTTCCTCACGTAGGGAATTGAACCCGCGTCCTCCGCAATACCCACACCTACAGGCAGCATACACCTCTCAAATGTTAGTTACTTTATCTTTCAACTTCACATTGTAATCTAACAGGTGCCGTCGCAATCAGGACAATTATTTATCAAACTTTTTCTGATCTCTTTTTCTTTGTGATAATTTTTCTAACATAATACATCTAACATAACATAATACACACATACCAACGTCACGCCATTCTCCCACAGAGTTCGGCAGAGTTTTGACAGAGACTTGCTACGATTTTTACATACATAAGTTGCTTCATCGTATTATCTTCATGCATGCCCGTCGATTTCGGGTAGGTTCTTTTTTAATATACTTTCAAATATACTTTAATTTAGTTATGAAAGATCCGCCGAGGCCTTAATTAATGTGTTAGCATGCGTCACGTTGTCGCAACCGTGCGCCCGTCTGCGCGGCCGGCCGCGCGCCGCTCCAGCCCACAAAAGCTCTCTGTCGGGCAGCTTTCAGCCGATTACCCGCGACGCGGAGCCTAATTTGATTGCCGCTCGCCATCAATTACCCCGCGACCACCGCAGCTTTTTATTTACTGGCCCGCTTTCGCACGATCTCCTCACGACTTTTTGATTATTTATTAAACGCTCCGATTTATTGCGAGTGCCACCAACGGCTTTATTCGCATTGTTTTCCCGAGATTGCTCATTGTTTAAACCCCGAGGTTTTGTTTTCGAGACATTAAATCGCGCGTCGTCTGTTATTGGCAGCGCACTTGAGCACTACATACTTATATATCATGCTTATTTATCCCCGAAGGGGTAGGCAATGGTGTGTTGGTACCCAAATATCGGCAAGTTTGTTTGGTTCCATTTGTTTTTCCGAACAGGCACAATAACAAACAACAGACAGATCATAGAATACAGGAATTGGTGATAACATCCGCGTGTCTGCGCCCAATAAACAACAGTATTAAAAGTAAAAGGATTATAAAAATATTTATTATTAAATCTAATACTTGGCAAAGTGAACGAGCCTATTGCTATCTATCGGGAACAGTATATTGCTAGGTGGTGTCACAGGAACGCTGCTCTGTCCATTTTTCATTACTGTTTCAACCCTTAGTCGCCATGGACGATGCCCGCGGGAGTGATTGGGTTGGCGACAATTGTTGTCTGCTCATCATTTAGGCACGCACGTAAAATATAAACAATATTATTATTATTTATTTATTAAGGAACAGTGGTAAGGTTTTTTTAGTATGTGAATGTGTACCTATACCAAAACTTAAAAAAGAACTAATATGTAAAGAAACAATAAGAACAACAAGATGTATGAAACATATTTTAGAGAGTCAGATATTGAATCCAGAAACAAAAGAGTCGCTGATATCGTCTGCCCTCGCAAGCAAATCAATCGCTGTATAGTTGCGACGCTATGTAAATAAAGACTGGATTGCGTTGCGCTGACTGTCAGTCAATTTCCTTGATGAACTCACAATTACGGAAATTGGTAGCACCGCGCGCGGCGGGCGGCCGGGGACGTGGCGCGATGCGTCGTCTAACCAGTGCGGAACGCTTTTTGAAGAACTGAAAGCACTGTTAATGGCGCGTGGCAACAGTTTTTAAATTAAGTTTGTATGACTCATTGTTTACAGGAGAACAGCTGTACAGTGCTACCCTGCTAACATGTGTCAATTCTAAAAATTAATCAAGTCTCCAAGCGGTCGGTTGGTTCGAAGTTAATTAAACTTTTGTGCCGTTCCCATTACACAGCTCACGCTAATGAGACGCATGTGACTATGCCGTGAGCGATGTGAAGATCCGTTTTCGGCAATACAAACGACGAGAACTGGGCTCGTGAGTGGTGAGTTTTCTTTGTGAACATAATCTCGGAGAATGTAGATCGCTGCGAGGATCCTTATTGAAATCTTTACTGGCTTCATTGTTCCATTCTCAATTTGGGCGTCCTTGCAAGTTTACGCATCTCTTTCACAAGTAAATTGCTCTGCTCCGTCGGAGGAGTCATAAAGAAAATTGCTATACAGTTGATAAATAATTTATCTGAAAGCCCGCCCCAGTCACCGAAACATGGCTGGCTGCTACTTCCACCTAATATTACTTTCCTTTTGTACAATTTTGCAACAGGGCCTTTCTCACGTTCCCTTGCTTTTATGGGCAATAAGTGGAACGCAATTATATTTATGGATGAGGAATGGTTAGAAAACTAATTTCGCCGAGTATCGGCGCCGTTGCTTGGTACAATTTGACTAGCGCGGGCCATCTGCGCATCAAAACGAAAAGTTTCGCATGCATTCCATTACATAATTAAAGTTATTATACAAACATTATTATAGCCTCGTATTTTAATAGTCAACCGGATTAAGAACAAAATTTCAAACTACCGATCTGTAAATTGTGCAATAAGCGAAGAGAAATACATACATACAAAATTTATCCTCGAAGGTGTAGGCTGAAGAGAATCAATACTCGCGTTTCGCCAATTATGCTAGGTCCCATCCCATATAACATGGGGCCAGCCCATTACTGCCCATTACTCATCGGTGTCTTTACAATTTGTATACTGTTTTGATGCAAACATTACATTAGTGTTGTATTTTATTGGTGTACACTATACAAGTGGTCCCAACAGTGTTATAATCGAAAAGCCAGAAAAGCGACTGCAAATTTTGCAACAGCAGAAGAGTTAAGACGTTAGGAAATTAAATTTCCCAAAAATACGCATTCTACGCGCCTCTTGACACTTTTAGAGAGTGACAGACTCGACTAATGAAGTTCTAAAGTATTTTTGTGCCACAATGAAGTTAGCATGGGATGCTGTTAATTGGAACGGTTAGGGCTATATTACACGGGCGGTTCTCCTGCCGCGTTTTGCAGGCGGGAGAAATACCACCACCGCATGCAGCGTCAAACCGCCGCTGTTAACCGCCGTTTAAAACTACACGGGTGGTTATCCACTATTGAGTCATTCTGCGGGAGACATTCTCGCTCGCTCGTCGTGTATACGCTTGTGTGGCTAGTGCCGCGTCAAAATGTTAATATAACAAAACACAGCGGTAAACCGCGTCCCGTGTAGTTTGCTGTTTTGCGGGAGCTTTGTCGAGCGGATTCCCGCGGCGGGAGAACCGCCCGTGTAGTATAGCCCTTAGGTATAGAGTTCTGGAGCGGGGCGGTGGCTAATTAGTGCGCGGCGGCGTCTCATTACCAACCGCTTTAATTACCCGCAACACAGAACTAATATAGCCATTGATTACCGCATCTGACTGTTATTCATTATGCTCAAACCAATTTTATTTCATAGCTTATTTGCAACAAAATGTATAAAAAAAGTGCACGAAATAATTATAGTATGATTGACAGAAACAAGGAAAACAGCCAAAATAGTACGCGAAATACGGTACACCACTGCCTACACATTTGGTGATATAGGCGTGATTTATATGAAAAAACAATTGTGAAATGATTTTTGTTATTACCTTCTGCTTAAATTATATATTATATTTTTCAATTTAAGATTTGAATGGGAGTCTAAAATAGTAGTTTTCTTTCGCTTTTGGGTTACACTTATGTGTTAAGTCTTTTTGAAGTAAAATATAAGGCAATGGCGGAACGCCTCACGATTTAACACACTGAACCCTAAATTTTGCCTCGACACTGTATTATTAAATGGAACCGCGCTGTCCGGATAGGCATCTCTCTAATTAGGGCACGTCTGTCCTGTAATCCACCTGATTGTTAATTAGCGACATTGTACTAGAAAGTCCGTAAGTATATATCTACCTACGGGCTTATAATTTTTACATGCAAACAAAATTACACACTGCTGCTTACTGACTAAATACTTCCATTTGTTGCAAACAACAACGGTCCGAGGGAAAAATAATTATATCACTGTGCCCGCGATTTCGTTCGTGTGGAAGACGGAAAATAATAACATCGTACGTAGGTTACATGATTTTACTTGATTATTTAATATTTTTAGCTCTTATTGGTCATACCGTGATGTTAAGTAGCATAGATACCTAGATAGAATCTTACTCGATAAATGGACTATCCAAAGCTAAAAGATTTTTAAATTTTAGTCAGTAGTTAGTTCCTGAGATAAGCGAGTGCAACCAAGAGTGCTTATATCTTATAATATAAGTATAGATTATTAGAAAAGAGAGACACGTTGGGTGTTTACGTACGAAAGCAGAGCATCCGCCGCATAGATGGGCATGATGGAATCTCAGTGACTTGATTTTACCTATGTTTAAAGTCGGCGGGGCCGATGTCAGTGTGTAGATAATAATGTGTGTAAATAAAAATACATAAATAAATCACGCATATGTCCCCGAAGGGGATAGGCAGGGGCGAATTAAAACCCACTGACGAATAAATCACCAATAACACCGGTCTTAATGAAGGTTGGTTAAAAACCTAGCCGATCAAACCTTTTTATATCTATGTTATTTGTGAAGTTTCATTGCGCAATAAAGTTTTAAGTAAATAAATACAGTGCTGGCCGTAACATTAGGGCACGAGCTCACTGGACGCACTCGGACAGGCTTCCCTCTAATTAAGGCACGTCGGCCCTGTAATCCACCTGACTGCTAATTAATACACCTGAATAAACAACGCTGGCACACAGGCTAGATTAACAATTACCATATTAGACCTTCATTATAACTGTTCACTAACAATCTTTTCGAAGTGTCTTCAATCGCCTAGACGTTGCATAAATTTTTACTTTGTTGCAATATCTGTCATTCAATTTTGTAAAATTGGCAGACAATACAGCACGCATACTAATGATGTCAGTGTATACGAAAACAATTAACGTGGATTACATTTTTTCAACAAGCAGTCTATTTAGTGGGAGTTTCACTCTTGATATTGCTATGATTTAAAAAATTAAAGGTTTATCGCAATATTTCTATCCTTATTGTAAAATTTACCACTACTATACATAATTACCGAACCATAATTAAATGTCACCCATGATACAACAAAGGATTTAGTAATATCATTCTGTGTTGCGTCGCTGATGACATTTTAGCGGCGACACTGTAAAAAAACGTGTAATGTAATTGATACCAAAATAATGGCTTAATAAGAACCGATCTATAAAAGGTAATTCAACATATCAATTAAACAAAAACTGTAATATCATGGACAATTATAATAATATGAAAATTTAATGCTAATATCTTACCTTTTAATAGTTTGAGTCGATTAATAAAACTATTGTCCGGTACTAAACGACTTATTTTACAAAAAGTACCTCACCAATATGGCTAGTAATGACACATCAGTGTATTCGCACCTGTATAGGAACGTTAGCTTTATAGCTAACTTAATCGCAAGTAATATACAATTTCTAGTAAGAGAACAGCTATTCCACTCTTGTCATTCATGTGGTCTAACTGCCTTTTATGGGATTAATGACCATTAAGACTCTTATGATACTATTTATTATTTTAAAAAGACCATATAATGCAAGATTAATTGAGTCATGTAATCATTATGTGGAATTACTATTAATGATGACCTTTCGCTAAATAGGATGTTTAAATTTTAAACTGAGATGCTGTCTTTTGTATTTAATTATATATTTACTGGCAAGTTAATATACCTAATATTGAGAAATGAAAAAGTCATCATGGAAGGGTTGTTCGGTTGTGAATAAGACTAAATAAAAGAAAACCGTATGCAGTAATGGTATTCTCCTTTGTACAGCCTGGAATTTCGAAACATTCATTTTCTACACACAAAGTAGATACATTAAGGAAAAAGTAGATAGGCACATAACAGTTAGAGATTTATAGGAATTTGATAGAATAGGTAAAAAGCGACCGTAAGGTTTAGGATGGCCAAGCATGAGACGACAAATGAAATGCATGTTGCTAAAATGGCAACGTACAAGTTGATTTGGAGTCGAAGTAAAGGAAGACCACAGAAGTGATTGACGGCTTTTGTGAATAATGCATAAGGTAATGCGAGCAGTTCAAGAAATGACTAGTAACACAAAATAATTAAGGTTATAATACTTTTTCTCCTTTCTTTCATCGATTTCAATTAGAATGGCATTAGCACAGGCTGATGATGATGACTGAGCAATGAAAAACAATAACCGCCTCAGGATCGTAATATGTCAGCAGCGGACGGCAGGAGGCAGCCAGCGAAATCAATTTGGTTCATTTACGACTTGCTCCAATAAATACTGCTATCGTTAATTAGAATCAATCGTGGGACCAGAGTCTAGTCTGAAATCAGTTTGCGCTGTCGCGTAGGCGGCAAGCCTTGCCTGACGCCAATTGGATTATTAGGGGCGAACACAGTCACTGTGGCATAGTTTATTTCTTTTCCGTGTTATCTGAGAGCTTTTTGTTTTACAGTATTCTATGCCAACTGATAAGTTCTATTCTTTTATGGTTACAAAGCAGTCATTATAACATAGTGTACTTATTATAAATAAAAGCAATGCACAATTTACACTTAAAAAAATTAACATAGTTTTTGTTTTTTTTTTAATTCAAAGTCATAAATCGATACTAATGAAAATTATATTAATTGTATAAAAGAAATCCAAAATATTTATTTAAAAAAAAATGTTATTTTTGATTTTTATTTCAACTTAGATTATTGAATTTTACCTATTTGAAAATAGAAAAATTACTAAAAATTATTATCAAGGACAACAATTTTTCTGACATCTTTTCTTTGTAAAATCTTAATAGTTAACTATGATCTATGACTATAATGAGTGCCATTTTATTTTTCGTACATTCGCGTTGTTTTTAAATCGCTATTTATATTTTGCTGATCTAAGTATGTATGTACGTAAAGTATCCATTTTTACAGTTTCACCCCTACGCTTAATAACGTGGTGTATTATCCAATCTTAATAATTAACGTGCATAAGTTGGGCTAGTTGACTGTGTACCAGGAGCCTGCGTGAATTGTCTAACAAGAAACTAATCAGAATTTCCGTGATGAACATTAGATGAACTTGCATCACGTAGTCTTGACTATTACAGTGCGGCGAACGGAACTGCTTTAAGCAAGGGCTGGATATGGTAACCCAAAATTAACTCTTATTACCCTGAATATTGGAAGCATAATAATGAAGAGATGATATCGTTTAACACGAAACGGGATGGCCAGGGACATTAAAGGGCTCCCAATAATAAATAAATATGTATGTACCTACATATTTAATACACTCCAGAATATTCTTATCTGGTATAAGAGGAATGCTGCTGCCAATAACTCATCGCTATCTTAACCCTTAACCGCCTGTGTCAATTGTATTCTGCTCTGCCATCTGGCATTTCTACTTCATATTTTTTTAAATATTTATATTTTTGTCATAATAACCAATACTTATACCTGGTTTCTGTCTGCCGTTTAACTGGAAAACTGTAATAGTTATTTGTTGTACGTGAGTGCAAAGTTGTTTTTTAACCGCGTGCTCAATTTTGATGACCGAGCTAGCGAAGGATTCTAAAATTGAATCACGAGCGTAGCGAGTGATTCAAAAATTAGAATCCTGAGCGATAGCGAGGGAATCAAAAGAGCACAAGGTGAAAAATCTTTGCACTCGAGTGCAACACGTAACTTTTCATCCCCCCCAACGAGGAAATTGCAAAATCAAAAAATAAAAAAATACAATCACAACAGTTTCTGTTTTCACCCAGAAACTTCCACAACACCCTCCCATTAACCCAAACACACTCTCAACACGCACCCAGAAACACCCACAACATTCACACCCATCCACTCAGACACACCCAAAAAGCACCCATTCACCCAGAAACACCCACAAAACACCTATTCACCCAGAAACATCCACAAAACACCCATTTACCCAGAAACACCCAAAAAACACCCATTTCCCCAGAAACACACACTCATTCACCCAGAAACACCCACAAAACACCCATTCACCCAGAAACACCCACAAAACACCCATTCACCCAGAAACACCCACAAAACACCGATTAACCCAGAAACACCCACAAAACACCCATTCACCCAGAAACACCTACAAAACACCCAATCACACCAAAAAAACACTCAATCACCCAGAAACACCCACAAAACACCTAATCACACCCAAAATAAAACCCAATCACCCAGAAACACCCACAATACTCACCCATCCATTCAGACACACCCACAAAAACCCATTCACCCAGACACACCAACAAAACACCCATTCACCTAGACACGCTCTCAAAACACCCATTCACCCAGACACACCTCCAACAGCCACCCATCCACCCAGTCACACCCGCAACATTCATCCAGACACACCTGTAAGTCCCTAATAAAAATTACCGTCCCTAATGTAGTTCCGAGACGGTCAATCAGCTTGAGTCAAGCACGTTGATTTTCTGTATGTTTTTGTTCCGTTGCTAGCGTAAACAAATCAAACAGACCTAAAAAGCTTTTAAATGCTTGACTCAAGCATCCAGCAAGCGTTGTAGACGATCAAAATGTTTAAAGTAAGATTGACGCCAAGCTGATTGACCGTCACGGAACTCCTAGGTTTTTACAAATTTGTGACGTGAAAAGAAAATGGCGCGCGCAAAGCAAATTACAAAAAAAGTACACCAAGAAGGTTCCGAGTCTGAGTTTTTAACAAATTAAAATAGGTTGCATGACAATTTTGACAATAAATATGTATAATGATGTTTTGAATTCACAAACTCATTGCACACGATGTTCTAAATTCAAATTTACTTTAACCTCTAGAGGATAAAAACGGCTTTTGCACTCAGATATCGAAGAGCAAAAACGCTTTTTCCGAGATGGTGGGATGAAAAATATATTTATTTATAATAAACCTAAATGCAAAGTATAGGGAACGGGGACCTAAAACGGACATGCCCTGAAGCGGTTACTCTCGCGTATAATATGAATTTTTAAAATGCTATTTGCACCAGCCTTATTGACGACTTTTATCCTTGAGAAGACATAAAAATTTAAACTCCCATCTGTCTCCATAACAGAAAAGGAGAATATTATACATATATACCCCCCTAACTGTACCAAATATAAAAAATAATAAACAAACTAGGTACTCACTATGAAGAACTAAATATCAAAGCAAACGACTTGAGCATGTGTTTACTTTTTGACGACGTAAACACGCCGTCAGAGGCTATCGTGTTTGGACCAAACGAGATGCTGGCAGGCGGGGTGGGGGACGAGACCTGCGTTATCTGTAATTAGGATCGAGTGGCGGAAGTGGCTGCGACACTGCCGACATCCGCCCCGTGGGCTCAGGCAATGTTAATCAGTTAATGCACGCTTTTGACGAATGGACACCAATCAGAGTACCTACACTGCTCGAAATTCCGTAGTGGATCTCGATGACGCAGTGATAAGCTTGCCAGACAGCCTTCATGGAAAATAAGCAACGCGCGCCTCATTCAATTGCTTACATTTAGGTTGCATGCACGGAATACGGCCGCATAACAATTTTTAAAAGGAATTTTCTCTCGATCGTGTTCGTTATAGGCAGTACACCCGATTTGGGCTACTTTCCCCTAATAACATACACGCTCCGTTGTCGCGACATAATCAGCTAAAACCTGGTGTGTATGGGGATCTTGCATCGTTATTTTTAAGACTATCTACCAAACACATTAAATATTGACCTACTCTTTCCAGCTTCTTTTATTTTTAAAGTGTGTTAAAAGGGGTAAAATAACGCCAATGGAAAGAAGCCCTTTTTGGGGCTTTGATCCGCAAAACTATAGAGCCCAGCTCAGAAAGCTATCTGCCCAAATTACGATAAACAATTCATAATCATCTCAAATACGGCACGCGTAACAAGAACGGATTGTTGTTACTGACTTAGCTTAATTAAACAAGCCGGGAGTCGGCACTCAGACGCATAATACTGCTAATTAAACGCGGGGTTTACAGAGATCCGAAAAAGAGCCACTCAAACACGCTTAGCCGGTATTATTACAGTGTATTCAGGAGGCTCGGCAAACAGGCCCTCTCGCTGAGTGTGCTACTCTCAAGTTTCGCGTTTAATTAGACGGATAGAGGCGCGGACGGGCCTTATTAGTATTGTCTACGGGGGCCCAATTAACACCAGGGTGGCGCCGTGGGTGGCTCCGAGTTCGTTTTAATAATCAAGGGATATCCTTGGCTTCGTTAGCCGAATAACGGGATCGGGTGACCTATGCGTTTCGCCAGAAAAAGCTCCCCGGCCAAGGGACACGGGTGAGACCGAGTCTGTCGTGAGGTTTAATGATCCAGTAGGCTTCGTGAAGCAATAATGATTTCGATGATGATCATGATAGGGTTGGTGGGAGTTTAATAGATCACAAAATAAGTATACAGAAAAAAAAATCTCGCAGGTTCCCTCAATCCAAACAGTAGCTTAAACAACTTAACCAACCATGTCTTTATGTAGGTGGCTAAAACAGTTTAAAAAAAATCACGCCAGAACAAATCAAAATCAATTCAAAACTTACTTTAAACATGTCTGATAAGTAGGTATACTTTACATTTATGAATCGACGAGATGATAGACACAAGGGACCTGTGCATCCAAGGGAGAATAGGGGAGTGTGCAGTATGGAGTATGCTATCTATAAAGATAGGTTTCCAAAACACATGCACGACCCGGTCCGCCAGCAAAGCGCTGTGTAGCCCTAGTCAAGCGGCCAATCTATTCGAATGCATAGAAAACAAATGTATGAAACTGACGTATACTACAGAGAAAACAAAACGTCAGTTTCATACTTTGGTATTTTATGTGTTCGAATAGAAAAGCTAGCCTAGCTTAAACCTAGCTTTGCTATGTCCTCTGATCACCCATACACCCCGAGCCCTACGACTCGGAAGCAATCATAGAGAAACTTAACATAGTCGACGAGCTATGACATTCCAGAATATACGGGTACCTACCACTCCACATCAATAAGCGTGACCATACATTTGTCTTATTAATTACCTTAATGCTTAATTAATAGTATTAAAAATTAATTAATGTAGAGTCTTATAAAATTCCAAGTATTTTGGTCTCTATTTTGAGCAATTTAGACAAAAATCTTGTGAATTATGGTTCTCTAAATTAGCATTATAACCTTGACACATTAATTTTGGATAATATATAAAAAGTAATTGACAATTTTGAAGCGAATTCGATAAGCTTGTTCAAAATCATGATTTCAATTTATTTAAATTATCATCTGGTCATTATTGAGTTTCGAATGTGGGGTTCCATAATTACATCAGGTTTTACCAAGTTTCACAAATACAAGGTATAATTATAGGTATTGTGCTAGTAAACAGGTGTAGCGACGTCAGAGCAGAATACAACTATCAACATACCCAAACTCTCCCGCGGGTGTCGTACAACGCGATTAAAGGTTAAAATAGTTTTCTTGTTTTCCACCTTGATATATACTGCGATTCACGCGCCCGATAGATGGCAAAAGGCTCGCCTCATATAACCGACCTAACATATTTGGCGAAATAATTATGGGGTTAATACAACCAAACTACGTATGTGATGTTGTGGTAGTTTCGTCTTTTCCGTGGACTGTATACACTAGAACTATTCGATTTTGATTTTAACATTATATAAATGTTAGAAAAATTAGTACAAAGAAATTATGGTCTCAAGACCATAATTATTCGAAATTCTTTTTCTAACCACCAAAATCTTTATATACCACTTATAACTTCTAGTTTCGTTTTATCGGTGAACAGTTTAATATATCAATCTTAAATAAATATTAGGAGCAGCGTAATGTTAAAAAGTCTATTTGCTTAGTAAGGGTTCGCCATTAATTGTAATGTATCTAGTAAAAGGTCGACGATGTAGTTAATTTGTGTTAATTACGGTAGGTACAGTTGCAATGGGAGCAAATTGCTACAAGTTCTGTGTTGCGATGCTCTGCATACTGCCATAAAACCCTCATTACCTCAGACCAATTACTCTCGTTAGCGATATAGTTGGACGTGATGTCGATTAACGAGAAGAATGTACCCAGTGAAGATAAAAGTCGTGCGTGTATATAACGCAGTAAATTATCATCAGTAATGTTTGTCACTTTATTTTTACGATCTTTTCAATCTCAGGATACATTTTAAGCATCTGGATCTGGTATCCTATAATACAGATAAATTGACGATGTGGTAACATCAATATCCTTTGTTCTGTCGCTGGTAACATTTAGTTTTGATTGAGTAAAAATTTATAAGTAAGCTCAATAATAATTCGAAAACGGAAAAATTGTATTAGGGGGGTATTTTATTCAAAATTATGAGGAGTTTGAGTTCATGTAGTAAATTATGAGGTACCATAACTTCGAAAAATATAATTTCCAAAAACATATTGCAACATTAGTTGGTTAGTATGCCTATGCCAGACACGAGAAATTAAAAGACCTATATATTATTTATAAATGTTTTCAAACAAAGTTTATATTGTAGATTAATCAGAGTAAACTTATTTCTTTTCAATGTATATAAAACAAAATCGTTTTGAAATGCTTCCATTCTATTGGAAAATCTCTGTATGGTTGAGTCCATGTCAAATTATTATTCTTACGTCCCCAAGGATGGGGCACGGGCCTTCCCTATGGATGGAAGAAAATAGGGACATTGGGCCATAACCCACCACACTGGCCCAGTGCGGGTTGGTGTTTCGTCTGAATTCTCATTAACAAAAAAATATTCTTGATGAAGTATAACTAGTGTGTGCAAATTCCTATGCACGCGCAATGCGCGCTTTGGCTTGTTAACACTAAAAACTTTTTCTCAAAACACTAATGAATAGCTTGATTCTTATTACTGGGCACGTTTCGCCACTAGAGGGTGGCGTGGTGGCGACGATGGGAGAGCTTGGGGACCTATTCAGGTACCGTAATGAAACTCATATAATCATTTGTCGGTAGAAAGCCACGGCGAAAGTCATATAATTTATACGACTACTAAAATAACTGAACATATTGGGATCTACAGAGGTAACGATACCACATAAATAAAAATCTGTGAACCCTACTTCCCGATAACAAACATATTAAGATATTAAAAAAAATCACATTGACACATAAATCACGCCCAGACAGAGGTGAAATAATGTAATTCAATTTGATAATATATTAATAATTCAATAAGATTCCAATGTTGCAATAAGTCGTGCAAAGTAATTCTTAATATTGACAAAATAAATAAAAAATACAATAAAATAAAAACATGATTTATAAGTATATCATTACATAAACTCATGAATCGTCAAAGAAATAGCGTTCCAAACAATAATAACGTTACCAGACAATATAAATATTGGATAATTATGCTGTGTTGTGTGATCTCTTCTGTCTGATTAAGGAATAAATGAAAGAAAAAGGCGCTCTAGTTTCAAAGATGTATAAAATAGGTACATTGCTAAATAATTACAAAGATGTAGTTACAAATACTATAATAATCTTAACCTGTTTTTTTACAACTTCTTTTGTCTCTGTTATATTTTTCTCTGTAATAGATATAATGTCCCTACTTAAGACCTTAAACTATTCAGTAACTTTTTTAGTTTTTTTAGACAGACGGCATGCAAAATATGCATTTCTAACTGATTCAAGAAAGCGAGTGGTTCGAAAACAAACACCTCATTTAACGTTTGGCGCCATTCTTATATAATACATCTTACAAAATTAAGTAATTATTACCATCAAGATTCATGTTTGTCTTACGGCCGCACTCAGAGAAATCAAATAACTTTAATGAGTACCTATTGTCAAAAAATTTCAATTAAATCTAAACCACAGACCCGGCAAGAATAGTGACTAGTTTTAAATTGTAATTTTTTGACATTAAGTACTCATTCTCCTTATTTGACGTCTCTGAGTGCGACAGTAAAATCAACTTTTTGTCGGGCGAAATGCAGTTAGGTATAATGTTTTACTGTTCATTTGTTTGAAAGGCGCGTTGACCACTTTTTCTATAAAAAGACATTAATTTTACAGCGTCATAATTGCATTTCGCTGGTTGAAAAACGGTTAACTTTATTGAGGTTATTGAAATGTTTTTTTTTACCAGACCGCCTATGGAAATAAAATCAAATAAACTTTTCTGAATTTTCATGAACAAATTTTAAAGAAATTAAAATAACTCCTATGTTTATTAGTTGACAAAAAATAAAATCGATATTATCAATTTTAACGTTTTTTAATGACGCTGTCCAGGATGGATTAGAAATTGTTATTGTTAAAATTATCTTATAATTACTGTTGTAATTTTGCATAAAGTTTTCACATGTGATTTGGTTATAATGTAAAATTTATTCATGACTTGACCACACTACATTTCTTAGAACGTTGTTTAAATGCTGTAGTTACAGTCTGCCAAATAAATTATGTCCAATCGATTGTCAACGTTAACTTGTTTGACGTAAAGTGAAAAGAAGTTAAAGAAATTTTACATATCGTGGTTACCCAACTGTGCTGGCGACTGTACTCTATCCGATAGCTCATGCTTGATTGCTTCGCTCACATTCTACAGCATTGTTTATACGGATAACGCTATGCACATGACATTTAATTAGGGAGCCCGCAGTCACATTATATATTTAAGTCCACACATATAAGGAATTAAAGTAATTGACGCCGGTTTAATGGAGCATTTATACAGGGTGGGTGATTACGGGGGCCATAAGAAGTGCAATTCCCGGACTCGGCGTAGAGCGGAGCCAATTTAATTTACAAAGTTGTCGGTCAAGTCCGGATTAGGTTGATCGCTGGCCAGCGTTAATAATGACGCGCGCATCCGACTGTATCGTCTGAAAATCTAGGTGAGGTACGTGCATACATAAATCACGCCTATTTAGCCCCGAAGGAGTAGGTAGAGGTGAATTAATTCGACTATTAGGTATGTGAGGGCCCAAGAAATGGCGGGTCTTTAGCCATCTGTCGCAAAAGTCTCATTCCTAGGTGCTGCTAGAAGAGAAACGCTACTTGTCATAAATCCGCGCTGTCGTGAGCTTTAGTCTTGCTGTGTGAGAGATTGGGGATGGTGAATTTTATTCTGCTCTGCCGGCACCATCTTCCATCTCTTCTGCGGTCTTCCTCTTCCACTGCATCTCTCACGCTTTTAGTCACATACATTTCATTTCCATACCAAGCTACATAGTCCGTTCTGTCTCTTTTCTATACATTCATTCGTCATCCATCACACCTTTGCGGTGTGATGGATGGTAACAGGGCAGGGAGAAGAAGAACACCAAGCTAAACTATAAGTGTAATTTTAAGAAATATTTATGCTTATTGATTAGATTACAAAATAGTTGCTTAAAAAGAGCCAATAAACGCACAAGATCATAGTTCCTAGACCTGTCACGCCGCACCGTAACTCACGCTAGAGGCCAGTTAACTCTAGGGACACGACAAACATAATATGGCGGGGTCAGAACCTTTAATAGGTGCGACGTCGTCAAACCAGCTTTAGCGCAACGGTGGCCAGCAGTCTCATAGTTATAAAGTCAAATATACATCATTGAGCGCTAACAATAAATAATTTGTTTATTATTCGTACTTTGCGCAAAGATAATGCAAAATGTGAACATAATGACGAATTTACAATAAAGCTCAACTACAACTAACTTTCAATGTATGGAGTTTACAAAATTCGTATTTTGTGGTGTATTGTACAACAACCCAATAAAAATGTACTAATGCAATTATGGAAGTATTCATAGAATAGGTATAGTTTTGTCCCTGTCACCAGCCCTTTAATGTCTAATGTCCATGTATAGAAGAATAATTAGGAAGAATGGTCCCTAATCCACCGTTAGTGCGGAGAGGTGGGTATTAGTGACTGCAGATGCAGCCGAGATTAGATATCCGAACACCGGCCTTAGAGTACCTACATGGAGTACTTAGAGGAATGGTGATATCCAAGGCACCTCAGAAGATGTTGAATTCTAAGTGTGCGATATATTACATAGTAGGCAGATATGACTTCTTTCCACTTGCTGCTGTCCTAACACACTTCTTTCGCTGCAACCAATCTCATTAATGTTCTCATCCATTAGAGTCCGTTTCGGATATTCGGGACGGACAACACCTTATAATTACGTATGAGAGTTACCTACTGAAATTATTATATTAACGGACCTCTTAAGCTCCATTTAAAGACTATAACGAAAGAAGTAACTTTTACTTTTTACTGAAAAAAAATCTGCTGTTTAATTCTTTTATCCGAGTACCTTCAGAAAGTATAAAACAGTATTTGTCTTGCTTTTTAAGAGTATAGATGACAAATTAATAGAAGCCGTTCAAATATTACGCAATATACATATAAACAACTCCACTCAAAAACAATGTTCATCACACAAACACCGATATCGATAACTGGTAGAGATTATATTATAGAGATCAAAGTCAATCGGAAGTTCAATATTAATACCATGCCATTAGGAAAACCTCTATTTATCTTTCATTAACATTACATATACACATGTTAAACAAATCAATCGGTACCGGTAAATTTTTTTTTATATTTTATTTGACAAGAACAGCAAATATTACGACCACTATTAATATCTCAACATCAACTATATCCGCGCAGTTTTTGTACAAAAACTCCAGGCAAAGATTAAAATTATTTTAAGGCAAACATTAAATTCATTTTAATTGTCTACGTGATAGCGCTACTTAGTTGATATCTTTTGTATGTAGAATAAATTAGTTTCTTCGTTGTTGTATTGCCCCCTTAAAAAATACGGACGACAATTTCTGATATAGAAAATACATACATACATACATAAATCACGCCTATGTTCCCGAAGGGGTAGGCAAAGGTGAACTAGCACCCACTTTTCGCCAATTATGTTAGGTCCCATGTAATAGGTGGCGAGCCTATTGCCATTTATCGGGCACAAAAGTCGCAGTACATTGCTAGGTGGTATAAGAGGAACGCTGCTGCCCATTCCTCATCACTGATTTACCCTTAGTCGCCTTGTAGGACACCCGTGGGAGAGATTGGTGGTGACAATTGTATTCTACTCTGCCGTCACCACATGGCCCCATAGAAAATAAATATATTTTTTATTTACGGATACTCAAGCGTGTATTACTATTCACGCCGACTGTACCATGGGAAATGAAAATCCCCAAAGACCACAATATAAAAACCTATCAGTACTTTAATTAACTTAACAAACCATATAACAAAAATCCGTGTGGTGACGGCAGAGTAGAATACAATTGTCACCACCCCAAATCTCTCCCGTGGGTGTCGTATAAGGCGGCTAAGGATAAATCAGTGACAAGGAATGAGCAGCAGCGTTTCTCTTATACCACCCAGCAATGTACTGCGACTTTTGTGCTCGATAAATGGCAAAAGGCTCGCTACCTATTACATGGGACCTGACATATTTGGCGAAACGTGGGTGCTAGTTCACCTCTGCCTACCCCTTCGGGTATATAGGCGTGATTTATATATGTATGTATGTATAACAAAAAATGGCTACATCGTTGCTGGTGCAGTTTGGTTGTATGCTGGTGGTAGCGAGGGGCTTACCTGCTAAATCCCCATATTCATTACTAAAAGACCGTGGCTTGTATAGAGCTTCCGTAAGTTATATACTGGAACAAATATGGCTGGGCAGAGAGAGAAGCCGGGGTGGCGGAGGTGAGTGTTGATATGTTGTGAAGGGGCCCCATAAATCTACAATAGGGTCACAAGTCCCAAGCACAGCCACTGACTTCCCCCTCTGCCACACTATTGGACCTGCACGGTAAATCGATGGAATGCTAAGAGTTATCGTTTCGTCTCTTTACCAACTTGTTTTACATGTGAATTATTTTATTTGTGGCAAAGTACAGACTATAAACCATTTCTTTTTAATAAAGGTTTTTCTTCATGAAAATACCTATAATTTAAGCCGTATTGAAGAGATTACGCGATCTACCTACATTAGCTGATGCTAATCTTACCTCATTTATTGAATATTATCTAAAGATCTTGATTAAAAAATCTTATGAATATCGTTGTAATCAAACCTAAGCAATACAGGCAAACTAACAAAAGTCTGTACATAGGTAGTACTTAGTAAGAATTTACATGAAAATTCTTGCCTTCCACTTGGCTTTTTCATGTTTAGTGGCTTGACAAAGCATAAGTGTACTTTAACCGTCACAGAAAATCAACCTATGCTTATAAATTACTTAATTTAAAATTAGATGTTCAAAATGAAAAATTCAACCTGTTATACTACCTAGCAATGTTCTGCGATTTACGTGCCCGGTAGATGACAATAGTTCCTTTTATATGGGACCTTGCAAAGCAGGTGAAAAGTGTGTGTTAATTCATCTCGGGCATGAATGGTCGGAATACAATTATGTATACAAACATGTGTAAATAAAGGCTTAAAATAAACTTCATAATTATGTAGAATATTGATCTCATCATCACCATCATTTCTCTTGATAGAGTTCCTCGAAAGAGGTCAATCGGTTTCCCTCCACCAGTGGCCTGCCAACGCTTGGGTCTCCCGGTATGCGGCCGCTACTCCACTCCACTCACACGATTTCTTACCTTGTCGTTAAGTTCGGTCTTATTGCAATATTGCAAGGCAGCAGTAACGGCAGTAACTGCCGTCTGCCACATAAGGTATATGTAATTCTTCGGACTATATACCGACATAACCTAAAGAATTTTTTTTTTTTACTTTGACTTTAGTTCCGCTAAGGATATTTTTGACTTTAGTTCCGCTAAGGATATTTTTATTCATGATTCGATCGCTTAGAAAAATTCTGAGTAGGTATAGGCTCGTTCGATTACCCTTTGGCTACCCGTAAGCCGTCTTAGTAGACCCATTGTGGAAATTTGATATGATTTTGAAGCAACATTACATAGCACTATTGGCGAACTCGTAAGCTCCCTATATCTAGGCTATTTCGAACCTTCTTTAGTAATAAACGAACTAATAATACCTACTTACCCTAATCTCGAATTAAGTAACTTATCCATTGTAACAAGTCTATTATTCATGTGATATTTATTAAAGAGATCCCCCATGTATTATGACTGAATCACTATTTCTCAATGAATATATTTATTCTATTCTCAATAAATGATAGATTAGGAAGGAGACATGAGTTCGAACAATTATTTAGTATTGTTTCTATTAAAGACATTATTTGGATATGTCTATTTTAAGATCTATTATTTTCAGCTCGTATCTCCAACATGTTTGGACTAAGCAAGTTTAACTTTGGTGTTACTAATAAATTTAATAACTTAAAGGAATTCGAGGCAGCGTATAGACATGGATGTAATGAAAATAAACTGGGAACTACCGTCTTAATAACGTAAGTTTCTCGTGGGGGGCGAGTCTAAATTCCACTGGATCTGACGTTGCTCTAATTAAACCTACAATGGTGTTGTTCTAAGTCAACCTTCGTATAAATTTGCCTTTTGGCTTTGGATTTGTAAGTATTTAATAATATACCTACATGTTAACTACTTTAACCCGAGAAGAATTTCTTTAAAACCTGCTTTCAATACCTAATTAATCTCATTGAATTAGTAATAGTGTTGTACACAACTCTTGAATTAGTACAACATACATACACATACATGAATCACGCGTATTTATTCCCGAAGGAGTGGGCAGGGGAGAATTAACATTCAAGTTTCGCCAATTATGTTAGGTCCCATGTAATACGGGGGCGAGCGTATTGCCATCCATCGGGCAACGTAATTCGCAGTATATTGCTGGGTGGTATATTAATGCTGCTGCCCATTAGTCATTGCTGTCTTTACCGTTAGTCGCATTTAAAGACACCCGTTGGAGAGAGAGCGGAGGGATTAACTGTATTATTCTCTACCGTCACGGCATTTTAACAATTAAAGAGTTATATTTCATTGCTTGGATACTTAGTAGGCACTTGCCGCACTAGCTATCAGTCAATTTATGACTAATAAATAAATAAAAATTATATTCATCATTTTGACAGTTCTGTAAAATGTGTTCGTGTTTACTAACATACTTACTTACGTATGTAAATTGTCTGACTACATATTTTTTCGAGCATTAAAAGGTTATTTATTTATTTTATGTAAACAAACACTGAGTACCATTTTTACTCATCTTAACATTTAAGCTCACCTTCATCAAGTTTATGACCCCAACATTAACGCGAATCCTCGAAGTAGCTCATGAAATCCTGCTAATGGATCAGGCGAGAGATGCTTTAAAAATATCCATCTAATCTCGGAGTCGATTTAGCTAAAACATTCCCGATCCACTCGTGCGAACGGGAAATGGGATGTCTCGCTCACTTATGACGGGCTGCCGATACAATTTTTAATAAAAATGTAGTTGCTGCAAACCTGTAGGCAGACATGAAAATTACTTTTGACAAAACACTTACCTACACAATAATTGAATTTTAGTTTTCATATCTATGTATTTATCGTATCGTATATATGCAATGCGGTGCCGCGTGGTGACGGCAGAGCTGAATGCAATTGTCACCACCCCAAATCTCTTCCACGGGTGTCGTACAAGGCGACTAAGACAACGATGGCTAATGTCAGCAGTTTTCTTTTTATACTAAATAACAATATACAGCGATTTAAGTGCCCGAAAAATGGTAAGATGGCAATTTGCTCTCCACCTGTTGGGAATCAAAGTAGATGTTAATACATTTCTGCCTACCCCTTTGGGGATATACATTATAGGCGTGATTTATGTATGTATTGTGTACAATATTATTCGGTGTCGAAAAATTATTATGTGTGAAAGTTGTCTATTGCCCATTAATTATTAAAATGATTTAGTTTAAAAAACAAAACAAATTGGCTGTCGAAAACAGGACACAGTCTATAAACCCACAGAAAACATCGTTTAATTCAACTTTTCTAAGACAGACAACAAAACACACTCTACAAAAGTTATACTATAAATAAGTGCTGAGTAGATTAATGTAAAGTTTTTCATGAGTCAGAAAGCTTTAGTGGTGTAAGCGGTGGAGGGGAGGTAGATGGTATTTATTCAGCATTAGAAAGCAGGCACTCTGTGTTGATGCGGCACTGACATATCCGTTAATGCTTTTTCCATTTCCCTGGCACTGTTCCCCCTCCCCGCCTCACCCTACTGCTTGACCGAAAAGCTTCATGTGATCGTTTCTTCGCGTCACTTTTTTATTCGCTCCATAATAGCACGTGTGTCGAATTTACTTCGATCTGGCCCCCGGGGAGTACGGATAGTAATTGGAAAAATAACTTTGTGCGGTATTTATTCGTCCATGGAAGTTAAATTTAAAATGCGCAGTTTCCAGTTTTAATTTGAACAGTTGCAGTTTGTAACGCGAATGTTGTTTTGATTAAAGCGCGTATTTATGCAGATGTAGTTGAAAAATGCCATTGCATTAAAGGTCAGATTCCGATCGCGATTGGTTGGCTGCATGCCTTAAGAATAAGCGGCTAATAGTCGTACTATGAAAATGTATGATGTCGACTCCGAAATCTGATGGACAGCGGATCGATCACGTTGTAAAGACTTGAACCTTGTTTGCACCATTTAAATTCAGAAACAATATGATTACCTCCACTTAGAAAGGGAGGTAAATGTAATTATAATAATATAATTATATTCCTAGCTACGATTTTAGTAGTCGGGTAATTAAATCCTTAGAGCTAGAACGAATTAAGAATTATCACTATGACACTATGACTTACTTCGACTGTAATAGTGACAGAAGAATAGTTTACGATTACGATTATACTAAGCAATAAATTTAAAAACTCTTAAACCAAGCTATACCAACATACAAGAACTCGGATGTACCCTGAATTGGTCATCATCGCATTGTCACCCTGAAAGTCGACAGAGAAACTAGCCATTAAGTGAAGACCTAACAGCGCCAATGTATTCTCTTTGCCTTCCACTAAGCCCTGTAGCCACTTAGTTGGCGGCGAAGCAATCAAAACAGCGATTCGCAAAAAGCGGGAGTGCAGGGAGCCTCGCTCGCTGCACCCTCGGCGGCGGTTGCCCGCTGCCCTTTTGATTGCGCATTATTCGCGTGTTTATACAGTTAGATCGCTTTCTAGATTGTTGCTATTGTGTTACTGTTTTTGCTGGAGGGGGTTTTAATTAAAAATGCTTGTTTGCACGCCGACGCTTCTTTCCTCGGTGAAGTATGCACGAAGTACGCACTCCCGCATCTCCATAAGGTAACGTTGCCAAGTTTTAAAATTGAATTCCGAATTCTTTGTTCGTATTGCAACTCTATCGTTCGATTATTATCGGTGATTAAAGTGCATGCATGAACCGTTTTTGCTGGCGACTTGGCTTGTCCTGCGCTGCGCTATGTAATGTCTATCTAGGGCCTTGTTTTAGGAAAAATAATTAAGAAAATAAGCAATATGTTTTGTTTCCATTACATTTGTATGAAAAAACTTAACCGCAGCCCGCTATCTAGGTTGTTGTCATTGATAATTATGTATGTAATAAATACCTATCCATTATTAGCCTGAAATACAGCGTTGTCATTCTGGGAATGGACATACTTTATCATTGACCAATTAGTGAGTTCTGACTGCAGATGCAGCCGTAACCAACCTTCGGAATTTGTGCTGATTCTGTTGCCAACTGTGACGCAATAAGTTTTGCTCTATAAGTCTTCTCTGTTTCTCAATATCCTACCCCTTTTGCAGCCATACAAGATTTTATTTTAAAAATTCATCTACTCCCTCCTGAATGGGCCCATGCATGAAAGAAGAGCTCAGAGCAGTTGCATGTGATTTACGAGTGAACATTCAATTGCTTCTTACAATGTTTTGAAGATTCACTTTCATAATAATCACCGCAAGGGCTACTTTGGACGCCTCAAAAAATAATTGGACTGATTGGGTAAATCTTTTTCACCAAGGTATTCTTAAGAAAGCCATTTAAAAATTTAATGTGTTGTTGAAAATTATTGTATCAAAGTTGCTTAATCGAAAAATTGAGGAGGCTGCCTATCTCGTCCGGCCCACCCACGACGTCCATTCGTCTCCCCAGCGCATTTATACATTACTCACGGCTCAAGTATCCGATTATATAACACGCAAAATTTCAATTACAACTTGTAATTAGTTTTTCGAGAGTTTTTCTTTCAGGAAGAGGGGTGTGGGGGTGCCGCCGTGCGAGCGGGAGGTCGGTGCATGTGTCTCGCTCCCACGTGAGCTGCAACGCGCTTTGAGTAATGTCCATGCCACTTATTTGATTATTTTTATGCAATCTGCGCAGGAAAATGAAGGATTTATTTCCTGCATACCCTCCCTCTGTTAATTAATTTTAGCAAGTCCGAGTTGCTTTGCCTAGTTCATTAACAGTTCAAGCGTTTAATCCTTTTTAAATTGAGTTGTATTCAGATAAATTGAACTTTAATCATCATATAATATTTACATAATTATCCATGGTGTGGCAAAGTCAAATTAAAGAGCAGTAATGAGTTGCAGTATTACATTCAGGGTTTGTCATGAAGATTAACATAATTTCAATAACAAAACTTGCAGAGTTGGAAAATTGGAAACCTGCCGGACTGCTATACGTACGGTTCACATCTCATATTCTTCTATTAGTCGTCATTATATTAGTTTTATTCTAGTTCTCATAGGCACCCGAGTGCCCGTTTTAGCCACTATGTCCTTAGGGTTTGGTTCAGTATAACCTACTGCACCGACCCCTTATAGTTTGGGAACTGAAGGGAACGGAACTCGGGTACATTTTCTATACTACATACATACATACATAAATCACGCCTATATCCCCGAAGGGGTAGGCAGAGGTGAACTAGCACCCACGTTTCGCCAATTATGTTAGGTCCCATGTAATAGGTGGCGAGCCTATTGCCATTTATCGGGCACAAAAGTCGCAGTACATTGCTATTGCTAGGTGGTATAAGAGGAACGCTGCTGCTCATTCCTCATCACTAATTTATCCTTAGTCGCCTTGTACGACACCCACGGGAGAGATTTGGGGTGGTGACAATTGTATTCTACTCTGCCGTCACCACACGGCACTCTATACTGACTCCAAGAAACGTTAGGTGGCATTCTGAAGCTAGTCCCCATGATGCAGTCGAATGGAAAACACCACTATAAATCTCTCAACTGCTTTCACGGAACATGCACCATTAGTTCAATGATTCCACAACCATGTTTGTCAACACTGCTATTTTTTAAGAATTTGTTGTCGCAGTATTTTTTGTTACAAAAGTTTGTTTTGACTTTACCTTTAATAGCTACAATGTTATTGAAAATGTAATTTTTTTATGCTTACAATTTGTTATTCTGATTCCAGATCGAATAATTTTATTCGTTTTATTTTATCCTGCGTACAAGTACATTTTATCTTTGAAACATAAATATTTAAAATTTCTCTCATATTGGCACGGGCAATACACATTAACGGATTTATGGCCTGATCATCAGGATAATTAAACTTCAACCCACTGTACTCGTACTGCCAAATTCATAGACACTGTGAGTTCTGTTTGATTGAATCGGACCACTTAAATATTGAATAATTTGGCGATAATTAACTATAATAGAGTATCGCAGTAAGCAGAAAGAAATTATCTCTGTCTTGCCCTGTAGGAGAAAGGCCGTCCTATATTTTTTATCGATACACATACATATATACATACATACATAAATCACGCCTATATCCCCGAAGGGGTAGGCAGAGGTGAACTAGCATCCACGTTTCGCCAATCAGGTCAGGTCCCATGTAATAGGTGGCGAGCCTATTGCCATTTATCGGGCACAAAAGTTGCAGTACTATTGCTAGATGGTATAAGAGGAACGCTGCTGTCCATTCCCCATCACTGATTTATCCTTAGTCGCCTTGTACGACACCCACGGGAGAGATTTGGGGTGGTGACAATTGTATTCTACTCTGCCGTCACCACACGACGTAGTAGACGGCGTTTTTTATCGATGGATGAAGTATTTCTTGTAAGCAATTTTGAATAAGCGTACCGTTGCCACATAGGTCTTTAATCTGGGCATATAATAATATGGCAAGGCAGAAAGAGAAGCCTATAGAGTGGACAGCTACCGCCTTACACTTTGAACCCGGAATTCGTGGAATGTCAAGAGTTTTCAACACATATCCATAAGCATCTTTCCAGAATCAAGTATTTATGAGACGCAAACACCCGTCTGTAGGTACGTCACAGAAATCACTGCCTGCTTTCAGTATGCGAACACTTACATCAGTATTGGTTGCTGAAGAAAGTATGAACATTGCATTTTCACCACCTAGATAGAAAGTGAGTAAAAGTTAATCTACGACCAGATGCCTGCGTGATATTTTAGCGTTTAACACGTTAAGTGCGAAGCGAGGCCTAAATCACCCCTGATGCAACTTCCCTGTGGTGCGGCAAGCAAAAAAGTGAATTTCTCTGTCGTGCGAATGGCATAGCTTTGGTTTGGTCCAGTGTAGGAAAGCGATAAATATATATTTGAGATCACTAATGGTTCCGGACTCGGTGGTGTACCTACCTTGGTACCGGATGTCTTAGGCCTCGTGCCGCACTGAATTAATATAATTTTAATGCAGTGCGGAACGAGGCTAAAACGTCCCATATCCCCCCTGACCTCGTACCGCACTCAACGCGAGCTTCCCGCGACCAGTGTTGTGCATCACGTCGATTGGAGAGCACGTCCTTTTACAGCGCCGAACATGTCTAGACGATGTCGGAAGAAGTTAATTTCCAATAATAAGTCTGTAATAGGTGCCTCTTAATGGTATAGAATGGAACGCTTCGTGCGCGAGTCCGACTCGCACTTGGCCGGTTTTTTTTTCTTTATGGCGCCTTCAAGCACAATTTAGATTATTTAAAAAAAAATGTATCCTTTGGTAGCTTTGTGTTGTTTTGCCAGGTTTTGCCCTTAAAACGATCTAATGAGATATAATTGATCAAAATCGGTCAAGTCGTTGCGTAGTTAAGACAGTTTAAAAACGTCGATATTATTTTTCCCATCACTAATCGCAGCGAAAATTTGCCCTATTTCAGTGCGTTACGAGGTGTATAAGATCCTATATTTTGTTTTGCTAATAATTCCTAAACTAGCCATCAGATCCCGGGGCGACGGTGGATTAGGGTTCATCAATTCACTGTCTATATCAATAAGGACCAAAATTCTCATTTATCTTTGATTTCGCGCCAGAAAATGGATTTTAGTCTGTAAAAGGAGGTGGGGTCTAATAGACCGCGTGTCGCCCTAACGTCTGGTCACGGTACGGGCCGATTATACCTCGTGCCGCAGGAACGGAAAGTATGCAAAAATTGGTGCCGCAGCTAACGTGTTAACTAAAGACGCACTAAAGCACTAAAGACGGGAATATTACAACATTAAAGCGTATTGTTTACATTCGGGCGTCAGAGTGCGAGTTATATTGTTCACATGGCGATCCCTCTCGTGGATTGGCAGGCCCGCGCTGTCCGCTAATGCACGGAAGCCGGCTATGCGAATTAATGGCAAGAATAATGGCGATCCCATTATGGATTGCCGCCAACATACTTTAGCCATGAAAAGAACCGAAAGTTACATTTGCGATACTCTGAATACTGAGCGCTCTTGGACGCACCACCCTCCCACCCGCCGGCCCCCGCGCACACGGCCACCGTGGAGTCGGCGTCTCCTAATGGACCCAGATATTGTTTAGGCAATAGAAGAAATTTAATAAATGTTTTCAATCTAAGTACTCTTGAAAACGGTCCAAATATTACCACAGAAAACGCCGGATCAAGACTAGCGTAAAACGAAAATATATTCCGAGTTTTAAACGACCGACGCTGAGAGCACATCGGCTCCACAGCAGCTCCACGCATGCCGCTGTTCCTTTGTCACCGTCTTTCATGTGAAAGTTTTAAAATGGAAAAGTCTTTTAAAACTGCTTTTAAGTAAATTAAAGCATTAACGGCCGCTGAAAGAGCGATCTGGGGCTGTAGAGCGGTGGGATGGATTCGATAGCGTGACGAGGTCGCCGCGAAGACGACACGTGGGCGCGTGATTCGTATCTGGAGAGAGCGGTGGTGTCCCGCCCCCTGTCGCGTGGCCCTTAGCCTCGGATTCTCGAGGCCATAGCCAGCGTGCCACTAATTGGCAATTTGTTCGATCCTTAGATCTGACATAATGATGTGAGTTCGTTTATTTAAATGATTCGGCGGAAACTTCTTGCGCCTTACAATATAACAGTGCCCGCGTCGTTTTTCTTTCATAAATCAAGGGTTAATGGTCCATTTACCGGCGCTCGAAGGTTGAAAGTTTTTAGTTGTTAATTTGCTGTTATATAAGGGTTTACATGTGAATTTTACGAGTAAGATTGGTGCTGTGGAACGCTCAATCCGCCAAATATACATTAATTATCTTTGTGTACGCACAAGGTATATAGGTACTATAACTGTTTACAAGGATCGATAATAATAATTAATTTAATATTTATCAAAGCAATGCATAATGAACACACATTATAATGTGTGGTCATTTTACATTGTTTTTGATTCACGGTAGATAGTTACTAAAATAATGTCCATGGAACAGTAAAAATGTAATATATAAACAAAATAATTTAGAACTTAGTATATACGATAACAGAAAAAAACCTATTAAATCCTAGACCGACTCCACAAATTATAAGGAGCAGGGGAGGATGATAATTTTATCGTCTTTTTACCGTACTAGACAAACACATACGCAATCAAAAGCAACATCTGGGCATAATTTTTATCGTATAATCGAGCCAATTGTTCCTGCAAAATCCCCATACATAATTATGCAAATAAAGAGGTATTCAATTCTTTTTCTTATCTGATGAGTCGATTTCGCAAACTTCCCTTGAATTGCAAAATTTGGCAAAGGCATCTTTTTTGGGCCATGCTAATAACATTTTCACTCAAAACACAGATCTCTAATGGTTCACCGTAAAGATAAAGAGGTGCAGGATGCGCGACAATCCATCGGTCGGCTTAATAGCCGAGCGGCGTTCCCCTAATTAAACGCAAACAAAGACAGCCGCCGCCTTCATTATGTTCAAACACATTAGTGGAGATTCTGCTGCTTTTCAACGGAGAGCGTGTCTTAAATTCCTCGGTTCACTATGTTTTATCTTGTGACAATTGTCCTTTGAGTGACTACTAATCACTTTGATTAATAAAAAATATAATTGACTTTTATTAAAATAAATTAGTCATTAGTGGGTACCTACCTACTATGCGATGTAGGTATATCAATTCGTGGCATTTCCGCATTTTCCAAATAAAAAAGCTTTATATAGCCTAACAAATTATGGAAAAAAAACTTACTTATTAAAGACACTGTAGGTACTTTAGGATTCATTATTAATTCGAAGATCTCCTCCACTATCTAATTCAGTTCACTTTATGCTAACCAAAGCAAAAACGAACCACTTACGAGAATGTCACTTCTCAAAAAAGTTGCCGAGGCGAGTGCATCCCAGCGTGAAAGTCGATTTCGTTGATCATTAGTCGCCACGGCCGACTAATTAATACAAGGTTTTGAATAAAGCCCAGAATAAGATTCCTCACGTTGCGGGAGAAAAATCAGAAATTTAATTAAAAAAGTTAAAGTGAGTTTTCACGGGCGAGCGTGCGGCGTGCCCTCCAATAACTCAGTCGAATTCTATTCTTTCTGTTGCCGAATTCTTTTGGGGCTCCTGCTCTAATTAACCACTTTTAATCCTACCGCTTTGTCTGTAACTACACATCTGATAGGAATTTTGAAAAACTTTTGCAATTACAAACTTTATGCCAAAGGAATTCTCACGATAGATTGTAGGATATAAGGAATGTAATTATAAAACAGAGTGAAATCGGCTATTGAGATCGGAACTTCTCTCTTATAATGATAGCGAGTTATTCCAATTGGAAACGGGAAGAAAGCTGAAAACAGTCGGGCTGTACTAACGCCAGCACAATTACATTTTATCTCTAGAATTGTTTTAAGGTTTATTAGATCACGCATCTGAATTAGCATCAGTAGAATCTCATCAAAATACTTGGATCAAAATCAGGATATTAATCATAAACTATGTTAATAAATCTATAATTAGGTTCAAGTCCCAAGGTATAATAATAATAATAATATTTGTTACACTCACACCTATCATCAAGCTAGCCCAAACTAGGCATATAAGCACTTGTGGAATGGATTACGGACAAATTTTAATAATTTTATATAATTATTTATATTATACTAAATGTAATCATCGCACAAACGTTGAAATGTAACCCACATATTAAAAAACGAGACGTAAATCCAATAAAAACATAAAATTCAAAATTTACCTCCCCAAACAATATTCAAAAACATTTGGTAGACAAAAACATCGTTGTTGACGAGCCATTTTATTCGTTACAGCTCTTCGTCACATTCGGAAACGAGCACACATTTTTGTGAGCTCATTAAAATTACATTACAACTCTTATTTAAACAGCAAACAGCTAAACGGTGATCGTTAATGCGGCTCGCTGGCGAGAACTTTATGGACATTCCCATCCTTCGCACTAAAACGATAACCAAATGGAATAAAAATAAAAACTACTTAGCCGTGGGCAAAGTGGATTTTTTAGCATTTATAATAACCGCGGGACGCATATGTTCCACGCTACACGTGTTTTGACTGGGAGCGATCGTTAAAAGAGTTATTGAGTAGCAACGCTTTTTAATGAGTTATGCTTAATTATACAATGTCTGTTAATATTGCATGCAATAGTAAGGAGCCTCTTATGACTTAGTGCCATTTTCATTGCTAATTTATTAAATACTTATTAATGTAGGTAATTAGTTGTATTTGTTAGGTATGTATTATTATAAGAGTGCATGACTACACTCGTGCCGTGTGGTGACGGCAGAGTAGAATACAATTGTCACCACCCCAAATCTCTCCCGTGGGTGTCGTACAAGGCGACTAAGGATAAATCAGTGATGAGGAATGGGCAGCAGCGTTCCTCTTATACCATCTAGCTATATACCTACTGCGACTTTTGTGCCCGATAAATGGCAATAGGCTCGCCACCTATTACATGGGACCTAACATGACTGGCGAGACGTGGGTGCTGGTTCGCCTCTGCCTGCCCCTTCGGGGATATAGGCGTGATTTATGTATGTATGTATGACTACACTGCGAAATAACTACGAAATACTTGGCGACAGGTTTTGTATCCGACTAAACCGGTCAGATCGCTGGCTATCGGCCAAGAGGTCCCGGGTTCGAAGCCTGGTAGGACCAAATGTTCCTGTGATACACGCAGATATTTGTTCTCGTACATAATAATTATATAAACATTTCAGGCCCTGTTCCCAAGTTATTTGGGGTCGGCGTCGTATGTTTCCTGTTCCATTCATATATCGGTCAGACGTCAGCTAGCCACCCAATCCAATTTATTTGTTATCAGTATACTTCACTTACTACGAGACTTGCACGTCTTTCCCCTCATCTAATCATATTAAGGTCCTCATACACGGCGTCGGTTTCAGGGCTGTCTATTCAATTGATTCCGCACAGGATTGACCCGCGGGTCTTAACGACCTAATGCATAATTTTTGTTTCACTGGCGTCGTTCAATCATAGGTAATGTAATTTGGACCCAGTTACTCAGTAGGGATCCAATGTCATAAAGAGATTTAGTATTTTAGCTGCTCATATAAGAAAATAAATATCTATCTGCTTGTAAAGTTTAGACTGTTGTGTCTAGCTAAATAATTGACATTTTCTCCAGTCTATTACATGTTTAATTCATGTTAGGTAGGTAGTGATTTGACATACAACGTGAAGATATGCGAGTATACCTATATTGCACGGCAACGATGACCAACTTCTTAGAATAGTGAGATCGCTGTCTATGGCCACTGAGTATCTATGCACTATGGCCCAGAGGTTCAGTATTACATCTGGTATTGTGGGTAGAGAGAATGACATACCGACACACGAAACATAGCAACGAAAACAAATTGGTTATTTAATGTTCTCTTATATTTGCAAGCAATAAACATTATTTAAAACAACTTTAAAGGTTGTCGGGGAGACCCTTTGGTTTTGGATCCCAAACATCGGGATAATTTTATAAAATGTTAACATCATAATAATATTAACACGGGGGTCTTTAATCCGTTGTTCTACACAAAATTTCGATTTATCCAGTATCGTGTTTGGATTTGCAAATGTGGAATTATAATAATAGGCAATAGGCAACCTTAAAAGCTTGAATTATCCAATTATTCCATTTTCTTTTGACACTAACAACCAGATTAAGAATTAGAGTTTCCGAGAAACACTCAAATGTGAATAATGTCATCGAAAAAACGCTATGTAACTAGAAACCACTTCGCTATAAGTGATCGTTCCCACCATTAATATTTTCTACTCGACATTTTTGTACTCAGTTTTTGTTTGAATGGATAATGTGTTTTTAAACGCTTAAAAGGTGCGTCAGTTCTTGTGCCGTAGACACATCACTTAGTGCTCTAGGCGCCTCGTGTAAGCTTATGAAATCGCTACATCATTCTTCATCACGATTGATTACATTTTAAGGCATCATCAGCCTATTAATGTTGCCATTAGTTGGCCACAGGATTGCGAGACAGAAAAATAAAGGAGAATCCTTTATTTTTTACCAGTTACAAACCTTTACATTGCCATTTACATGAGGTGACGACAGGACAGAGTACCTACCATTTTCACCAGCCCTCATTCTTTCCACTGATGTCGTAGGAGGCGACTTAAGGATAACGATAACGACGATGATGGATGAGCAGGTAATGGGCAGCAGCGTTTACCATCTTGAACTATACTGCAATATAAGTGCCATATAACATAATTGGCGAAATGTGGGTGGTAATTCAACTCTGCCTACTTCGAGGATAGATATATATCTACATACATACATACATAATTCACGCCTATATCCCCGAAGGGGAAGGCAGAGGTGAACTAGCACCCACGCTTCGCCAATTATGCTAGGTCCCATGTAATAGGTGGCGAGCCTATTGTCATTTATCGGGCGCAAAAGTCGCAGTACTTTGCTAGGTGGTAGGTAATAAGAGGAACGCTGCTGCCCATTCGTCATCACTGATTTATCCTTAGTCGCCTAGATATATAGGTGTAATTTATGGATGTATTATATATAAATAAAAATTACGGTTTAATACCATTACAGTAAGTAAAAAGTGAGGCATCACATTGAAACATAACTTTATAAATACTGCGCACAGAGTTCACTATAGCAAAATATGCTTAGATCTTCTATATGTACATTTATGTTTTAAAAGCCATTCATGTTTTTATGACGCAAGATGAACGAGACATGCGTTATAAGAAGTCGCAAAATAAAAACACTGATCACAAAATGAAGTTTTTACTTTCATTCTCTTGATTTTGGTCTTTTAATTGAATTCGGATTCGGATATGGCGATTTCTCGTTCATTTCATGTTGTATTGCAGTGTTGTTGTGCTTTTGCAATGGCATATAATTATACATTTTTATACTTATCTATTGGTAATTTTTTTCCTGCGTTTTCCACACCAAAAATTTCTAGTACCTAAAATCGGTTTAATTATTAGCTTTTTAAGTTATGTTACTAAAGGCAGGGGGAAAAATAAATCAAACTTCACTCTTGTAATCATTAAATAAATATATTTATTTACACAGTAACGGGGAAATGAAACTGATTGTCGATGTTCACCAAAGTCTGAAGTACGCGACTTTTATTACTGCAGATATAAGACGTAATTCTAGCCGATATCTCTAACAAACGACAGTTCAAATTTTTACATAAATACATCTTTTATTATCGTAGAAATCTTTATTTTACACATTATTTAATTAAACTTAGATTTTTATTTTCAGCATGCCTACTTAGGTCATTTGCGGAATAGAGCCAAACGGACCGTTTAGCGAAATTGGAAATTAGTTTACGTTTACAGTTATATCACGCGATCAACATCCACTGAAGCTGCGGCATGAAACGAATTACAATTCTTAACAATTTAACTTTTATACAGAGGTACTTAACTAACCATTGCACCGCTCTGAGTACCAGTATATCACTAACAAACCTACGAACGTAGCTCATTCTGAAAGTTTACAATAAAATCCATAACGGAAACTTATCTTTGGTAAAGAAAATAACATTAATATACTTAACCAATCATAAAGAAACTAAAAAGAAAATGATCCTCAAAACTTCATACCTTGTATGATAACAATATTTAATTTTCTAAATGTACACACAATTCCATAACAATGAGATCGTTTTTTATCATTTATTTTAGTGCCTGGACCTGTATCGTTGTATGATGAGAATTCGTTATTAGATGCCTATAGTGAAAAGTTTTACTTGAGTACAGCCTAGAGTGGCAGTCGTGCGCTCCGATCGCTATATATCAGGCAAAACTTTTTGCGAGAACATGTACGTGAGTCGTGAATTGAAAATAATGGATACACGGAAAACGCATGAGCGAATATCGGTGACTTTATTTCATTGAGGCATCGGGGCGGGGTCTGCGATGGCTAAGCGCAAGTCGTACAGCAGTAGAAGCGGGGCACGCGTCCTACCCACGCGCCGCTATCTTAACATGTAAACAAGAGCTCAAATCGTATACATAATGGAAATATCGTGTTCTGACAACGTTATCGCGACTCATCCCGGACAGTTTGTAAAGTGGCCACATATCCAAGGCCCGCCTTCGACTCTAATGTACTTTCGTGCGGGGCTTATAAAATATGCTCGCCGAGCGAGACGCTCCGATGGTGTGCACTTAGCCCGTTCTGCACTATGTTGCGAAACTTGCTTGACTTAGATTTTAGCAGTTTTAGAAGTGATCATTGAACATCTAGAAACAATATAAAAATAAAGCGTTATATAACTATTTATCTAGGTGATGGGTGGTGGCTAGTTTTGAAGAACAGCACGCCTTTCTAGTGCCAGCATACGTGGTCGTCCGCCGGTATGAGAGTGCGCCTCCGCGCGGCCTTTGCGTCTCGCCAACACTCAGTGTGGTTTCACCTGACAAGGAAATTGGACATTAAGATCTGCTTTGTAATAAACAGTTTGGAGGGGACGGGTTAAGTAAAATTGGACAGGGCTAGATTATTAAAAGAGGTCAGATAAATTTCGAAAAATTATTGATATGTAAATCGGTCACGCGTCTTATTCGAGTATTTTCGCGTTTGAGTTTTTTTTCGACCTGTCATTTTCTTTAATCATTAAATTTTTTGTAGTTCCTATTGTATTAGTGTTCTGAGAATATGCGCCATTTTTACTGTTAGTCGATAATATACAGTTAGAAGATTAAACTAATTGCTGTACGAACACGAACACTATAACCTAATATAATTATGTTAGGTTGATAACAAACAGAAACTGTCCTAATATAGTATGTTTCCGACAAACTGGTCCTAAGATACCAGTTCGTAAAATTAGAAATGTAGACATTACATTAAGACTGAGATAAACACAACACTTTATTGTCGTGGTGGACAGTTTCCTAATAGCCTACCTGGTTGTTGTTGGTTAACTTTCTTTATTTTCATAAATTTCTAATGACATTAACTTTATTGTGGAATTAGTCGATTTTAATAAAAGACCTTAATAATATAAAGATATTAAATTGAAATTTTAACCGCATCCGTGGTCTTGTGGTTAACCCACCGGAAACCGGAATTAAGATCCGGACGTCGCCGCGGGTTCGATCCCCAGGGGAGTACAAAATTGTTTGGTTGGTGGTAGGACTTCTTTTAAGTCCGCCTGGCTAGCTACCACTATCTTATCAAAATCTGTCGCCATAATAATAATAATGTTAACAGCACTATTGTGTTCCGACAACAGCCCCTCTGTGGTTGAGGGTTCTAGTTGAAGCTCGATTCCATCTTCAGCCCTTATCGTCACTTATCGTCAGGTGGAGATGAGGGGCAAGAGCTTCCATGTCTAACATAAAAAAAGATAAAGGCCTAAGATAGTATAGCTCACTTCCATCTTAGGTCCTTATTTTTTTTCTCTGTTTTTATTTCTCCAGAACCCCGATTATGTAAGTCTCTTTCAATCACTCTCACACTTTGCGATTATTCTCAATGAGTGAGAGTGACAGGTAGACGCAAGCGATTGAAAGAGGCTATAATAACCCCGCTGGTACGGTCAATCAATAAACAGATGATGACGTTGATGACTCACCGAGGCGAGCAGTCGGCGCGGCAGCGTCGGTCATCGCGCTGCGTCGCACACGTCGGGGTCGGGCGGGCTGCCGTAGCCGCTGGACGCGTCGTCGGCGCCCGCGCAGCCCCCGCCGTCCTTGTCGGCGAGCGCTGCGCCCGGGCCGGCGGCGGCGGCCCCGCAGCCTGCCCCAGCGACATAGCCTCCGCTTGGCGACTGTCGAACAATACCGTGATTAGACACTGAAGTACAGCAGAGGGCCTAGCCAAGTGACCAACAATACCATGATTAGACGCTGAAGTACAGCAGAGGGCCTAGCCAAGTAAGTGACCAATCTATTCATACGCATATAGTTCAAATGTATGAAACTGACGTTTTACAAAGATTTTGGTGGTTAGAAACAACTCAGGGACTGTAGTGTCAAATGTAAGAGAAGCTGTCCGAAATTGACGTTTGTATTCTATGCGTTCGAATAGATTTGCCACTTGGCTAAGTGGGCAGGCTAATTAAGTAACATTATATTTTGCTTACGATTATCGACGAAAATTAATGAACTTTTGCTTTTACGACTGTGTAGGATTTACAATTTCACAGTTTCAGTGGCTTACAAAGTGCGATGAAAGAGACTGTAAAATCGAAAATACATAATCGCAAAAGCAACAATTTAATTAATTTTAATCTAGAATTAAGTACAGAGTTATGTAGCGTTATGTTAGTATGTTCTTATGAGTTATGTTCTTCCATGGTGAATGCATCACAATAACGTAAAATTAGCCAGTCGTACCCTTGGGCTAAAGGAGATAGCTCGTAAGCTAAATATCAATGTGGTAGATGGTGAAGAAGGTGGTTGCGCTTAAGTCGTGGCCGTAGATGTGGTTAGCCACCGACGGCCATGACTTTTTGTAAAGAACACAATAAACCCATGTAAAAATGCGGTTTCATAAAAACATAGTTCATCTGTACAATTATTAGGTGAATAGTAGTAGATATTAACTATCCACCCAAAAGTAAATTGGGCTAGATAGTTGTGCATGTAGGTTTGCCACCCAGTAGCAATAGTAAAATACAATGAATAATAATAGGCAAGTATTTAATCAAACGCATTAAGGTCAATTTACTGACAAAGATTTTTTTAATTCATTCAGAAAGGTGGAATATCGGGTAACGACGTTTTATGTCTGTTGGTGCTATTTGGCTGTCATGTTGTTTTTAGGGTGTAATATTACCTAAGCTTATGGTTATATTAATATGGACAAAGAAGTCTAGACAAGCTACGGCGACATAACCGCAGACAATGGGACGGACAAATCCCGATGAGGACGGTCATTGAAGACACAGCTCACTAATATTAGATTATGTGGCTAGATCATGTTACGATCGCGCACGCCTAAGCTGACATACATAAATCCCTCTCTATTTTTCAGGCATCGTAGGTGTAACTTAACACATACGTTGATCGAAATATGTAACGACCTTTAACGTGGCGAGCCTATAGTTGGCATCTATCCGCAGTATAATACTGCCGCGCTTACGAAAAACGCTTTATCTACCTTTTTACAACTTCTGAGAAAATCGTGTTTCAAGTTTTTTTTCTCAGTACATTTGTATAGCCGGACCTGAGGTGTTACCCTGGAAGTTTGTTTCGTTCGTTCGAGTCTTTGCGTCTTTGTCGCTCTTATTTTAATACGCAGTGGCGTGAGAAAGACGGGTAGATGTGAGTTAATCGTTCGGAGTTTCAGAGTAGACCTGCTGATCTAGTTATATGATGTAAATTTGAATATTTAGTATACTGAAATGGTCTCTATGGGAAAGTTATAGAGCTTGTTTTCCTGATTTCAAATATGTATATAACAATTACGCTAAAAATCGTACTTAATGCGTTTATCGTTAGCGCGGTAGAATACAAGGTAGTATAAAAGGAACGCTGCTGCCCATTTCTCATCACTGTCTTGACCCTCAGTCGCCTTGTACGACACCCGCGGGAGAGACTGCGAGTGGTGGGTGGTGAGGTGACAATTTGTATCCTAGTCAGTTGTCACCACACGGCATAATTATAAGTGATTGTCTAAGCTTTGGCAGTCTAAGCTCACGTGGCCGATTAAATCTATTTTTCTATCCACTTGTCAACTTTCCAACAGTAGACCGGGGGCGCAATCAAAAAGTCGATTAGAAATGTCGTGCGGCTGAAGGGGTTTCCTCCACTCGCGCGACTCATAAAATGAAATAGATTCCCCCACATTCGCATTCCGACAAGCGTTCGTACGAGAAAGATTAATGATCACAAAAGAAACATAATAAAGTGAAGATAGAATCTCCCACTAACAGTGTCCTTGTGGGAGTTATTTACTTCGTTCTCCGGCTCGACTTTTTCACGTGTCCTTTATTTGAGATGGGAATGTTCAGAAAAAAAACCAAATGAGAACATAAAATTCTAAGACTATTACCCTTGCGAAGATAAACGCTACATGCGACAACTACTTGCCTAGGCAGTAAATAGACATGCTTATAAATGGAGTCAGACTGAAAAGTGGATATAAACTTATTCGTCTTTGTTGTAAAGCACTTTCATACTTAATAGGTGTATTGTAACAGGCGGGCATTTCTCATGCTACTCAGGGCCCATTGGGCCACGTCAGTACACGCAAACTGACAGTGCCACGTCGTCTGTGGGAATCAACAGCGGAAACTGACTTGAGTATACCATAATGTCCTAATTAGAGGACCAGCACTAACTTGTGGTACGTGAATAGCCCCTCAGAAATAAACACCTGGCGGGCTTTTGTAAATAGAGCCACATGAATAAATAAAAGAGGCCAATCAATATGAGAGAAGTTGCTATTCATAGAAGCTGTATTCGTTTGTCTTCTTAGCTTTGAGTGCATTGCGCTGCTGAATTACCTTTTTGTCTAAGGGTCTGTTTCACAATCGACAAGTAAGTTCGAAGTAGCTTACTTTGCAGTTCAATTGACATATATTTCATATTACAACTGTCAAATGATCTGCGAAGTAAACTACTTAAAACTTACTTGTCGATTGTGAAACAGACCCTAAGGCTCGAGTTCACCAACACTTAAACAGGCAATTATTATTTATCCGTCGGTTTTTGACATTTTATCATATGAAAGAACTGGAGGTTATCTTTTGATAGCTTGTTTTACATGTTGGTGATTACATAATCTCTCTATTAATTTGACAATCTCTGTCCCATCCGTGTTAAAATATAATTGTCTGAACGTCATAAATTTAAAATTAACCATTCAACTATGTTGTCAAAATGATTTATACATTAATATTGATCGAAATGTTTTGTTAGGATAAAAACTGTCATGCCACGAAAACAGGCCAATTAAAAATTAACACAACATGATTTTAACCGACCCCAAAAAGGAAGTTGTCTTACATTCAACGCCAATGCTGTGTTTTTATTGACAATTACCAGCTCGTTTTATCATGTTTGTGTCCAGAACCTATCTAAATCTCTTTGGTTAACGAGATCTTATTATAGATCTAATTAGACAAAACACAATTGAATATTAAAAAGAGAAGACGTAATAATGCTACCCGTCAAATTAGAGCAAGATATTAATTCATTTCAAGTGTTATTATGTCAAGTAAAAAATAATACAAATGAAATTCACATTACAAATTCATAAAATACGAATATCGCAATAAAAACTTTAAGTTTATTGCCTTAGTGAGTAAATTCATTAATACAAATTGTTATTTTTTAAAAACAGATAATGTAAATATTATAAAAGGAATTATTATTTACGATAGTCATTAGAAAGGATATGAACTAAAAACAGCTTTAAAAAACGTGTAGCTTCTAAGGTTGTCCATTTATTGAAATTGTTACCTGTCTTAAATAAACAGCACTGACAGCCAATAAACTGTTTTAACGGGACTATAATCGCTTAAGCATGGCAATAAATTTAAGGCAACACTGAGAAGCATCTTTGATATTTTGTTTGCTGAAATCAAAATGTACCAAATAGAAAGTTAGGGTTCTAAATGTGATTCTAACCTTTTCATATTTTGGGCCACCGCAACTTTATTTAACACACACGTACACATAGTAATATTTATGTTATACATCTACATAAGAGACAAAAGTCTGTGAAAAGTAGTCAGTTAGCACATAGCTAGAAGTGAATTCAATGGTACCTGAAGTCCGCTGACTTGCCGACGGATATGCGCGAGTCCGCTAGGGTTGGCAGCCATGCTCGCGAACACTAGCCTCTCCTCGTAGTCGTACTCGCAGAGAATCTTGTTGTCGCACAAATAGAATCTGTCGCCTACGCAGAACCTGCATACAAAAGGAAACTGTTCGCAAAAGTTGTTTATCGTATCTGTTATTAAGCGCGGTTGCTTGACTGATTGTTTACTTTTAAATAAAAAAAAAATACAGAAAAATGTTAACTCAACTTGTTGATGTTTACTCCATTATACAACAAGTGGGTTGGGTACAACAAGTGCTTTTTGCAAATATGCGAACTTGAATTAATACTTGTAACATAATAAGCAGTAGTTTCCTTTCTGGGAAATACATTTCCTCGGGCGATTTTTATACTATCTATTTTCTCACAAACATTTGCCCATAGCAGGATTCGAACCCGGCACCTTTTAGCAATAGCCAACGGTCCGTTATTCGAATTTCGATAAAATCACAAGGAAAACCAAAATGAACCACCGCTGTAATGCCATATTCTCGAAGTTCAGAAGACTAGAACAACGATACCATAATGGGAGGTAAAAATATAGTTTACCTGTGATTACACTGTTGACAAGCGAAGCATTCTAAGTGGTACACGAAGCTCTTGGCTCGCATGACCATTTCAAAGGCGGGAATGACTTTGTTGCACGCCACGCAATTGCCTGTGGCTCCAAATAACCTGTTAAAAATAACAGACTGTTAAACACAAAATACACTCTTACAAATAACAAGGTCCCTTTAAACTCGGACGGTTATTATTACTTTAAGTGATTCCCGCAACTGTACTATAATCGTTTCAAAATCGTGAAGACATTAAAATGTAAGCGGTCCCAGTAGATAGGTAGCTATTACTTCATTGATGAGCTCCTTGCTGGTTTAAATTTTGTAAATGGTGGGTGCTTATTGAAACCTGTACAAGTCTTAATTATATGATAAGAAGCTAGATGGCGTGTTCTTTTTTTAGTGCATGATAACAAGCTCGTATTATTCACAAAGATGGATGAACCAACTTTAATAAGTACAAAATGTTTCCACCTTAGGAAAACTACAACGATACTATCCTACGGTAATCAGACCAATTGATCCATTTAGATTCTAGATAAATAAAAAGATGAAATAAATGTATAATAAAAATATAAGGATGAGCAAGTCTGTGTGACTATAATGTATAAAGATTTGTAACAAATATGACAGAGGAAGTTTGAAAGTCCAATGACGGAAAAGAGGAAGAGTAATACAATATAGCTAAGCGTAATTTTAGCACGATGAGTAGGGACAAAATGCATTTATCGGAAAGAGTGTTAAATCTGGCGGTTAAAGGACCATTAACGATAGGAACACGTTAATCGAAGGCTCCATCAAATTGTTCTCATTGCACAAATAGGTTTAAGGAGTTGGCATAAGGGTACGATGGGCACCGCCGGGCCTACGTGGTAGTTTTATAATTAATAATAATAATAATATTTTTTGTAAGGTCCTCTTTATTGTATCATTACGTTCTGGTAGCAGTGTTAAGGCCAATCTTAATTAATGGTCTTAAAATTTACCCGCTTATTCCTTTAGTGATTAAATTGAAATTGAGTCTGGCACGGGTAATCAAAAACAAAAGTTGTCTAGCTGGTTAATAAATAACGACGAACACAGTCAACCTATATTGAGTTACTAATAACATATGTGTTTGAAATCAATACCGAATTTAAATTGCTTCTAGTAAGTAGTTTAATTAAAAATTTTCATTTGTCTTTTGCAAATTATTGTACATACACCAAGGGAAATACTTTTTCCTTATTTATTTATTTAAATGTTGTATCCTTATTCCCCTTATATTCTTACATACATAGGGAAGAACTGTGACCCAGCAGTGGAGACATTAAGGGGCTGGTGATAAATCCTTAATTGGTATTCCATTTTCATAATCCAACACAACTTTAATTTTCTTCGCTCCATTCCTCTTCACTTTAATTCTAGTGCAGTCTAATATGGGTTCTAGAATGTGGAACCTTACCTAAGGTAATCTCTTTTGCAGAGCATGAGGTCGGCTTTGTAGTAGAGCTTAGAGCCGACCTCGCCGAGGCGGCAGTCGCAGCAGCCGCACTTGAGGCAGTCCTCGTGCCAGAAGCGCTCCATGGCCTTGAGGAGGAACCTCTCTGTGATGACCTTACCGCACTGGGCGCAGAGCCTGGCGCCACCAGCGCCGGTCGCCACGCTACTGTTGAGCGCGTATTTGTCATCTTGCTGACCTGTTGAAGAAGAAGGAACGTGGTTGAAGAATTGTTAGCAGTAGCACGTGATTAAGTAAACGGAACAGCTTGTCCATCACTGGCCGCTAGGCGAGACAGAAAAAAACCGGTTTACGCTCATACAGCCAGTGGAGAAGCTGTCACTCTGTTCCGTTTATTTACTCATGTGGCAGTAGCGTGATTCTGTAAGCTGTTTTTTTATTTGCTTTAGTCTCACGCTTTTAATCTCGGGCATTCTGAATGAGTGAGAGTGGCGGGTAGAATAAAGTGATAACAAAGTAGTCTCGTCTAGTCTCAGTAAGGTTCATATAGCTAAAAAAATTGGCAATAGCTTATAAAATCTTCGTAAGGTTTATATAACTGAAAAAAAAATTAGTGAGATTTAGAATTTATTGTAAATAAAAAAATATTAGAAAACAGAATCTTAGGGATAAATTTCGATTTAGGGAAAATGAAGAAACACTTTTGTCTATTTGTGTAATCATATATATAAATTATGTATATATTATGTTATTGCAAGCTTATAACAATACAATATAGTTATACTACCGTATCAAGTTATAAAATTAGGTTATAAAACCGGTGTAGTCAGACATCTTCATGTCAATAAAAAGCCTAATTACTATACACGTAGTTTATAAACGTAAGGTAATAAAGAAGTATTCTATTATTTTAATTTAAGTTAATAAACATTGTAATAATTACATAAACTTCAAATATTTTACATTGCCATTGTGACACAGTATTATGAAATTATATATGAATAAACTTTCTTTCACTTTAATTGCTATACTTTCTTATACTGTTATCGTATTTTAACTTGCAATTTTATACTCCAGTAATGGTAACAAAATCCGACACGTAGTGACTTAATAAGCAGCATGTAATTTAAAATACCACCTCCAACTTAACGTCGCTTATAATTACGAACGATAATACAAAATGACTACGACTTGTCGTTTAAAGCTATGTAAATTTTATTCCCCGGAGGGATTATTACGAAACAGTTGGTGTAGGTAATAAAGTTTACATTTTTTCGTTGAAATCTCATTAATTTCGCTTTTTTCCCATAACAGGCACTGCAGTGGATTCTTTAAAAACGTATCTTGAATTGGTAGCTGGTACTAAATGGCACAAATAATAATGGGTACCATAATTGGTTTATCATTTAATCACCTGGCAAAAATAAGGCATATAATAACGAGTGAAATTAAATAACTATAGAGAGAATAAATAAATAAAAATATTATTTTTAAAAAGCCAATTCCGCAAAGACATAATTTCAGCGGAAAAAGTAGAGTTACTCTTCTATTGTATTACTTCGGACTGTAGTACTTCGGACTGTACAATAAGTCCACATAACAAACACAGAAAATCGTATTTTACTCACATTAAGGTTGAGAATGAAATAAACTTTAACATCGAATACTTTAACAAAGTGTAAAGCAAGACAGGGTAGGTCTGAATGTTAATTAAAAAGTTAACTTACAAGCGGCTTGTTATGTTTTAGTGACGTTGTATTGTTATGACGTTAGGATTAATTAGGTAAATGTGGATGGTAATTAATTTAAATTAAAGGATGGACGACAGTAATGAATTCTGTTACGCTAGGGTACAAATGGGTAATTGTTCGTAATACGCGACTCATTACAGAATTAAGTACGAGTTGATTGTTTTCTAGTGTATAATTGCGCCAATTAATTCGAGCAGGCCCAGAACGCGTGACACGCAGTTGTTCGTTGACGTCATTGAGATGCGCAGTCGCACTTTTCGCACATGGAACAAATGAAATACCTACTCCGAAGGACGCGGGTTTGATTCACGTACCAGGATGCCTCGACAAAGTAACATACCGATAAAGATAACGAAGTTCGATAAAGCAAAATGTATGGGATTTGACGTAAGTCGTCGTGAAATCACGTGACCAAAATCGGCTTCATAAGTTCCTAGTTATGTTGGTAGCGCAAGCTAAGACGCTGTACATACCAAAGTAATATGGCCGATCGTGACGAATTTCGACACGTTATCGTTACGAAACGATTGCCACTTGGCTACGGGCCCAGGATTTTCCGTGTAAATTTTCTGTGAAATATTTTTTTTTCATTTTGTATTATTTTCAAATAAAAATCAAGTATGTCATATGTGTTCATTTACTTAGTCAATTATCAGCCTTCTTTACGTCAGCTAGTTTAGACATATTCAGGAGGTGCGAATTACCGTGAATTCTTTAGCGCTTCCGAGTACATTACTGGTAGGACGCAATCACAATTTTACTAAAGCCCTTTAAAAAGAGCAATGGGTATTACTAAAGTCCTTTATAAAGAGCAATGCCAATGGGTCTTAGGTTAGTACGGTGATCAATAAAATTAATACCATGGCAAAATAAACAACAAACCCTTTCACAAATTAAACAACAAACCACATCCATTGTCATTCCGCTCACCAAATGTTATTTAGCTCAGCAAACAGACCGTGCTTTAGAAAACAATCAGCTCCAATTTATCGAGGAACACTGGACATATAATAATAGTGCGTACGTCAAACCAATCAAGGATCCAATTGAAGGGGTAACTAGGTGGACATAACTCAGCGCAATCGATCACTTGCTCATCGGCCAGCCGCTCTCCGGCGATACATCTCGCTTATTGGAGCCGACGTCGCGACAATAAAGTTAATTGGACTATATTAATGACGGCTCGTTAATAATAAAATAATAAAGATGACGTACGGCGTCCGGGCGTCGCAATTCGCAATTAGCACGCTGCAGGGATCTAACAAGCGCCACCGCCCACGAATAGCTTTGTGCTTCGAATCACTTTGTGTGAGCACTAAACATTAACAATTCCCGCCATTAGTAGCGTCTTTCGTAGGTTAAGAAGGTAAATCCTAAATATGATCGGCTTTGAGTGGTCATTGAACCTGTAGAATGGTAAAACCAAAGATTAATGTAAGAACGCGTTTGTGTGATTATAATATTATGTGCACTTTTTCCTTCAAAATGTTGCTTACCTCATTTTCTTTGTAACAATATATTTATTTTATCAATACTTACCAAAATAATAAAGGAAAAAGGGTTATAAAACTTTTAGAAACATACCGTGACCGATTGCGTATTCTGACAGACTTAGCTTACAGCATTTGAACGTAATTGAGCAATTACCTACGGCCAACAGAAATGGTCGTAAAAACATATTTGGCACCACAAAAACCACTTTGTTTCGTAAACGATTAAAATGTTAATGTAATAATAGCTGTATGTAGGCACTAGGTACAGTTGACTCTAATGTGTTTACGTGAAACGTTAAAAGTTAATCAATTCACTGCGGTTGCCCTTAATATTCTCGGAACGTATGCATAGGCGCGGTAAGTTTCTCAGAGACAAAAAAGTTACTGGATTTACCCGCAGCAATTGAGGAATCTGAGTTTTTCCACGGAATAGCGCACGGTAGCCGGCGTGCTTCGTCCATTTCAGGATGTGCATGTTGTTAATGCTGTAATTATGGAGCGACTGCGGGTCGTTAATGGTCGGATCGATTATATCGATTCACGGAGCTGCGTACACCCCGCTTACATTGCTTTAAGAACTTAGAGCCTGCACATTATGGAGCGATTTACATACGAGTTATTTAGCGATTTCGAGCGCAACATGGTCGGTAGCAATACACATTTATCTCATCTTAATCTGAAATGCATCTCGCTCGCCCGTAAAACAGTACGGATTTTTAATACTACAAATATGTGTACACGTTGCCTTATAAAGTTAGTGGTAAACAAAGAATCGGTTGTGATTTTAAAAAGTGGCCAAGTACAGACTAGCAAAGAGCAAGGAAGCATAGAAAGGAATTGCAAAGACACCTCAACCTTATGGGAATACTATCGATATTCCAAAAACGGCTATTGTGTACCTATAACAATAATAGTCACAATTCATGTACAGTCTAATTGAAAACTGCAATGTTTTGTCATAAATATTTACAAAGTACGATATTTGCAATACATTTCTCAAAGTTCATTACAATCTCGCGCACGTCTACACCTGTAACGACGGAACAATAAAATAGAAGTTAATATCGTCGACTGTACATAAATAACGGTGGAGCACTACGTATTATTTTCGTTTTATTACTACGGGAGCCGAGAATTTGATAGAGACTTGGCTAGCGAACTAGCCCGGCAGTATAATTTCGCCGACACAGCCGGGGCAGCGTATTAAGGCGCCGAAATGAAAAGAAACCCAGCAAACGGACGAAATGTAATTTATATCGTCGTGAGCGGCGATGGTATTGCTGTAAAATGGCCGGTGCCGATTACGGTGGCGCCGCGCGTTTGTTACTTGGGCCGCGACGAGCCGAAATTAATTTTCTAATTTCACCGCGAAATTACTTCTAAACACGGCGATCTAATTGGAATCTGTAATAGCCTTTTGTTCCGAAATCCTTTCGTAGTGCGGAAACCTATTAACTAGTAAGTGAGTGTGTGCTCGTGTGGAGCCAGTGGTTCCTTGTACAGTCGACAGCATATCAGACTATACAAAACTGTAAAATATCTACAATCGATTGTCAACCTTAACTTGTATGACGTAAAGAAATAAGTCGATTGCAAAAATGTTACGTATTGTTGTGGTAATTATTATAGTCCCGTGCTCTTGACTGTACATACCTGTTGTTGCGCCTAAGCACGCTAACAGATTAAGTACTTCTAACATACTTGAAGGAACATTCACGTTAATTGTGTAGTTATGGTACAATGACGTACTTAGTTAAAGTTTGTTAAAAGTCTTGTAGTCACCACCTCTATCCCGCGGGTGTCGTATAAGGCGATTTATGGGTTATAAATAAAATAAAGCATGGGCTCCACCTAGTAATAAGTCAACTTTTAAATTTTATTATATGCAATTTATTGGTTATTTTTGTTATTAATTAACTCGTTTAAAAATATTTACTTATTTTTGGGATAATGTATATGCTATTTCTCGATTATAAAATAGTACTTATACAGGGTTATTTGTAAAACATCAAAAACCTCTCAGGAGATATTTAACATCATAAGCAACAATGTTTGTTTTACGACTTTAGATAATGCTTAAGATTTTACTTTTATACAAAAATAAATTTTAATTTAATTTACCGCTCTAAAGTCACTAACTCTATGTACATTAACTTACATCGGAATCAAGCAGCGCGCGGGCCTAGTGTAGCGTCGTCCTTTGGTTTATGAATAAAACATAGACGTATTAATTTTGCGCAATGTATTGCGTTATATTAAAAATCCTAAAACAAAATATTGTTATTTACGATGTCAGCTATCTAGTCATGGCAGGTTTTTGATGTTTTAAAAATAACCCTGTATACTTATAACTTTTGTAACATTACCTAGCTGCAGACAAAGTTCAATAGTTATTAAATAGTCTGCTTATGAATTGTAAATGGCAAACGTAACAAACAATTACATTGCGACGGAGATCGACGTTGTGCCGGCATGCACAGGTTGCATTCCTGTGATTCAATTAAACGCTAGGTTATCGTAATGAGCCCGCATGAGGCCGCTGCGATCGTTCCGTGCAATTTACAAACGTTCATTGCATTTCGCAATTAACTCCCCTCCGCATATGCTAACACAATGTGTCTGCATTGACTATTCATCATTCGGCTTACCGTTTGCATCGCTATATCAGTTTTATTAATAAATGAATAGACAATAGCTCGTGTTCGTCAATTAAGGGGAGCACTCCCGAGACCACACTTTCAGACGCCACTTACACACGACATTGATAACTGACAAAACTCCAATGATTTTTGTAAGTTCAACGGGATAAATGGCTATATCATATCGTGTTTCGGTGGTCATCAAATTATAGGGTCATCAAATTATAGTCATCAAATTATAGGGCTTTTATGTTTTTACGGACACACAGTTATACATATAGGGGGAGCTCGCTAGCGCAGTGGCACAGCGCGCTTGACGTGTGATTGCGTAGACTAAGCAATATTCGCTAAGGCCGGTCATTGGATGGGTGACCAAAAATTTATTATCTCGAGTTCCTCTGTGTTTCGGGAAGCAGCCAGACCACCAGTCCATCAACCCGCACGGAGCCAGCGTGGTGTGTTATAGCCCAATCTACCTATATTCTTCCATCCATAGGGAAGGCCCGTGCCACAGCAGTGGGGAAATTAAAGGGTCGGTGATGGTGATGATGATGAGTCATTTATATATATCACGCCTAATTTCCCCGACGGTGAGAGCCAGAGGTGTATTAACACCCATATTTCGTCAACTATTTTAAGTCCCATGTAAAAGGGGGGAGCCTATTGCAATATACAGGGCACCTTAATCGCAGTATATTACTAGATAGAAGGTATAACAGGAACGCTTCTGCCCATTCCTTGTTACTTTTTGACCCTTAGATGCCTTATACTTTCAGATCTGTTTCTTGTATTGATATTTAAAATCCAAACGTTAATTCTGCTAGTTTCGGGTTACTTACTCAATACCCTCGTTAAATATCAATAACTGTGTAGTGATACGACATTTAAAAAAAAAACAATTAAATACCAATATCAATTAAAGCGTTACTGTGGATTTCGAAATCCGTAAACAACCCATTATTTTTTTTGTAAACCATTTTGTTAACTACTAACTAAGCTAATAGATAATTATTTAAATTTTATGTAAAGTTACGTAAAGATATATTAATTAAAATGTTACTTTAAGATTACATTATTGCCCACACATGTTACAATTACGCAACTCTATGCGCGGAAATTTGTTGCGGAATTAAGCAAATAAAGAGGAAATACCCGTTTTCAAATGACTCATTATAAAATTTTAAATTGTTGTTCTTGCTATTATATGTAAAAAAATATCAAGCCACATCTAGAGTGCTCCACTAATGGATCCATATAATTATTGCAGTCGCGGCCGTTCTAAATGCACATAAAGTTTATTTAGTTTTATTAGTTGGCTACTCATTAAACAATTGAGTTGATTGCGTTGTTGCGATATCCATTATACGGGCGGCAATTAGATTTAACCAAATGCGGGCTCGGCATTAATGGCAAATGTAAAAAATTAACAAGCAGGATGCTCGCGCCGGATGACAACATCGCAGTTACGGCACAACAGTAACAGTGGCGTGGCGAGATTCAGCCGCGATGAAGAGCTATAGCCTATTACACCAAGCCGCGGAGTAAACAATGCACTAAATCTGATTACTAGCTTGTAATTGTAAATTACAAGGTGCGGACTTGAAAGCGGGCTGAGGCTTATTAAAATGCCTTCGGCCTTATGGCGGTGGGGAGCCCAGCAACCACACGCCCCCACCCAAACCCACCATCGTTAACATTTCCGTTATTAAAAAAGTACGGGACTTTGTCATCAGAGAAGTTAGTTTTTTTTAATTAAAATTATGAAATTGATATTGCCTTAACGCCGGGCCCGCCTCCCAGCTCAACCTTGTGAAAGTTTAAATTAATTTTTGAATTAAGCCTAATAGCACTGGTAAACGATTTCTAAGGAAAGAGTTTTCAGCAATTAAAATTTCAATTATTTGGTGCTAGCAACGGGTATTAATTACTTTTCATTGACGAATGAAAGAGATGGTAATTAATTTGTTATCTCGGCGATTAATCAAACTGAATGAGCTAGGATTAGCAAATAAATAAGTAAGAATCCGTTTGATCTTATTATATTTGTATAACGTTTTGGTTTGGTTTTTTTGTAAATAAATTGATAGCGCCACTGGCAATTTTCTCCAATCGATTTTCAACCTTATTGCGTAAAATGTACTATGAAATTATAACTGCTTGGGGCTCCCTGGTATTTTAACAAGTATATTGCTTTTGTAATTAAAAACACTATTTGCCTTTAATTTGAATGTCTTTGATCGCATTTGTATTTACAAAAATTCTTTACAACCCTGTGCTCGTATTACTTACAATCGATCATTTTCAATTCCAGTGGATTCGATTTATGTTAACCCTTGGACTGCGCACCCTAGCGAGTGGAAGATTGGTGTGTGTTACTTATATTTTAATCAGACTATTGCTTGTTTGTATTCGGCTCTCGGTCCGCTATCCAATACCCATTTACGATTGCGACTGCTAGTGATGTGACTCGCACGACTAATCTTATCGATATCAATTTGTATCGAGGGTTCGGCAATGTTTTCTTTTTCGGACTCACCATTCAATATCCAATCAAGATTAAAATATCTACTTTGTCATGGAAACATGTAGGAACATAATTATTTTCCAAACATTATATAGGTACAATAATATTTATAGGTGAAAGAAAATTAAATAAACGAAATTTTTTCAGTGAGGAACATACAGCACGAAAGCTAATTTAAATTTTATACGAAGTTCGAAGAAGTACGCACATAACTATTGTCTGGCACGGTCCATAATGTATCGCGTCCCTAAACGACAATCAAACATGTACAAAGTCGGAACAATCTACGTCATAAATTATTTTCTGAGAGAAAAGCTCGGGGCGAAACTTAAGCCTGACATAAGTGGGCAATAAACTTCAGCCAATTTGTAGATTCGCATCTGGAGGCTCTTATTAAAGCCCGAAAGTTAGTCCTTTTCATCCATCACCCGTAATACGTGTGTGAGTTATTGTATGAAAAATTGAAGAATAAATTGAGTCGCTGCAGCGGCGGCGAGACATAAATCCCAACTGAGCCCTCAATATTGTTTTAAAGGGGAAGTGGCCATAAATTTTATCAGGGCCGCACAGAGCTGCGGGCGGCACGCTCGCCGCCACGCCGCGCTGCGCTACGCTGTGCTACGCTGCGCTGCGCTACCGCAACGCGCGCCGCTGCGACACCGCGCTGTCCGCGCAATTTTACGCTGCTGCATTCGATGCTCAGCCGAAATTGTTGTGTTATTTCTGGTGAAATTGAAATCTTCTTACTGGATTTTCAGTATCATAAAATAGCGATGCCGCCGCATTATGCTGTCCGATCGACTAGTTCTACAGTTAGGAAAGCCTTGTATGTTTCCGTGTAAACTTTGCTAGCTTGTTAAGGATAATAAATATCTCGGTTTACTACTTAGGAATACTGTGGAACCATTAAACATTTTATTACATGACAAAATTGGTGATATAAAACACTCAAGTTTTAAATCAAGACCGCGTTTAGCTGAAGGACATTCGATTTTCCATCACATTGCATAGCCTAATAGCTGTAACAACGTAAAATACGATTTTGATTACGATAACGGCTTATGAAGTGTCGAGAAGACGGAGTGCGCACGGGGGCCTGAGCTGAACTAAAAAAGCGAGTTTATATTTCATCCGCCCAATACAATTTTAATATCTAGACCTCTTGTGATGTATATCATTATTACATGTGATTTGTGGACGCTCTCGTAAAAAAGAAAACACAGTCGCCGAACCATCTCGGAATTCAAATTTCTTTGCCACAGAAAAAAATATTGGACATCGTAAAATATGAGCTTGTTGTATCACGAGATTACTGAAGAGCAACATAGTCGAAACGTGCGCTAGGACAATATTGTGAGGCACAATAAAAAATCGCTTATTTTTATCAATACGATCTGGGCGTTGGACATTTCGCATAAATGTGATATTGCAATATCGTTCGTCCCCTTTTTAATATAGCGTCCGACTCTGCCGGGCGGTTTATGGCACAACCCTTGCCGAGTTTTATTCGCGACCTGTTTGTCCTAATATTATGAAAAATTGACGTCAGCAAAACGAAAACGTCGCCTTGCTTACATATTTCCCTTTTTATGTAATTGCATTGTTTTTTGTTGGCTCGTATTCCGATTGGTGCCACCGCTAGGAAAGATTTTGATTCAACACAACCTTTTTCTTCGGCAACTGTCTAGGACAAATGTATTTTTATATTGAGAATTGTTCTGAGGATTTGTTCATGTGCAGCAAAACGAATGTTTATAAATATCTATATACAGAAATCACGTCCACTTATCATAAAATTGAGTAAACAGTTAGCTAATTTGTACTTACTTGAAGTATTGTCAGGCTTATGCATGGCAGGTGGGTCTCGTATCATGTTGGCGAAACCGTCACTCGCACATTACAATATTTTATTTCTGCAACAAAAAAGACCAATATAAACAAGTGTCTTTATCAAAATTTGTGGATTATATTATAAACGTTAGAAAAAATATTACAGAGTAAAAGTGGTCAGAAAAATTTAGATACAATATGGTAATGATGCGGAAATCAAACCCGCATCCTCCGCAATCCGTGGGGCTGCCGCCGTAGGTATATAAATATACCTAATGACATTTTAAGTTTGTTTTTTATTGTCTTTACTTCATAAGTCACCCGATATACCGATTATCATTTGGTTAGTAAAGTGTAAAATATTATTACAATATCGACATTATTATAATTAGTATTATTTATTTGAATGCTCCAAAAAAATAATACTTATTATGAGGTGTGGAATGATGCTGATAAATAATGTTATGAAAGCAACAGGTATAACAGATAAAAATGCCTTCAGAAGCACGCACAAATTGTATGTAAAGAATTGTAGAATACATAAGAAAAAATTAGTACCTAAGTCATTTTGGGTTTGCCTACATTGGCCTTCGAAGAGACTTAAATATAAGTTAGGACGCACAAAAAACGGGGACTATCTAAATCCCGTTCTGATAGGAGCCTAGAAGGATAGATTTATAATGTTATTTCTATTATCTTAATTTTTATATGTTATCGTTGGGTCTATCTATATATTCTCGGAAAATGTCAAAAATAATTCTGTCTTTTCAGTTCTAGCGGCTTACACTTGGACCAAACAACGAAAACTATTTTAATAATTCCAAGTAACAAATTCAACTTCTCATATTAATATGTTTCTCAGGCGTAGACCTCGCTGAATTACGTAAGTAACTGGGTAAATTAAACACATAGTTCAGTAAGTACACGAGTGCTCTCCGTCGCAGTTGTGGAGTTTAAATTACTTATTACTCACTAAAAATAAAACAACAAACATTTACACAACTGGCTAGCGTCGGTATGCAAATGTGGAGTTGTAAAATTGTTAATATTAGTAAATGAATGTTAAACACAACGAGCATGGCCCTATAAGACCACAGTAAAAGGTGCCTATTACACCGTACATTCATTCCGTTGTAGTTTGAAGTATAAACTAATATTATTAAATATTATATTATCTGTTTTTTAATCCCAATAAATGTTATATCTATAATTTTATTTAAGTAATAGGGAAGGCTCGTAGCGCAGCAGTAGGGACATTAAAAGGGCTGGTGATGATGATGATGAAGTAATCAATGTATAGGACAATTTAAAAAGTGATAGACATCAATGTTATTGTGCTTGAATATATTGTTTATTTAAATACATCTGATTTGCTCCTTGACAATGTTGTGTCACCCTGAGGTTCATGTATCAGATTACTTCCAAACTCAATTATTATTATTCAATGTATTATAACTAAATAGAGAAAGAGAGATAGCAGTAATTTTCTTACTGTTCCATTAATATAAATTTAATCCCTATAGAAAAGTATCTTTAAAGATACTAAGCTGTTGTCCAATTTGGAATTTTTCAGCATTACCATTTTAAGAGTTCCAGAAAGCAATAGTCGAGCGGACATGGGCAGCTCCGTCGTACGCGTCTAGCGAAACCTCATTAGAATAAACGATATCCTCTCCTTACGTCCACTCCGCGCGAGACCTTATTACTCCGACAAACTGCCGTCAAACGGTAACAGCCCGCGCCCCGGCACAATCTCAAATATCCCTTCTTACCATCACAATAGAAGCCATTTTACTAACTCTACGTGGCATCTAAATAAGCTAGGCCACTTTCGACTCTGCCCCTACGAAATAGGATGCAGTTACAAATAACAGAAGAATAACAAACGCACTATCAGACGGCATCCCTTATAGGTTGAGACGTCCACGCGAAGCTGTAAATTGAAACTCGAGGAAGTTATTAATAACTTGCGAGATTACGTTACGTATGTTATTTACCGTACAAAGGCCAGATTCTTTCAAGAACCTTTATTTTTAGTTTTAAATTACATAAGCCCTTAACAGAACAAGGTTGTGTAGTAATTTTCCACGAAATTTCTCTACTAATTATTAATTATATATGCTGTAGTTAGTATATATCTACAGTCTTCTCATATAACCAAGCAATATACATACTGCTATACACGTGCACGACAGATGGCAAGAGACTCGCCCTCTAATGGCACTTAACATAATTGGCGAAACGTGGTTTTTTCCAACTCTGGAGGTAGATACCCCTCCGGGGATTTTCGGGCATGATTTATATGTATGTATGTAGTGTGGATAGAAACACCATTTAGAGTCCATGAAGTTCTCTGTTCTAAGGTAAGCTAATCAACTAATGCAAGAAAACAAGCTGAACATATTTGAAGTACGTAGCTTAGCTACTGTCTAAATTTAGTGTGTTGCAATTGTTGTAACCGGCAACATACCAATAGCATTTGAAGACCTTGTTCATAAGGTCGAATTTGAAATCAAACGCGACACAAAGTGAGCCGTGGAATCGTTAAGTGGACCCTTAAACGGAGGAGGCTCGATCGCATTCGCGCCGCCTACTCCACGCTCAAGCGTCTCTATTTGTGTAAAGTAACTCGTTCACACGTATTCGTTAACAATATTCCAGTCTGCACGCCGCCGGCTTACGTTTTGTTATTTTTGTAACACTTTACACATCAACTTCTTAGGCAAGCATATCTTTAGTTTGTTCAACACAGTTTTGAAAGTTTCGATGATATTAAATACTCAATGAACGAACATACGTAAAATCACGCCTATTTATCTAGTAAACGTCTTATATCTAGGCACTAGGCGGAGGTGTATTAATACCCAAGTTTCGTCAACTGTAATTAGTTAGGTTCCATTTAATTGGTGGCGAGCCCATTGCCATCCATCGGGCACGTAAATGGCAGCATATTGTGCTTTATTAGAGTACTTTGATAAAGTGGGTGGGTATATCAATTACAAAGTACATTTTGTAATTTTAGTATTCCATTTTAATTAAAAATAAACATCTAAGTTATATGGTCACAAACACATCTGAACTTTGCGTTACGATAATTTTTCTTAGGTGTATTGTGTGACTTATATTTTTGTATTTAATTATTATTGAACGTTTACAAAATAATCATTCTAATAGCAACTCGGCCTCGTTTGATATAGAGAAAGAGTGAGTAAGAGCGATAGTGCCATAAGGAGAAAACAATTTTATTGATTACTACTTTTATTACAATTACGTGTCATAGTAACAAAGCTATTGCAACTGTGCCTGGCGCTCAGTTACAGATATTAATCATACCGTGAGAATTATACGACCTGACATTAACATATAAAGTGTAATATGCTAAATGTACAGCACATGGTGCAAACGGACAGCTGAACCCATTCATAAAACATTTAAGTACAATATTCCACCCAAAATAAAAATACATTCATAAAATAAGAGCAGAATATGCCATCAAACTCAAGTGGAATGAAAAATTTTTATAACCGCATCGAAATTCCCATCAGCACCTGTTACAAAGGCAGCTATCAAATTACCCGCGACATATCCGCGGAGCGAGCGCGCCTCCATCCATAAATACGGTATTCGTTATGCATTTCTCATATTCATGAATCCGTTTTATTGGGGCCTATAAAATATGAACATCTCAGAATGGATATGAGAGAGCGGGCAAATCTAATATGGATTGCGCTGGATTCGGTCCGATTGCCCGGCAGCTGAGTCGCCGAGCCGAAATAAAACTTTAATGGCTACTGTACTCATCACACGCCAGTAGTTACATTATCCGACGTTTTAATTGTATAAATTATGACATAATTACATTAATTTCCGTTCAAAGAAAACAAACAAGCGTGAAAAATAAACGGAACAGTGAAAAAACACTTAAAAGAAAAAATGTGGACACTATAAGCAATCTTTTTTAATTTCACGTCTGTCAAAGAAACAAATTGGACATTGAAAAACACCGAACAACAAAAAATAAAAGTCCCACAACATGTAAAAAAAGAATAACACGGTAATCTTTAATTCAACTCACAATTCACCAACGCGTTAACAAACAACAAAGTAGACGATAATACTAATGAAGGCAACGCACAAAAAGTTCGTAAATAATTGTCACAAAAAATCCCCGCCGCGCTCCCAGGCACGGAAGCCGTTGTGTATATTCGGCTTAATGCAGTAATTTAATGGCCCCGGCCACATTAAGCCGGTATCAGAAAAGGACAGTTCCTTCTTTTCTTAAAGGTGTCAAAAATTCAACAGAGTGTCGGGATAAGTGGAATGGATGGCGGCGTCTCACAGCCCCGGATAAAATATTCTATGTCAAATCGTACGTCACTGGCTCTCGGCTTGTTCACGCCGAGAGTGCTTCGCGGAAGTCTCTTATTTATTCGCTTTACGTCTGCTATAACACGCTCCTTTGTGCCTTTTCGATTTACAAGCGCCTATTAGGATGGTTTATAGCGGCAGCGAAAGTTGAACGGGTGATGTTAATTTTGTTCGGATATTAAACCCGTCAAAGGCACTAAACAAATGGACGTGCCGAGCCACCGCCAACCTCGTGTAATTAAATTTCTAATAATAAGGTTACCCTTGTCCACAAATACGTAGTAGGCAGGCACAGAATTAACCAATCCGAACGCATTAAACTAACTCGCGAGAAGAGAAATCCATTAAAGTCATTTCCAGTAATTTGGGGTGTGTGGCGGGGAGCCATTTGGCCATTACTGGGGTGGGGCGGGTAGTGAGTGGCGAGTACCTAGGTAGACTATCTCCATTATGACTGCGTTATCACCGCGATCAATTAACCGACATTACGTAAAAATCACCCCGCCGTGAACAACGTGCCAGCCGTCCCGCCGATCAACTCGGAACGCGACTGAAACTTGTGGACATTCCCGCGCACTCGAAATAAACATTCCAGTAGTAACGCAAGTCCGGCAAGTGAACGGCACCAATGAAACAATTCACATCTATAAAGTTAATTAGGCAAAAATTAAGTAATTTGATCCATTAGTGTCAAAGCAATCCGTTAGACTCCCTTCCCTTCTGACTTCACACTGATCGAATTCATTATTCACCGGCAGGGAGCAATTAAAGCTCCACTAATCAATCTCAAACTTCAGGCAGAGCTGAACTCTAATCAAGAAAACTCCTATTCCGTGAAAGCTTTCCGAACAAAATTTAACTTAATTAAAAATGTAAATTAAATTCCTAGGCGCTTCCACAAGCATCACGTCGCCCCGCCCCGCGCCGAGCACTCGGGGCTTTTGATTGCAGCTAAAAGGTTTGGGATTAGTGCGCGAAAGAGCTTTCAGTGCATTTGTAGAGCTTTTAAGTGGGAAGCTTTCGCTTAAGACACTTACATACAATGTAAATTTTATGTGCCATCACCTTGAAAGTGTTTCATAGTATCCTTAATGGAGGAACGCAACGGGACGTTTCTTTTCATCGAATATCCCTTCATGTGATTCCATTCGTATTATCGGATTATGAGGAATCAACGGAATGTCAATTTGTGTTTGTTTTAGAAAGGGAATATTTGTGCGGACAAGCGGCGGCGAGCGAAGGGGTTGTGGGCGGGGGGGCGCCGGGGGCGGCCTGACCAAGGAAGTTCGGTGTCCGGAAATAAACCGCCCGTAAAATTGTCAATTTCGAGGGAGCGACGCCTGGGCTCGACAATTTTGAACCGTCCGGCCGCACGCTGGCCCGTGTTTAAGAACCGTCGCGTGTCGACAGTACGCTTTGATTTGTGCGCATTTAACAAGGTTTATTCCATTAAGTGTTAGCCGTAACCATTAGGGTGCTTCTGTTAAGCTGCAACATTTAAACAGTGTAAAATGTGCATGTAGGTTTTTTATTGCATGTCAGCACAATGCTCACTGCAATCTGGGCGAGTGCCAAAGCAATCACTGTTATTCACTAATTAACCTGACGATATTGTGCGTCACATTGATTCGCATCATGCCGTCCTGGAAACAAAAGAATTTAGTAAGTCGTGCGAACCCCAATTCATCCCAGGGCTGTTGCCAAAGTCGACTGAAGGGAGATTGTCCGGTTTTTTACCATTAAGCACCCAAACGGTGGAGGGTAAAATACAAAAATTTTCATACCCAAAGTGGGTTTATGCCAGGCAGATGGCTGGGAGTAAAACCTAATTCAAAACCTTGAGCAGTATGGATTAGAATGCTGTCTTCCTAATCACCCCTCCATTCAGTCTTTGTGATGAATAATATGAATCAAAAGCGAGCGCAGTGCTCGATGACGTCTGAATGATATGAATGGCAGAGCAAACACAGCAACAACCCCAGAAAAACTAGGAACAGGGCTGGAAGATGATCACGATTGTTTCGCACCACAATCGCGTAAGTGTCGTTCAAATTTTTGTGGTCGTAAAATAAATTAAGGTTACGGTATTACTATCAGGGAGCTAAACTCGTTTACGGAGTCATGCAAAAGAAAATTGGGTCAGATATATCGCGGGCCGCATACGCAGATAACACACGCATCGCCCATCCAATCACAAGGAGCACCGAGCAGAAAGCTTATTATCAGGACGCGCTGTTGCGTCAGGCGGTGTAATGAGGAGAGCGAGTGGCCGTCGCCGGTGGGCCGGACGCAGGCCTAGCACGGGACGTGGACAAAATCTCCTCGGGGAAAAGAAAATATTTTCCTTTCGCTCTAACTCACACTAAATCTCGAGACAAAACACTGTGAAGTGGTGGAGGGAGATTTTGTCCACGTCCCGCGCTGGGCCAACTGGACGGCTTGGGGCGGCCCGTCCGAGCTGCACACTTGCACCGCTCACAGCCCGAGCCCCCCGCTTTTTGAACTGAGATCATTGCGACACTCATCCGTGAAATTGATTCTCGAGAAAAGAAAGACTAAAAGATAAATAAAAAGGAAATAGGAAAACACAAGCTAAGATTTGGCGTGAAATTGTTTTTCAGCGCCCACCCACCGCCGGCGAAGCGGCTACGCGGCGGCCCTACTCGGGAATTTCCCAATTACTGACTACGAATGTGTGATGCATACTTTAAACTAGCTTATTAACATTGCGTTTAACAGTTATCAAAATTATAACAGTGAAAAAAGAAATCCTTGAGACAAAAAATCTGTACGAAGACAGATAATTTATTTTGAAACAACATAAATAATGACGTGATTCGAAGTAATAACAATCAATAAAACCATAAAAACAACTATTAAGCGATCTGCAAGATAATATCTGTCTAGTATTCCCGTCGTGGGGATCGGTCGAATTGGGATCTTAAAACACTGTGACATCTCATCCACTACGTGATCCATTTGCCGAAGTAAGAAGCAATCTCATTCAATACCCGCCGCCCCCACCCGCCAGGGCTGCTAACAATGCGATACTTTGTGCGCGTCGTATCACGGAACGCAATAAAACTTTACATTCCTCTTTAACTACTTTCCAGCAGTTATCAGCGTGTGATACGAAATGGGGCATAAATATTGTTTGTTGTTTGGAGCCGGAGCGGCACGTACCTATACCATTTAGTTTCTCTCAATTGGCTCATTTTGAACGCAATAAAGTGTTTCCGATGTTTATTTCACAGTTCAAAACTACAGTTGATCTGTGTAACTTAGTCTTTTCGCTGTGCCTGGATCTACACTTCTTAATGTATTTGCTTTCTTTTCACTATTTGGTACGGATGGTACTGTGGTGTTTTTCGATATGGATGGAATCATGGAAGATAATTTTTATATTTATTAATTGTCTAAACTACTTTGTAAACGCCAACAATATGCCGCATTTATATCCGCTAAAAGGCAACAAATCAAAAAAAAATTGTAAATACACTTTCTATTTGGTGTCTCCTGACGATGACATCATAATAAAACATCATCTGTGTGATGTAGTAATGCCTTAATTATACTGCTTTTATTAATATATTTTTGGGATAAAAAATATAATGTTGCACATTGTAGCTTTTAATAAAAGTTCTTATTCAAAACCTTCGAATAAATAAAAGATCATATTTATACATTAATAAGAAAGAAAGTTTGATATCAAAGCTTAAATCTGAAAAACAATAAAGCTTTATTGTGAGCTCGTGATCGAATTACCACAATTCGAAAAATATTGTTGGCAGCCCTAAGTGAGAAGCTAGTATCGCTTCCCCCGATTGTATTAGATTCAGCTGCCCTTTTCATCTACATGTCGTTCTCTCCTTACGTTGAGAAAGGTCGCAACTAGTGGATACGCCACAAAATGCGATTTTTATAAGCCGTATATTAGATTTATTTTGTATTCTAGCTCTAAAAAATCCAATATAGTTCATAATTACTGGCAAACCAACCAAAATACAAACTCCCGCATAAAGGTATTGTATCGAACATCAAATTTTATTAAACTATACCTCGCCCGAATCATGCCTAAGCCACGTACGCTGTCCAATATACAAAGTTAATATAAAAACTCATCTATATTTTGTGGGAAAACTATGAATATGATTATCCATACCATTCTAAAGGTTATCATCCAATAAACCTGGTAGGTACCAAGGTATCAAATCTTTTTCGTCCGTAGTGAAATTGAATATTTATCCGGGTAGTATCTCTATTCCGGAACAATTTTTATGTAGGGGGAATACAATCTCAAGATATTTGGGAGGGCCACTCCGCGAGGATATTGGCAAATACCTTGCCTACATTACCTTTATTGCTTCGCGACGTTGCGTGCCCGCTCTGATCGTATCTACGATTATTTGCGTATTATTCAATGTGCCCAAATATAATCCGACTTGTACTTACGCTAATTCGTTATTCATGAACCGATAACAAAGGCTTAAAGCATTGTGCAACGTTGCTCTTTGGGTCTGTTTGTTTCATTTGGACATTGTTTTCTTAAATTGAGGCTCATTGCGAAATAAGTCGAGCGTCGGGCATTTGTGTAAGCATTTGCGTAAGAACGTTTTGTTTTTATTATATTATGAAGCTCATATTTAAGTGCAAAACACACATTATTAAGTCACAATGCAATGCATTTTTCTAAAAAATTATGTGAGTTGTCTAAAGCGATTCAAAATATAATTCTTCTTCTTCTTCCTGCCCTGTTCCCAGTCTATCTGGGGTCGGCGCAGTGTGTTTCCTCTTCCATTCATATGTCAGACGTCATCAAGCCATCCAATTCCTTTTGATTCATACCATCCATCAAACCGTAATGGTGTTAGTGATGAATAAATGTATAGAAAAGAGACTGAACGGACCATGTCGAGAGACCCATGAACGGAGAGAGTGATTAGAATGACAACATTCCATTCCATACTGCTCAAGGTTTTGGCTTAGGTTTTACAGCCGGCCGCCTGCCTGACACTAACCCTCTTTGGGTACTCAAAATATAATTATACTGTAAATATTTATACTGTATCTTTATGCTAATTATTTTTATTGCTATTTATATTTACATAATTAATATAGTCCTGATAATATCTTACTAAGCAATCTACACTAGATTAGATTAAATGCTAATTTATGACCTAGTAGGTTAGCTATATGCAAATAAACGGACATAAAAATAAAAACCTAATTAACATTTCAAATTATCTACTCCATTGTTGCTTATTAGATGGTAAATGGAATCATATAATTATGTTGCGATTATAATAAAAGAGAATAAGCGATTAAACGATATTAACAAATATATTAACAGTAGATTTTGCAACTGTATGTCTTCAATATTCTTAAGAAATAGATACTAATCGTTAAAACACGTAAATTTTTTTGTGTAAAGCGTTATAAAGTAGTTACATTGGGAATAGAAATAAAACTAAAAAGCTTTTTCTGAAAATGTCGCTGTAATAGGAGCTTTTATAAACAAACCACAAAGAATGTTAACGTACACTCAATTGCATTAAGTATGTAATGGGATATGTGAGCCCAGATATATGGCGGAACATAATTGGAGTCACGAGTGGTTGAAATGTGCAGAAAGTGGGGTCGTAGGTCGCCTGCGGTCGCGGGCTCTGGGAGGTGTAATACCGTTGCACACAACCAATGTGTTTCATTAAAAGGCTATAAAGCTGAGCCTAGGTAAGCCACAACTGGGAGAGTTTATTACAGAGAAAATTGTAGTTAGAAAAAGTTACAAAAATATAGTCTTGTTCCTATACCACTTTTACAACTTTTACGTATAAGTTATAGTATGTATGTATATAATTTTATAAATAATAAATATGCCTAACACCCAAACATAAGCGAGTCCTATCCGTAAAAGTTGTTTTATTTCAAAAGTTTTTATTTAATTGGGTAAAACTGCATGTGGCTATGGTACAATTTTATTACCATTATGATTTACTATATTGCTTATGAGATATCGTGTTCGTTACACAAACATTTCCGTCTTTATGGATTCGAACTCAGGACCTCTTGGCCCGCCTCAAAACCGTAGCAAACGCCTCGGATCACTCGATCAAAGCGACTATCAGTGGTGGTAATCCAAGAACCAATTATCTAGAATTAAACCCTTATATTGTAAAAGCCGATACTTTATACTCATTAAACTAATTAAATGTAATGCTGCATGACAAACTGGAACACACCGTCGTAAACCTGTCTGCATTATGCGGCCGTAAATATTCACTCGATAATTACATTGAGTAATTTCATAAATAAAATCGAATCGCATTAACACCGAGGTTGTAAATCTTACGAGTGCGAATATCCGGCCCTCGATGCGCGACATTATGCTTGTCGTGTAAACGGCAACTTGTCACACATATTATCTGTCCGATAAGCCGAATTTACCGCAGAAAACTCCGATCCAGTGCATGGGATGGGTGCAGATTTCGTCATTGACCAGCTATACACTGGGCTGCAATAAAAACGGATGTCAAAAATAATCTTAGTTCTTTCTTAAATATTGGAGCTTGATTAATGAAATACGAAGTTATTAACTTTTTTCAAATTACTAATTACATAACAAAAGAAAAGAAATGTGTAATATATTTTTTTATTTTTTCAGAGATTATCCCATTTAGTTATCTATGTTAAAAAAATAACGGATTTTAAAAATTGTTTTCTTTTTATTCCGTTTCTTTGCAACGCAGTGTACTATACACACGTTGCTATGTTCTTGAAAAGAGTGAGTAATTTATATTTTTGACCGATGTAAGTTACGGAATGGTGACAATATATCGAGTTTATTGTATATATAAAATATAGTCAACAACATATCAGTAGTACCTATTTGACTATAAATGTTGAACATTATCTAAATTAATGAAACAAAATAAAAGGAAAGGTAAGTAAAGAAAACTTATGACCTAGTTTTATCTACAAAATGTTATTAAAAATATATCGACAGCTTGTAGTAAAGCTGTGCGCTGTTGCATGTCCTTGTTTATATTGTGGGAAAAGCTTGCTTTTTTGCTTTATTTTAAATATGTATTATATTCTAAACGATAATCAGCAATAACTTCCAAAAATTTGAAACAAAAAACTTAGTGGAACAATACTGACACGGACTATCTCTAATTAGTGTTGTTCAATCAATCTGTTGATATATTTCATTGGAACGGATTATAGTTGAGCCCACGGCCCACAATAATTGGCTCTCGTTTCAACCAATAGATCTAACATAATGTCAGCATTATTCAATCGGTCGCAATTACAAGTAAGATCGTGTGAGGTGGGTGAACACGATCCCCGTTCGCAATTAATCACACAGCATACCCGCTAATGGTCGGCATAATGAATCACGAACAAACCAAAGTACCTATGTAAAAAGCAACTAATAACGTGTCATGTATGAACATTAATTAGAGACGCACAAATTATGATTGGGTGCGATCTATTTTAAGAGGTAAGTGACTATATTGACAATAAATAAAGTAATAGCTGAGTAGAAGTGGATGTCGTGCGGGGGTAAAAACAGTGATGAGGAAAGGCCAGTAGAGTCATACCAATATGTACTGTGGTTCAAAGGCTCTATATGGCAATACGCTCGCCACCTTTTATTTATAAGCACTATAAGCAAAATGTATGGGTGTTAATACACCTCTGCCTTTATGTAAACTATTGGCCTATGTTGTCATGAGGTTCGCCAGCGGATTCTAATCTGCCGTCCTGGGGGATTTGATTAGTTATAGGGATTGTCAAACTAAACCACTATGTTATTATATGTATTTAACACTTAACATTGTAAATATTTAGTATATCTAATAGCACCCAATTAAAATTAAAATACACGATTGCGAGGATAATAACTGCAACTGCTGAACTATTGAGAAATTACTTAGCAGTTAATATATATACCTAAGAAATATTTTGAATTGTAGACTAACGTGGTATCCGCACCTATAAGTAGTATAGGTAGGAAATCTTATACGCAAGAGTTTCTTACAGCAATATTGCCGTTTTGGTCTCCCTTCTCCTACGGCTTAAAGCTCAGATTAATCAGCGCCTCGTATTTAGTATGACACCGCGAACCGAGGTTATAGCGAAACTGTGCCGCTGCTGTCATAGTTGTCCGGCGTAGATGCCGCGATAATGTTGTATAATTAACGATCGGGCGCAACGCTGATTACCGCGTTGTTCGTTCAGTCGGCCCGCAATAACTTACCTCCCAGCTGTAAATAAATGTTCCCGATAGTCGTCGGCTAGGTATTTTAATGAGATTTAATAGCCCAGCCCGTCTGAGTCCGCCCCACAACTAACATTGTCGGCTCTTAAGACCTTAATTGGTTCCGTACATGTTTAATCCGCTTAATGGTTGTTTTTGTCAGGCGCAACACACAATATGAAATCCGGTCCCGACATCGATAACTCTGATTGATGTGAAACTTGTCACTGAACATTCTTCTCATTAAGTCGATTTAGTGTCGTGGGATTAAAACGGGTATTTGTATGTAGATTGCGCATTATTATGCACGTGTGAAATGCAGTAGGTACCTACTACATTAAATAGTCGTAATTGTTTAATAAATAAACTATAGATAAACTGACGTTCTATTAGCATGGATTACATTTTATACCATTCCAACTAACCGTATATTGCAACATTATCACATTCTATTTTGAGGTACGCTACCAGGGACTCAATTTACAATACCTATGACTCCTCTCAATCCTTGCGTTATTTAATAGCTTCATTAGACACGAGGCAGTGGGCTGCTAATCGTTATTTATTGTCAATAAATTGTTATATTCATAGCGGTTGGAGCGGAAGGCGCATAAATTCGACGGGCGAGTGGCGGGTGACACCTGTGATTGCATTTACAATGCTAATTCACGGCGGAATATCACGTCAGCGAGCGGCCGCAGCGCAATCACCGCGACCGCCGCCTGACCCTGCGCGCTCACCCTAATTATTATTGTTCATGTCGTCGCCACGCTCATTCAATTTGAACAGATATGATTATTACTTATTAGGCCTCCCTTTTTCTTGTACCGCAACGCTGGCAAAGAGAACTGGCCCTCGCAGCCAAATATTTGAATTCATTTTAATTGTAATAGGTATCTCTTTCCAAACATTGGCCTTCCTAGAGTACTTCGCTTTATTTAAGGACATGTATTTATACAGTGGAATGGGTAATTGGTTCACTCAAACAGATGTAATAACTGCCTGCTAATACTTATTAGGATTTCTTTTTTCTGGAAAAAATAAACTGCTTATTTCTTGGATGTATAAAAGAGTTCTTTCTTTAATCAACTCCTCCAACTGCAAGTTGTTTTCCTTAATAATTGTTCGATTGCAGTGATTTTGAGGCTCATGTTGCTATTTTTCACAGGTATTTCATTTACAATTTCGGTTATATAATATATCTCATTTACCAGAACATACTTCACACTTTGTATGACAATCGTGAGGTCTCAGAGGCCCACAGGCGATAAGATAGAGATAATATCAAATTGAGATTAGTATTGACCTAACCATGGGTTAAAAAATTTGGCACACATAGTTTAAGTGATAGATAGTGATTTTGTTATTGATTTCTTCTTAATATCACAGCTTACAATTGTTTTGCTATTACAAAATATTTTAGTAAATGTTTTTCAAAATTTAAATGCTACATATGCTATGTTGAGCAGAAGCAATTTTAATCACCACATAAAAAAATCTAGACCTTGAATGTGTTACCTATGTAATTCTATAGTTTTGTTCGATTACCAAGTCTCACCCTTTTAAACCGTATATAATACACACTACTATGGTTAAAATTAATATTCGAGACTGTAAAGTGTGGTTCTGTGGAAATAACACTAACAACTGGACAAATAGCCCAGTCGAATGTAATTTGTAGCACTCAGTAGCAAAATACTATTTTTGTATCAAGAAATCTTTTTTACAAGAAGTCTTATTTGCTTGTGTTTGAGTGGGTTTGTTATAGCTATCAATGTAGACAATTGCACTTTTAAATACCACAGGCTGTTAACATTTCTCAAACAAGTTTCCTCTTTAAATCAAAACTTTTAAGGTTGATATTTTGACGGCCGCCTTGGTCGAATGCTCAGATTGCTGGGTATTGGCCAAGAGGTCCCGGGTTAGAATCCTGGTAGGGGCAAACTTTGTGATGACCACAAATGTTTGTTTCCGAGTCATGGTTGTGTATATGTTTATGTAGTATATTTTCAACATTTATATACATTAAAAAAATATAAATAAATAATATTAAAAATATGTCCGTCATCTAGTATCCATAGCACAAGTGCTTAAGCTACTTACTTTGGGCTAGATGATAGGTGTGAGTGTAAAAAAATATTTATATTAGTTGAATTTGGTAGTTTTGCGTGTATGTATGTTACGGGTTGTTGACAGTACCCATTATGTAGGTGTCTATTGCACGACACCTACATAATGGGTACGAATCAATGATAAAACCCCGTGCCTATAATAAAATTAATACGCCGTTCCATGTCACCACTCCATGAGTGATCGATGAAATTTTAAAATCCATTATAAAAAAGATAAAGCGAGCAGCAGAGTGAGTCGTTACATGCGGAGATAAGCCGATGGATAAGCGGCCGCAATCCATTATCGAGCAGTTAATTGATAATTACTTTCTTCCATTATGGCCGACGAAAAACTCGGTGATTAACAGTGAATCGCTTTAACGAGCACAATGGCCCGGGTTCAATTAAAAGCCCTTGTCGAACGTAGACGATTCGCAGAAAAGCGGAATCGACGCCCGCTCACTCAATCTCGTATACATGGAATAAGGAATTACTAGCGTGCGGAAAGTTTTTAATTAAATATTCACCCGTTTTGTAATTAAGACGCGATTCAATTGAACACAATGGAGTTTCGTGGAGCGCTTTCGAAAGAAATCGGAGACAGCCTTAACGTTTTCAATACTCGCGAGACGGAGATCGGACGGTGAGATAGGCGATAATTAAATTTTTTGAATGCGCTTCTGCACAACAATTGTGTTCCTCGGATTGTGAGCTTAATCACGGAGTCTGACAAGAACTCTTTGTAGGACTTTAATTAGGCGCTCACTTATAAATATTTATATACCTAATTGGATTTTCTGAAATGTAGAATTTAATTAAAGTCTTGAAAGACTAAACTAACCGTTGGAGTGTTCCATGGAAAAGTGTTTATTGTTTGCTTGTTATTTGATTTAATAAAAGTGTGCAAAGCCATAAGAAAGTTAAACCTAAGTAAAATCTTATAGTACTTTGTATATTTTAACAATACTCGCTGTACCAACCAATCCAAATGTGAGAAAAATGTTTATAATTATTTATTATTAAAAGTAAGCCTGAAATTATTTTCGTATTTTTTGTGCCCTAACATTTTTAAAACGTAATAATTTTAGCTTGCCAGATAGCCTATATATATATTATATATGCCTACCGACATTGTTCACGTAGCATTCGCTATCGCGAAATTTAAATCCTTCCATAAATCGCAAGAGCCAATAATTGTAAGTCGATACAAATAAAATGGGTATCGCAGAGTCGGCGAGAGCCTCAGAAAGTATCGCTTTTCACATAAAAGCTAATCCCGGCGGCGGGTGCCACACATGCCACATTTGAGCGTAATTTAAATGCATGCACATTACCCGCCAGCCGCCGCAGGCACAATACCTTAATTCATTATAAACATCTTTATTAGCTACACTGGAGAGCCGAAAAATTGAGCAATTCACGATCACGTTTTTAATTACAGTGCTTTAACAAAAAATGCATTTAAACTGACTGGGAATGTCAGTTTTTTATGCAAAAGCGGTCTTGTTTAGGAAGTCGGATTGCGAGCAAAGATGAATTGGTCTTTTAAAATTAGCTCATATTTCATTTGGGTAGATGATTTACTGAGATACTGTTTTCGTAAGTCAAGGTCATTACTGATGAGGTCTGTGCCAGTTCTATAATTAACAAATTAATAACTTGTTAGTTTCCATCACTTCGTTTCCATAATGATTTTGCTTAATAGCACTTTTTTCTACAATGAGCTTTTAATTGCCGCTTCTCGGTTTGGCATAAAAATACGAGTATCTGTCTACTGTTTGAGATAATAGTTATTTGTTGTAAGTGAGTGCAAAGTTATTTTTTATCCGCGTGCTCAATTTTGATGACCGAGCTAGCGAAGGATATTAGAATCCTATTTCATTTTTCAATACATGTATTCATTCATCACGAGCACTTTTCCGGTGTGATGGATGATATGAATCAAAAGGGAGTGGATGGCTTGATGACGTCTGTCGTTATGAATCGATACGAAATACTGCGCCGACCCAGATAGCCTGGTAACAGGGCAGGAAGAAGACGTAAGGCGATAGACAACATTACCCGTGTTGATGCATCTCATTCTACCCCTTCGAGAATAAGCAGATGTGATTTATGTATGCATGTGTTTTTTTACATATTACAAGCGATAGCAGGGGAATCAAAAGAGCACAAGGTGAAAAATCTTTGCACTCGAGTGCAACACGTAACTTTTCATCCCTCCCAACGAGGAAATTGCAAAATACAAAAAAAATACAATCACAACAGTTTCTGTTTTCACCCAGAAACTTCCACAACACCCTCCCATTAACCCAAACACACTCTCAACACCCACCCAGAAACACCCATAACATTCACTCCCGCAATACACACCCATCCACTCAGACACACCCAAAAAACACCCATTACCCAGAAACACCTACAAAACACCCATTCACCCAGAAACACCCACAAAACACCCATTCATCCAGAAACACCCACAAAATATCGAATCACCCAGACACACCCACAACATCCATTCAGACACCCACAACTTCCACCCAGTCACACCCACAATACTCACCCATCCATTCAGACACACCCACAAAACACCCATTCACCCAGACACACCCACAAAACACCCATTCACCTAGACACACCCACAAAATACCCATTCACCCAGACACACCTCCAACACCCACCCATCCACCCAGCCACACCCGCAAAATTTATCCAGACACACCTGTAAGTACCTACCTAATAAAAAATAACGTCCCTAATGGAGTTCCGAGACGGTCAATCAGCTTGAGTCAAGCACGTTGATTTTCTGTATGTTTTTGTTCCGTTGCTAGCGTAAACAAACCTAAAAAGCTTTTAAATGCTTGACTCAAGCATCAAGCAAGCATTGTAGACGAAAATGTTTAAAGCAAGATTGACGCTAAGCTGATTGACCGTCACGGAACTCTAAGATTTTAACAAATTTATGACGTGAAAAGAAAATAACGCCCGCAAAGCAAATTACAAAAAAAGTATACCAAGAAGGTTCCGAGTCTGAGTTTTTAACAAACTAAAATAGGTTGCATGATAATTTCGGCACCATGGAGGTAGAAATATATAGGTATAATGATGTTTTGAATTCACAAACTCATTGCACACGATGTTCTAAATTCAAATTTACTTTATCCTCTAGAGGATAAAAACGGCTTTTGCACTCAGATATCGAAGAGCAAAAACGCTTTTTCCGAGATGGTGGGATAAAAATTATATTTTCCAGTTATAGCAATAAATATCTATTCTATTCCAAATAAATGTTAAGTATACCTACCTATATAATTTTGTTATAATATTTTTCATGTTAAATTATTATTTAATCAAGAATAATAGTTACTGTGAGTATTAAAACCCATCAAGCAAAACATATTTTAAGACTAATGATAAAAATAAAGTGATTTCCGTAGCACACGATCTACCGCACTCTTATAAATTCCGAAGGAATACCATCCCTAGAATTCCAATAGCAGGGTGCTGATGTCCAAATACGTGATATATCGCAGCGCGGCAGAGCGGACTGGACCTGTTTATGAGATATTTCATAACGTGCATAATTCCGTGACCGTTCATCAATATCGATTCCTTGTTTCCAATGTTACCATTACAGTCTACACAAAACACATATTTTTGGTGACGGCAGAGTAGTATACAATTGTCACCAGCCCTCCTATCCCACGAGTGTCGTATACGGTGAATAACCAAAGAGGGTTGGTGTCAGGCATGTAGCCGACTGTAAAACCTAAGCCAAAACCTTGAGCGGTATGGATTGGAATGTTGTCATTCCAATCACTCCCTCCGTTCATCGGTCTCTCGACATGATCCGTTCCGTTTTTTTTTCTATACATATATTCATTCATCACGAGCACTTTTCCGGTGTGATGGATGATATGAATCAAAAGGGAGTGGATGGCTTGATGACGTCTGATCGATATGAATCGATACGAAAAACTGCGCCGATCCAGATAGCCTCGTAACAGGGCAGGAAGAAGACGTAAAGCGGCAGACAACATTACCCGTGTTGATGCATCTCATTCTACCCCTTCGAGAATAAGCAGATGTGATTTATGTATGCATGTGTTTTTTTTACACATTACAAATTCACACGAACACGTTTTCCTTTTACTCGACAGTGTACATATTTGTCTCGCTCTTGTTGAATGCAATTCACACTCCACATAATAGAGTGAATCAGCGCGCTCGAGTATTATTTTGGGCAATATTGATTTTTCCTTGCGTGTCAGTAATAACCAATTTATACAAAGACCGGCGTACTTACAAATGCAATTTGAGCCATTAACACTTGGGAAAACATTTTCTTATTCACGCGCTAATGGATTGTGTGTCGCTAATGAGTGTTTCGGCAAAAACTGTTAAAGTACCTAAGTGCTTTTCGCGGACACGTGAAAATTGTCTGAGTGCACGTTGACGGGCAATGATTGCTTCAAAACGCGTGACCTATTGGCGCTGGTAGGGTGACATGAGAAGGAAGCTCCTTTGATACAAGATCACTGTCTTCCTGCCACCACTTATCCTATTCGGCAATCAACTCAGACCTAACTATGGGAAGGGATCACGTTGGTAACGCACAAAGTTTATTCTACAAATAGACTAATTTAACTTTTATATTCTACGTATCAATGCAGACGGTAATTTATAACAAGCACGTGTTGTCATTATATTAGGTTGGGGAAAAAGTCTTTTCGCATTATAGTATGTATAAACTTGTAATAAAATCTTTAGTATTTGTATCTGGCTGGTTTTGGTATCATTGAAAGTTTAAATTTTAAAGAACATAATTCCAAATTCAAATTAGGAAAATGTGTGATTTTCATTTGTTTTTCGTACCGCCAAGATGAGTGAATCTAATGAAGAAATTCGATACATTTTAAAATTTTACTACAAAAAAGGTAAAAATGCAACGCAAGCCGCGAAAAAAATTTGCGATGTTTATGGACCTAGTGCAGTGTCTGTGAGAGTAGCACAAATTTGGTTTAAGCGTTTTCAATCCAGAAATTTTGATGTCAAAGATGCACGTCGCTCTGCTCGTATTACAGATAAAATGGATGCCATTTTTGAAAAAGTGGAGCAAGATCGGCATGTCAGTAGTTACGACGTAGCTGAAGAACTGGGAATTGACCACAAAACAGTTTTGGCGCATTTGAAAAAAACTGGGTACACAAAAAAGCTCGACATTTGGGTACCTCACGAGCTCACTGAAAGAAATCTAATGAACCGTGTACTCATTTGTGATTCTTTATAACGACGTCATTACGTCGTCATCAAAAATGGTTCGGTTTAATGAAGCCGAACCATTTTTGAAGAAGCTGATAACTGGTGATGAAAAGTGGATCACGTACGACAAGAACGTGCGAAAAAGGTCGTGGTCAAAGGCCGGTCAGGCTTCACAGACTGTGGCGAAACCCGGGTTAACTCGCAACAAGGTGATGCTGTGGGTGTGGTGGGATTGGAAGGGCATTATTCATTATGAGCTGTTACCACCAGGCAGGACCATCGATTCTGAACTCTACTGCGAACAACTGATGAGATTAAAGCAAGAAGTTGAGAGAAAGCGGCCGGAATTAATCAACAGAAGGGGTGTGGTTATTCATCATGATAACGCTAGACCTCACACATCTTTAGCCACTCAGCAAAAATTAAGAGAGTTTGGCTGGGAGGTGTTAATGCATCCGCCGTATAGTCTTGACCTTGCACCTTCAGATTTCCACCTGTTTCGGTCTCTTCAGAATTCTTTAGGCAGTGTCAGGTTAACATCACGAGAGGACTGCCAAAACCACTTGTCGCGGTATTTTGACCAGAAGTTCTAAAATTTCTATAGCAATGGGATCATGTCCCTACCTACAAGATGGCAAAAAGTTATCGAACAAAAAAGTACCTACATACTTTAGTTAAATGTAAATAAACTATATTAAAAAATGTTTTGAATTTTCTTAAAAAATGCGAAGAAACTTTTTCCCCAACCTATTAGTTTTGTGGTTTAGCTAGTTAAAAATATACCTAACATTATGCCTGAACTAAAAATATCCTGTGTCTCAGGAGGTAAATTAATAATAACTATTTTCCAATAACTGTTACTAACAGTGGCCGTGTGGTGACGGCAGAGTAGAATACAATTGTCACCACCCCAAATCTCTCCCGTGGGTGTCGTACAAGGCGACTAAGGATAAATCAGTGATCAGGAATGGGCAGCAGCGTTCCTCTTATACCACCTAGCAATGTACTGCGACTTTTGTGCCCGATAAATGGCAATAGGCTCGCCACCTATTACATGGGACCTAACATAATTAGCGAAACGTGGGTGCTAGTTCACCTCTGCCTACCCCTTCGGGGATATAGGCTTGATTTATGTATGTATGTATGTTACTTACAAAATAGTATTTATAAGTATGTATTTTAATCATGCTTTTTAAATAATAAATTAAATTTATGTGTAAGTCGATTAATTCTTCTGTGAGGCATATTTTGATTGCTCCCTGGAGAGCCTTTTTACAATAAAGATAAGATGATATAAGTATATTTAGTAGATAAGTTATCGCAATAGTTTTCTAAAAGCAAAACAGGTTTTTGTTAATTTTGGAAGAGAAATTATATTTTAGCAAAAATGTAATATTTATGCTGACGACAGAAAAAAATGACGAATTTGAAAAAGAGTTGGGTAGCAGGTCGTGGTAGGTGTGTGGCAGTCGCTCGAGGCTCACGAGCTCCAGCCCTACCTCGCGCCGCGCTCACTTGCTCCATAAACAGCCTTCCGTATTTTTCAATCAGAGAGCTGTCAAAGCGTTCTGACACCCTCATCCCATCGGCTCGCACTCGCCGAGCACCGAAATTGGTTTTCTACATTCAATCCATACAAAGTTTAATGTTATTCGTTCGCGATATCACCGGGATGCTGCCGATGTTTACCGACGCGCCAAATCATATTGGATTTGCAAACTTTTGTTTGCGGACTTTATTTCATTTCACTGTTAGTTCAGGCCGAGGAAATGTAATTTTAGATATTGTCCTCGCGGCGGTGTTTCGAATAAATCTCTGTCGTGTTTTTATTCGGCCGAAGGTTTTATTCGGAGTGCATGCGCAAAGGCGCGGTGAGTGCATGGCGGGGGCGGTGGCGCGGCTTCAGTAGCGAACATAATAAGCGTAAGTTACAAATTAACCGCGCCGGATGTCTGAGCTGGCTACAGTCGGCGCGGAGGCTCGAGTACGCTCGCGAGCGTTTATAAATTGAAGGGCTGGTACCTGCGGCTTAATACACCGCTGTTTCCGGTTCATTTCCGGACGGCGCGCGCGGCGCCGGATATTGCTTTTAAGGTTGCGCCGCACGCCACGCTCCACAATGCGAGCCATTATACAGCAAACGCTGAGCTGCCATAAGCGCTTCTATACGACTTACATGTTTATCTGTTTAACTCAATGACACTACATTTCTATACGGTAACACATAAGTGTTAGCTATATCGCTATTTAAACGAACATGTTTCAGAACAACAAAAATGAAATTAGATATTTAAACGTGATGTATGTTTTATCTGTGCGAATAAGACGACCTACAATTTTAATGGAAACGTGAAGCGAATAAGTGTGTTACCTAATTTATTAGAAAATAATAAATATTTTATTATATATATTTTGATGTTTTTAGTTTTGCTTATAGGTAAGCAAGCAATGTTAGCAAGGCTTAAAAGTATAATTTTAACAAATGGAACGATTACTTCTTAAAAAACGGAACATATTATTATGGGCTTTATAATACTACCCGAAATATGCCTACATGTCTTCATATATTTTGACAAGTACTAATTGCTTACTGCAAGATTTCTATTAACCAACCAGGACGTACAAACTTATTTAGAATATTTATTATCACACATGTTTCTAAAAACCAGAAGTGTCCGAATATTCTCCTTTGGCAAACACACGCTATAAAAAAAACAAACGCAATAAATAACTCATACGTAAACAAGAAGTGGCTGCATCGGAAAAAAGACTGTTGCAAATGAAAGTACTAGTAAAGCAATCCCTTGAGCAGCACCGGAAATTAAATTTTCCCTTAAGCTAAAATTTAATTAAGCAACATCACGCGAGTGGTGCATAGCGGCCAGTGTTGGAGGGCGCGTACCTCACTGATCGTAGCCCGAGGGATGGACTCAATTCGCGCTACAATATCTCATAAATATTTAAGAAATACCGCAAGGTTAATTTTGTTGCAGTTAATCCTCCATTTGATTAAATTTCACCAGATGTTTTTTTATTTAACCTCAAAAGCAGTAGGAAAATTTAACCATCTTTTATCATCTACATTAAATAATTTGAAGTTTAAAATCCCGATAGTATCACCTAGGGTTGAAAAAAGTAATATGCATACATACATACATAAATCACGCCTATATCCCCGAAGGGGTAGGCAGAGGTGAACTAGCACCCACGTTTCGCCAATTATGTTAGATCCCATGTAATAGGTGGCGAGCCTATTGCCATTTATCGGGCACAAAAGCCGCAGTACTATTGCTAGGTGGTATAAGAGGAACGCTGCTGCCATTCCTCATCACTGAATTATCCTTAGTCGCCTTGTACGACACCCACGGGAGAGATTTGGGGTGGTCACAATTGTATTCTACTTTGCCGTCACCACGCGGCGTAAAAAGTAATATACTTGAATATAAATCTAAATTATATTCCAGTAAAATCTATATATATTTTTTAATTATTATAAAATATAGAGATTTTTGAATTAAAGCAGGCGTTAATGATGTGTAAATACATACATACATACTAAATATGCATTGATAATATTTACAGATTTATATTAGAAAAAGACAATAATGAAAACAAACCTCTTTTTCATTGTAATAATTTTCCTAAAATGTATACCTATGATTTTTATATATTTTTATTTTAGAAATATACCAATTTTATGACGTAAAAAAGCAAGGAATAATGACATATAATATAAAATACTTTAAAAATAGTATGAATCATGCATTTCTCATTAGATAAACAATAATAAGCTTCGTTCACAGGTAACAGAAATTTCTATATTTTTAAAATCTACTCCATATTTACACTTGCCGTGGTTATTTTGCTAGTCACTACATGCATTCTTATAAATAACACACAATATGATTTAAAGTTTAGACAGCGAGTATGCTAGTAGCCTTACTGGTTTTGAAGTAAAATTAAGAATATATACTCGTAGATCTTACTTCAAAATCAGTAGGTTTTGATGTAAATTCAAAGCAAATACTATGCACCTACGTTTTTACGCATGAAATCTGATCACATGGGCGATGGCGAACAAAATCCGGCGGAGCCAAAAGCGCAGATTAATTGGACGGGCGCTCCTCGACTACAGGGGAGTACGATTTGATGGACAGTCAATTTAAGGGAGATGCCGGTCCAGTAACGCGTGCACTTTAATTTGCTGGCGAGTAACGAGCGAATCGGAACCCATTTATGGACTCGAATGGACCGTGGCATAGCATAGAAAGCACTTTGACATACCCGTGAAAGGCTACGTTATTAAATTACTACAGCTTTTGATGTCAATGGTCCTTTTTTAAGGTCGATTTAAGGGCTTTAGCATTAATTAATGTCAAATTATTATTACGAGTACTATTAATTGCAACTCTGTATTTTAGCATAAACTTGTTCCATGGTTTTTGTAATAAACTAATGTGATGTGTCTACTAAACCAACATATCGATCCATACTGCTCGGCTAAGGTTTTAAAGCCAGCCGCCTGCCTGACATCAACTGTCTTTGGGTATGCTGTTGTTAATTCTTGCCCTCCACCAGCCTCCTCAAGGTGGTCACTGATCTACACCGGGTAATCTGCCTTAGTCAACTTTTACGAGAGTCCGAGCGGTACGTTATACGTTACTTTGTCGTTCCTTTGCCAAGATAGAAAGTTAATGCTACATGTTAAGGTAATAATATGTATTAGCTGTTAATAAACAGAGTATTAGCTGTTAATAAATATCAAAATTACTAATTAGGTATGATGTCCTGAAGAAAACTAAAAATGAAATCTCCATTGCGCAATCCATGCAATGTTTGTAAAGGTCTGTCATTGGGTGAGGAAACAAAAACCTTACATCTGTAAGTTGCAGTTTATGTTGGTCATTTGTTCTACTTTGGCTTCCACTTGATTTCAGCTAGAAACTTATAGTTTCTTTTGATATTGTTCTTGTTTTTTAATGATAACCAAGTGCTTAATTATACGGGATGTTAATAGACAAAAAGCTGTCCTCCAACATGCGGTTTCAATTAGAGGCGATGTGAAGCATTTTTATGGAGCTACAGTGGTGTTTTTATAGCATCTGTTAAACTGTAGAACATAGTCGTAGGTATATTTATCACAACTGCTGCTGGCTTTATCGTCAATTGTTGGTTTTATTAGTGCAAACGGGCAATCACATATTATTAGCATGGAAAATGTCAATAACTTTTGCACATTTTAGTTTTTAACATTTCAGAAGTCATCTTGAAGTCTTATGCAACTACATAAATATATATTTTATCAAGTCTTATCTCGACTTGACAAAGTATTAAAAAAAACATATTCGTAAGATATTGTTATAAAATGATATGTGAAATGTTCTTATGTATATATTATCTTTTTTTCTAACAAGCAGATATCGGCTTATGTTTTTGAATAACTGTTAATATTATTAAATTGATTGATTATTCTAATTTAGATTTAAATGTTGTTTCATTAGTATTACTTTACTATGTGTGTGCGTTCGTAAGTATACTCACTATCTTGAAATCGCGATACTGATATTAATTTACATTAATAGACTGCAAGGAATTATGTTTGGCATTTACATATAGACTAATTATTAATAAATTGACCGTTGCCATCAAATTTTATACATAGCATACATTAGCATTATATTCCTTTGCCACTTAGATGATGTTGCATATTTTTTATATGCTAAGATTATCAATTAAGTCGTTCTAAAATACTGTTAATAATAGCTTCATTATAATCTAGTTGCATTGTCTGCACTACTTTATATAGGTATAGTTAACACTACACACACTTCTATAAACTAAAATTTCCCCAATCAATTAGGCACTTTACATCTTAAACGGTAAGTTTGAAAAATGCATTCGAGAATTTTCACAGTTTTATAGAAACAAAATAAAGCAATAGTTGCGGTTGTAGGTATTCATGGACTATGTTTAGCAAAATGTATTAATGAACTGTGTTTATCTAAATCATAACTCCTTACGTGAACTTTGGTGTGTGTGACATAGCTCAGTGTACAGAGAGCGGTTTTTAAGAGCCCACACCGATACGTTCCGTGTTATCGGCCGGCCCGATTCTAATGCATGAAATCGTTTCCATTACTTTAAGTAGATTTCGATGTTTATGTCAACCGCGCGGGCGATAATATCGCAATTTATTTTATTAATACATCCAGTGTAATGGACTGGAAGCGACGCCGTACGTCACCTATTTATAGCTCCCATTAGATGGGCGAGATGTCGCTTACAACCGGACACAATTATATTTTAGCACTTCATTTAAAACTATGTATTTTGTATTTTTTTATTATTTCAAATAGCCCTCTTCTGCGGGCACTTGCATTTGTTAATGATTTATTATATCAACCTAAAAGAAGGGAAGTAAAAAATTGTCACCTTTGTCTCTCTCGTGGGTGTGTTACTTCCCTATGGATGGAAAAATATACGGAGAATAGGCCCCCACGCTGGCCCAGTGCGAATTGATAGGTATTAACGACTGCAGGTGCAGCCGGGATTAACGACTTAAGGTGTCTTCCGACTTCCGAGCATCTTGAGATAATAAATTTTGGATCACCCATCCAATGACCGGCCTCGCGAACATTACTTAGCTTACGCAATACCAGATATCGAACTCCTAATAAGTAGTATTAAAACCGAGACATGTCAGACGAAATGTATTATGGGCTTAAGGTACCTACTTTATAAGTGTAACATTAAAGATGAATTCTAAAAGTCTCCTTCAGTAAAGCATGTTACGGTCCTAAATGAATATTGTAACGGAGCAACCTAATCAAGAAGATTAGCATAACTTAAAAGAACGAAATCTCGAAATAGAAAAATCATCTAACAGACCCAAATTAAATTTGATCTCCATTCGTATTATGTGTCCGTAATCTGCCTGTCGGTGTCATAAGTGTCGCGGCTGAGAAAACCGTTGTTACAAATTAAACATTTAAATATTAAAGAGTTCAAGTTAATAATGTAATCAAGATTATACCGGTGCGTATCGAATTAAATACTTCATTTAAATTAATGCCGCAATTTATTCTGAATTAAGTCTACGCTTTTCGTCTCGCGTCCTTAACTCACCGCATGATATACATTGATTAAAACTCCATAATATGGAGACTGGGCTGTGTCCGTATACTCGTATGGTTCAACTTAAATTTACTTTATCGTATCTTATTAACAATGAGAAAAAATATTGATAGAGGCGACGATAGGAGAATAGGACACGGAACATTTCCATTGGTGTAAGTAAATAAAGCTGTCTTCGATCAACGTAGCATAAATATCCATGCCGAAATATTAATATTCATCATCATTACCAGCCTTTTAATATCCTGAATATATGGAGAATGGGCCATAACCCGACAGACACAGTGCAGGTTGGTGAACGACTGCAGATGTAGCCGAAACCAAGGCTTAACGTGCCTTTCGGTGCGCGGAGAAATTTGAGATAATGTATTTAAGGTCACCCATCCATATCTACAGGCCATAGCGAATCAATAGCTTACTTAAAGAAAAGCATATATAAAAAATAAGCTGTAAGTGTATGTAATTAAAGAAGCATGCCCGCGCTATAATTTAATGAATGACTTCGCTTATACTTTATTTACCTCTTTAGTTACCTAACAAGCAAGGTATAAAATTTTATGTTAAGTGTGTTTATTATGAGAATCCGTAGCTATTGTTACGAAAGACATTAATTTACCTGTGTGCTCATTATTATCTGTTTTTCCTGCATTAGCTCAGGTAGCTTTACGTCTTGAAGTTGTCTTAGGTAAAAGATACATTGTGTTCTTAAAAAAACTAATTACTTCGTTCCTGAATCATTCTAAATGAAATATGCATCTATTACAACGCGACCACAGTATTCTTTACTCTTATCAAACAAAATTATTACAGAGAAAACCAAGTCCTAAACATTTTATAAATGTGGTATGTATACATTTTTTATCTTTCCTTTTAATAAGTTTTCTATCATTAATATAAAGTTGAAAAAAGCTGATATAACTAAGTAATACTTCTCTATTACAAATCGACCAAAACATCCTATTTTTTTTTATGTAAAAGATAATGCTATATCCAACAAACGTGCAATTTCCAGGCCATCATGAATTGTCCTAATATCGAAAATTTACAAAGAGTTTAAGTGTACAATAAGCCTGAAATAAGACTTTACATCAGTCGATTCCAATTACAAAATGTTACTTAATGCAGTCCTTGAAGAATTTATATATGTTAACGTGGTTCTTGGAAACTTACCTCGGAATTTCAAAGTTGTTTTTCCAAGCTGATCGCTTTGGCTATTCTAAATCACTTGAGTTCCGAAGTTAGCATAAATGTTTGTCATCAGTACAAGAAGCGTTAACTAGATATTCATGTTAGTTATTCAGGTCAGACGGACCGTGTCTAATGCTAGCTCAGAACAATGTTTTATTTATAAGTCCATTCAAATTTATTTACAATTCGATTAATAAGTTGCTCGATAAGTTTACGCAGCCAATTGATATGCTTCGTTTATTTTTACATAAATGAATAAAATTTAAAATTTAATTATATTAATGCTTTCATTTAGCTTATGTTAATTGCCGTTGCAAGCATTAATCACTATACAAAAAACTGAGGCAGAATATGTAACTATTTATGCAATATTTTGCTTTGAGCATTGCAATAGATGAGTTTATCAAAATAAATTTTGTATAATGGTTTTAAATTTGCATAAAAGTTATTAAGTTTACTATATAAAAATAGACATAAATAGAAATAAATTTGTCTATTCTATCTGTTCTAAATCCTTTAAGATCTTGGTCTATACCACCGACCATTTATGCTCTCCTAAAAAAATATGTGAAGGAGGTTCTCTAAAGGCTAAGATTGTAGTATTCTCTTACCCAACAGAGATATCGTTTCGATCCCTTTTAATACGATAATGTGCCTCTATCTTTAGTCTGCAGTCACACACGCGACCCTCGTGTGCTAATTGAATTTAAGGAATAAAATCCAATCGCCCCGATTCTTTATTATTCAAGATCCAATTTGGATAAGGTCTGATCGGTCCGCGGGGCGCGGGCAGAGAGGGGCACTCGAGAATAAAATTGGATTTGTCACTCAAAACATAAGGCTGCCTTTGAGTTTAATATAAAAGTATTGTATCATTTTCATAGGAGCCCTATACCTTGTAAAGGTCTCGTAAATTTTTGTATAATCGAAATTTGTTAAGTCACTTACCCCCGAATACAGAAACGCTATTCAAAGTTTGAGTCCCGCTTAACATTTAAGTATTGTCAAAATTGACGTTTTTCCATACAAATTCTGACAGGTAGTGTCCACTTAACTTTTTAAGCAGTCCCCTAAATTTGAGTAGCGTTTCTGTATTCGGGGGTTAATAATGCTCTGATATATTGGCAAGAATACTATAAGTTCATTTGTAATAAAACCACTTTACGGATTAACTGTCTGATTGCTGTTCCCTTGACCAGTGACGATCGAAGCGTTACTATAAGAACAACAGTAAACACCTACACACGCGAGTAATTCCTTTAAAAAATGTTTAAATTTAAACTAAAATTAAATTGTCATTTCCATACTAGAGTTCTATTTCCACGTGCGTTATTGATACGGATAATAATGTGTTGGGGGACAAAGTGTTAGTTTGTGGCACCGCTAGAGCGAGGGTTGTCATTTGTTGTGTAGCGGAAGCAGCGTATGCGCTCCCCTCAACGCGGTAGCTGAGATCTGTCGGTAAAATTACGTAATAGCATCGTGTTATCGCCACCATCCAGCGACCAAAATTTCGAGATACGACATCCCTGCTGCCTGTTGCACAGCTTTAGAATTAAAAGTTTCAAATGGCGACGAAAACTTAGGGTTGGCAAAATCTGGTTTTCTGTTAATATTATTCGTTCTTATTTTTAAGGAAAATGTTTTTGAAAGAAGTATTTTTATTCATTTTAAATAGGTACGTAAGATGATGATACAATTAAGTAGTTTTATATGTCAAAATAACTTTATTAAAAAGTAAAAAAGTAACACATTAATATTGCTGATAATATAAAATGAAAATAAAAATGAAAATCATAATATTAGATAAGAAAAACATATCTATATATTCAATATATAAAATAAAGGGTTATTTTAATATAAATTAATATAAATCTCATTATGGTCATATAAATATTAGGAGTACTTTTAAAAAAGGTACATAAGTAAGAGAAAAATGAATATTCGTGACTGCGGACGATACGAAATTATTTATTGTATTTATTAAGAGAGCTCGGATGGTGCATGTTGATAACTGGACGCCAGTAAATAAGAATTAAATTTTGTAGGTGCATGCATATTGCATATTTATAGTAATTTAGTAGTATCTAAATAATTTTAACCGATATTTGTTAATATAAAAGTAATGTTAATAAGAAAATTTAAACTTTAATTTGATACCGAACTGAACAGAATTTATACTATTTAAGGTCCTACTGGTTTTTTGGGTTAATATTGTTAGTACGATTAATGTAATGTGTTAACTTCCCGGATTGCTGAGGCCGCAAGTTCAATTCCTACATCAGGATAATATTTTTTTCTTTTTTTTTCATTGTAATAATTTTTCAAAACATTTTTACTATAATGTTCAAATAAAAATCATATTATTTAATATGTATTTGTTATTCTGATTTCTATTTTTATTGTTCCCAGACTTCTTGAAAACATTTAAAAAACAGTTTATTATTATATAGCTTAGATAGCAATATAGCATTAATAATAAATAGAGGTTTGTATTAGTGAGTTGAACCACTGATTGCTATCATCCAAGATGGATTAGGGGGTGCTTCCCCACCGGCAGCCCGCCCAAAAACATATAAGTAATAAAGGTTTATCGCATCTTCCGAGCTTTTATTGGGCCTTTTTAATATGTTGCCAGTACCAGTTGTACTCGAAAGTCGAAAGTTAGTATGATTTTTTTCTGTTTACCTTATTGTTTGTGACAACTTTTTATTCACTCGCTTTATTTCTGTATAAAAGCTACAAACAAATGACATATAAATAGTATCGTAACTATACGCGCTAGCTGTCTTAGATTTCCGATGTTAGGTCTGTTTTTAATGAATTAAATATATTAATACGAGCGCAATCTCTGTATATACATCATAGAATCAGAAGGTCAAAAGAGATGTATTATTCATTTGTCTAAGTTAGAATGCAGTTTAATATGGCCATCCTTGATAGGCCAAAATTGATTCGAGTTTTTCCTTGATAAACGTGTAAAAAACTAACCTTGATTTATTATTACCTAGATTTCACTGTACTTACAGCTGTTAATTAAACTATCCCTCAGCGATTAATAGCTTCATATTTTAAGGGAATCATCCTACTTAATCTGAAGTGTTTTCAAGTATTCTGCACTAACATCGAATATGAAGGAATCACTTTAGAAATTTAATCAACTAAAAATAAAACAAGCAACTCGGTTTATTAAATAAGCAAATGAACCTTTTTCATGTTACACTTGATATTGAATTTAGTTACACTATTTATCTAAAAATTTATTAAAAACAAAAGAAATAAGCTCTTGCGAGATAATGCGGAGTGTAAATAAGAATACTATATTGTTCTGGCGCATATATTAAGCCTTTTTGCTTCAGAAATTTAGGCATACTTCATCTATTAACTAAGACGACACAAATATATATTGAGAAGTATATTTGCGGACTTCAGCTAAGGTATTTCAGTTCTGCACCTGATGAGTTAGTTTATGGTCGAAATTGAAACGATCATTGAAAACGCGGAAATTAAATAGCCGCTCATATCCGGCTGGTGAAGGAAATATGACACAGACTGCTGAAAGAGAAGGAGCGTTGCAGATAGTACATTTATTAATAACTTTATAACCGGAAATTACAAACAAATAGTTTTCAGAGACTTATTAAGAACTAGTGTTGACCAAGACGCCTGAGAGAGGAGATCTGGGGGTGAAATGTTTATGATGTTTGTAACGAAAAGAGCGCTATTTTATTTTGTACCTACTTTGTGTCAAAAAAGATTACGATAATTACAAAGAAAAAAAATCAAATAAAGATATCACTTTAAAGAATTACAATATTGTTTGAATTTTTTATAAAATAATTTGCAACGAAAACGGATCTCGATTAATTAATGAAGAAAAACAGCATGATCCTGTTAGTATGTTAGGTACCAATTCTAGTCACTTGAGCATTGTGATTTTGTTTGTTTAGCTAGAAACAGCGACCGACCAGAGGGTTTAATTAAGAATTGTTATCTTAATAAGCACCGGCCGACTCCTGTACCACGCTCATATTACCGTATCGGTGACGCACGCGCAGCAAGCGTGAGATGCCAATCAGGCGCATTACGCCAATCAATCTAAATCAAATACGATATTTTTTACTTAATTGGACTAATTAACACTGCCCCCAATAGGGTATTGACATTTAGCGTTAAATAAATAACGATAACACGTATGAGGTGAGTTCGAAAACCCCTAATGACGTTGTTCAGATGAACTTGCTGCACTAAAAAATGCGGTAAGCGCACTAAATAATCTATTATTTAGTGCGCTTACCGCATTTTTTAGTGTAGTAGTATGTATGAGAAAATCTATTGCATAATTTATTTCATAAAAATACTGTAAGCTTTTTGCTTCTTTATCTAAATAACTGAGTTTATAAATATTTTCTTTTAATTCAATTTTCTATTTACTTCATTTTTAAGTTAAAAAACAGATTCTTACGCTAAAAGACAAGTTAACAGACAAATTCAAGCACCTATACAGTGTCTTTTGAAAAAAAATAACATAATTCTAATTCCTACCAACACTAAATAATTACTACCACAAATGCTTTTTTTAAACAATTTATTTAATAATTTTATTATTTACTGAGGTTCACCAGGTACTTGGAAGCTAGAATTCACTCATGTATCTAATAAAAATAACCGATACTCGATCTCGCATTCTTAATAAGCTCCTTCTCTCAAAGCTTTACAGTGTTTGCAATTGTCACACGAGACTATTTCCTAACGACGGCGATATTTCGCTAGTTATTTACGTAAAGAAATTGGAATAGGGGCAGGTGTTTTTGGAGCCGGAACCCTGTTATAACGACGATGACTTTACAATTTAGAAGAAAACTCCTGCTAGTGTTGGCGAGCCAATTAGAAGTGTAAGGTTCCCCCTCCGCTGTCCAATTAAGCTCCCGCCGATGTGCCGTCGATCCGCCGACACACT